>OZ010794.1:356146727-356172727 GCA_963932465.1 Maratus speciosus
TGATTTATGAAAACACGGCTTTTTAATAAAAACTTCTATATTATTCATTATAAATGAATGAAATTTCATACATTATGCATACCATGTACAGCAAATAATTTAGAAAATTAAAATTTCATACATATTAATAAACTAAAACATAACGCCAAAAATTGGATTTTACTAACATAAAAACATGGAAATTAATTTATGAAATATCACATTTAATGGAAATTAATAGTTAGTAAAACCACCTTTATTCATCAGAGTTTCTTTTATTCTAGATGACATTGATAAAATGTATGTATTTCTGATCCTTTAATTTCCAGTTTTGACAGATTGAATCTTTCAATTCTACAAGTGATGTGTACTGCATCCCATTTGCATAAACCATTCCAACAAGCTGTCCCCAAACTTTTTCAATGGGTTTCAGATCAGGATTAATAGGTGGATGATCTAAAAGAACAATATTCTTTTCGTCAAACAAATCTTTCATTGCATTTGAAATGTGAATACTTTCATTGTCTTGCATGAAGATGTAATCTAAACCATAATATTGCCACGCAAATGGAAGAACTGAATTTTCTAAAACTAAACTATAATCAAAAGAATTCTGGCGACTCTTTAAAAATACAGTTTCACCTTTGCCATCATAAGGCATTGCTGCCCAAATCATCAAACTTCCGCTATCAAAATTTCTACTGAATGTAGATTTTGTTTCTTTTCGGAGATCCCTCCAATAATACTTCAAACCATCCGGACATTCCAAATTAAATCTTTTTAGTAGGAGAAAATGACTTTCTTCCAATTTCCACCCATTGCCATGTATTTCTCGCAATACTGCAAACGCATCTGCTTGTGACTCAGAAGTAACTTTGGACCTGACTTCATTTTCGACCATCTTAAGCTCCGTGAAGAATGTAAAATTTACCTAACTCTTCTAGAAGTAACAGGAACGGATAGATTTGCACAAATCTGCTTTGAATTGTGACCGGCTTCCGATGCAAGTTGGAGAATCCCCCTTTTCTCTCTCTTACTTAAATGTGGATTACAGTTTTTGTTAAAATGTTGGCTTTAATTCGCTAGATCTTTTCTATAGCTATATATCACACTAACTGATCATTTAATTAATTTACTAATATCCGGAACAGACTTTCCACATTCTAGATATGTATCGATTTTAGCTCTTTCTTCCTTAGACAACATCTTTTGTTTACCCATCGTGAAAAATCTGACTGAAACGTATTGCTTCCAATATATAACGCTTTTTATGTCTACTGTGGATGTCACGTTACCTTGTTTTATGCAAATTTTTGTTGCATTACTTCGAATTAGCTAATGAAATGTGGTATTTCATAAATCAATTTCCATGTTTGCATATTACAAAATTTATTTTTTGACTTTTTATTTATGTTTAATATTATGTATGAAATTTTATTTTTGTAACTCATTTGTTATACATACTACGTATATCCCATGAAATTTCATTCCTTTTTAATGAATATTATAGAAGTTTTTGTTAAAAACCGTATTTTCATAAATCAATTTCCATCGGTGTATTGTAGTAAAGTTTGATGTGACATATTGCAGATGTAATTAGTTATGACATAGTATATTTACATGAAAAGTATTATATAAATGGATCACTAATCAGAAGGGGTATCTGTTGGGGAATTTTTCAAGGAAAATACCAGTATTTTCTTATTAAAAAAATTCAAATTTTTTAATCACATGAAAAAGCAAATGTTTCTTTAATTTTGGACGATGGATAGGTTGACTAATGTACTATAGAAATCAATTTAATGCAATCAAATTATGATAGAATGGAACATAACGACAGGATTAAAATATGATATAAAAATCCTTTTTTATGGAAAAAATAAGATCCAAAAACAAATACATATGTACAAAAGTACCATGTTGCTATTTTTGTTAAATATTCGGTCTTTTTAATACAATTTTCAAGGTAAAAGAAAAACATTGTAAAAATATATTTCTACAAGAAAATTTTAATAATAAATCATTGAAAGTTATCACAATATTTATTATTTTTTAAAAGTACAATTGTATATTTTAATCCGTTAATATGTTTCCGGACGATAATATTGCGTGCAAAATATTGTTAATGCTGCGAATTTCATATCCAACGTGTGTAAACTGACACAAAATATTTAAATTCAATCTTTCAATCTGCTACATGTAATATTTCAAAACTTTTTGCTGACTAGTAATGACACGCAAACTGCATTACACGTCAGAAATTGCAATAAAATGGTTAAATATATATTTCGCCGTTGCATCGCCAGAAAGTGTATGTACGTGTTTTTTTGGGCTCCGCCATTTTGCTTTTAGATACGGAAATACCAGGCTAACTTCAACGGTTTTTGTACCCACGGATGGTAATTAACCAGAGGAACACGAAGCTACCTTTCAATCAACGATATCATGCACAGTTAATTAGCTACTCAGTAATTAATAATTAGCAGGGACCATGCGCAAGCCAGCCGCCAAGAGCGAAGCGAGCAGCCAGCGGTAGGACGCTACAGGTTAGGACCGGTCGAAAGAAGGAAATCTCCGGTGAAAAAAGAACCCCCTCCCTGTAAGGCGCTTGCCTTGATCAAGATCGTAGCTCTCCCAAACGCCATTTTCTCCAACACTGGCTACTTAGAGGTAAAAGAAAGACGCCATCTTTTCGTAAACAACATCTTCTAGACGATACAGGAGTCTTGGCGGGGAAAAACAATACGTAAGTAATTTACAAATTAAAATTCTTTAGGTTAAATTCCTTATTACTACAGCTCCCTTTTTTGTTATTTTTGTTCCGTTTAACACAGTTTTATTTATTATATTCATTATACAACTGCTCCTTAATTTTAATAACTCTCTGTATTAATTAATCAGCCCCTTAACCTTTTATTCTCCAAAACTTTCATTTTTCTTAATAACCTAGCCATTTTATTCAACTTAATTTAATATAATATTCAGTCATTTAACTCCTACAGTTCACATTCTTAACACAGCGTATAGATTCCAACCATGTCCATGCACCACATAGCTAATAGAAAAGTAACAATAGAAGTTAGGGTGCGTCAATTATTGCCCAGTACAATAAATATTCTCCCCTACGCAGCGGACTAATCTTTCGAGCACCCGTAATCCCTTCGTCTTCAGCATACCAGTTCATTGTCTCCCAAGTCCCCACTTTTTGAAAGATCACTAAGATCTAATAACTGTTTTAACAAACCCCTTCCACAGCTGTTGGATAAGCTCCCACAGCAAGCATTAGTGAGCCATTGTATTTTAAATACTATATATTCAATTTTTCAGCTCTTCCACCCATCCCCAGTTCCTAGTATCTACAGCTTACTAAGAGAACAACTAACTCGCAAAATTAATCAATTAAATATTCTAATTAAAACTTTTGATTAATCAACCAAGTTAACAAGGACTAATAAATCGATAGTGTCTTTCTAAGACTTATAACAGATTCTATACCTTTATTCTACCCACTTCCAGCCTATTTAAGGTTTTGCTTAGTCCCTCCCCCCTTCCCTCTAGTTCCTTTTTCTCACTGCAGTTTAGAGTTAATAAGTGATTAAATCTTATACCTTAGCAATCTTAGTATCCAACAGAGCATAGGTTCTAGCATTCTCTCCCCCCCCCACACACAATTGTTTAACTGCTTGTAAACCAATTACCATTAGTATTTGTTGTGTGAAATCAATTTGTGTTTATGTATCTTTGCCTCCCCCCACTCCGCTGGGAAGTAAAATAAAATAAACAATTACACTTAGAGGTGAAAACAGCGTAATAGAACACAACAAAATGCCACCCGGCACTCGCTCCTCCTCTAGGAGTAGCATAAACTCACTAACAGACATAAGTAACAATGCACCAAAAATCAACTCAAAATCAACAACACTAAAACCCAAAATGCAAAAAAGACACCAGCAGTGGCAGGTGGATCCGGCTCCGTTCGAAAGGAGCTACCTGGTCAATCATTGAAGAATTCAACTAAAAAAGCCCTTCCGGCCAGTGCCGGGAGGAAGAGGTAGCTTTCATATTCCTTATTTTAAAAAAGCCAACTTATATTATTCAAACACACGAAGCTCAATTAAGTGGAAACCGAATGTAGGTGATTCAATACTAATTTTTATCAATACTAAATCATTATGAATGAGAATTTCGCGAAATTAGTCAGCTTTATCCAAGCTGCTTTTATTTAAAGTAACTTATATTTGGCTGCCAAATTCGGCGATTTCTTAAAGTGCCTGCCATTTTAAGACAACATGGTGGATGAGGCTAACCAGTGAACTTGGTCGAGACCTTGGTAATTGCTGTGCACATGCTCACTCACATCGGAATCGATTGATATATACGAATGCTTTCGCAGGCAAAAAAATCAGATTTTTCAAAATGTCACCCGCATTAGATATTGAAATTGCTATATCTGAGCCATTTTTTAAGATAAAGACAAACAAAAAATGCTCCTGAATCCTTATATCAAGGTCAAATACTTAAGAAAGAAACCTTTTTCAATTTCTATTTTTTTTGCACCTCACTTTAAATATGATTTTTTTTAATTTAATGGCCAGCATTTTGAAACAAGATGGCTGATGAAGCTGGCCAGCGAACTTGGTCGAGATATTGATGTATAAAATCCACATGCCTTCTTACATCGAAATAGGCGAATACGTGTGTTATCGCGTGACAAATACAAGATCGTTTCAAAATGTTAGCCATGCTAGAAATTCAAAGTGCTATAATTCAACCATTTTTTAAGGTATAAAAAAAGAACAAATTTTCAGAAACAAAAACTGCTCCGGAATCTTTGCATCAAGGCCAAACACATAAAGAAAATCTTTTTCATTTTCCAATTTTTTAATACCTCATTTTAAATTTTAAATTTAATTTTATTTAAATGACAACCCTTTTGAAACAAGATGGCGAATGAAGCTGGCCAACGAACTCGGTCGAGACATTGGTATGTACTATGTACATACCAAGTTACATCCAAATCAGTTCTTAAATACGCCTGATATCGCGTGACAAAAATTAGGTCGTTTTAAAATGTCAGCCACAATAGAAATTCAAAATGCTATAACTCAGCCATTTTTTTTAGATATAGACGAAACAAAAACTGTTCCGGAATCTTTGTATTAAGGTCAAACACATACGAAAAAAAATCTTTTTCATTTTCCAATCTTTTGGTATCTAATTTAAAATTTTTTAAAATTTTTAAATGGCCGCCATTTTGAAACAAGATGGCGGATGAAGCTGGACAAGATATTCGGTCGAGATATTTGTATGTACTATGTACACACCAAGGTACATCCAAATCGGTTCATAAATACGCCCGTTATCACGTGACAAAAATCAGGACGTTTCAAAAAGTCAGCCTCGCTAGAAATTCAAAATGCTATAACTCAGCCATTTTTTAAGATATAGACAAAACAAAAACTGCTCCCGAATCTTTTTATCAAGGTCAAAAACATAAGAAAAATATTTTTACAATTTTCAATTTTTTGGTACCACATTTCAAATTTAAATTTTTCTTAAAAATTTAAATGGCCGCCATTTTTAAACAAGATGGCGGATGAAGCTGGCCAACGAACTTGGTCGAGACATTGGTATTTACTATGTATAAACGAAGTTACATCCAAATCGGTTCATAAATACGCCTTTTATCGCGTGACAAAATTCAGGACGTTTCAAAATGTCAGCCACGCTAGTAATTCAAAATGCTAGAACTCAGCCATTTTTTAAGATATAGACGAAACAAAAACTGCTCCGGAATCTTTGTACAAAGGTCAAATACATAAGAAAAAAATATTTTTCCATTTTCAATTTTTTGGTACCACATTTGAAATTTTAAATTTTTTAAAACATTTTAAATGGCCGCCATTTTGAAACAAAATGGCGGATGAAGCTAGCCAACGAACTCGGTTGAGACATTGGTATGTACTATGTACACACCGAATTACATCCACATCGGTTCATAAATACGAGAGTTACAGTGTGACAACTGTCAGATATATATATACTATATATATATATATATATATATATGGATATATATATGTCAATTTTGAACGGAGGGTGGTTTCGGGGTCTGGGGGTCATGATCGATGAAAATATACCAATTTTTTTGAAATCGCTTTCCTCCGAATGGCTGCAATAGGTAGCTTTTTGTAATAAAAGCTACCTAAAAGAAGAGCTCCCGAAAAGACAGTAATAACACTGAAGAATATACAAGAATATTTCGATATCACCAAAGATGACGTGACAGAAGTCAATTCCGACGAAGATAGCCAACAGAATGCCTCAAAAATGTAAAATAAAGAGACAGATGACATCAAGATTAAGCTAATGAGTTATTGTGATCTGCCAGAAGCAAATAAAAGAAGATCGTTAGAAGTTGAAAGAGGAATGCTGGCAATTAGCTATATTAAATCAATCGCAGCAAAATCTACAAAAATCACCGCTTCGACGCGCACGGCCATAGAACGCGCACTCCAAATAGTGATCAATTCACTAATGGAGATCGAGACTAGGGCTGTGCACGCCGAGGCCAGTATATAAGTTATGGAACAATCAACAGCCTTAAGAACAACGATCAATGAAGAAACAACTGATACAAAAGAACTGGTAAGTATGAAAACGTCGGTCGTAAAATCATATGCAAGAGCTGTACAAGAAGCTACAGCTACAGTAATAGTCCAAGCTAAAGAAGACAGAACAGCAGAAGAAGTGGAGCAACAAGTAGCCAACAAGATACAAAACAAAGACGGGGTGAAGAGCGTCAAGAAGATATGCAACGGCATGGAAATAGTATGTGATTCTGCGGCACAAGCAACGAGGATAAAAGATGCCCTCACAGAAAGAGAAGAAAGTAGCAGCGGTTTGAATATCAAGACAGCAAACATGAAGATGAAGAGAATCATAATCTTCCACGCACCAGAAAAAACAGATGAAACAACAGTGAAAACGAAGATATGCAGGAAGATAGGCATCAGCCCCAAAGAAAATCTGGAAAAGATACGAACCCTACGGTATCTGCGGCATTAGCGGGAAAAGTACACATACCGGTATCGCTCCCCGAGCCCTTGGCAAATCACATGCTCAGAGAGAGAACAGTTTGCCTGGGCTCAGGAAATGCCCAGTAAAGAACTATGTTACAATCCTAAGATGCCATCGATGCCAGGGGTTTGATCATCTTGCAAACCAGTGTACCCAAAAAGAAGAATACTGTCCAATTTGCGCCAGCCACCATAGGTACGAAGACTGCCCCAAAAATACAAAGCGGTGCGTCATGTGCACAACCTTCAATGAATGGAATAAAGATCACCACATAGCACATCTACCAGTTGACCACACGGCTCATGACGGGAGGTGCAGGGTCTACCGTAAACTACTGACAATAAGGCAGTTGGAACTAGAAAAAGGGAAAACAAAACTAACCACGGGTGAGGAAGTTTTAAAAGACTTAGTAACAGTAAATACATACGGGGTATTCCACGATTGTATAAGCGTACACAAGCAGAAATCAGCGAACGTGAACAAAGAGTACGTGAACTAAATAGAGTCAATTATGCACCACGCCGACATTAAAGATAGCGCGTGCCAAAAAAGGCACCCAAGCGTTAAACATGAAAAAACAGAAAAATAAAAAAATACATATAGCAAGCTCCACCACAAAAGAAAACTCGCAAGATAAAGACAATATTAAATTCATACAAATTAATCTACACAGCAGCTTTCATGCCACTAACTCATTAAAGGGTTACATGAGTGAAAACAAGGTTAACATATGACTGCTTCAAGACTACTATCAAAATAAAAGAACAGAAAAAATAACAGCCTTTAGCGATAAAAACAGCATCTGGAAAGTAACCAAAACAAAACATAATCGATCAGCCATAGTAACGAACATAGGCACAAACCCAATAACAATCGCAGAAAAGAATATACAACAGCAATAAAAGTAGAAAATAAAAAAGAAACTATAACAATTATAAACGTATATGCTCCCCCCTCGACAGATTTCGCAATAGTACTTCAGGAAGTGGAAGACACACTAAAATTAGAAAAGGGCGAGATTCTACTGGCGGGGGACTTCAACGCACACTCGCAACAATGGGGGTACGCAGATATAAATGACAGGGGAGAAAAACTTACAGATTTTCTACTCCTAAACTCGCTCTTTGTCCAAAACCCTCCAAGAGCACCAGCGTCTTTTAGTACAATAAGGAGACAAAAGAAACTAGAAGGCTGGCCAGATTTAACAATAGCTACAACAATACTAGGGACTGAAATTACAGATTGGGAAGTGAGCAATGATGAATCGGGCAGCGACCACAAGTATATTAAATTTAAACTTCAGTACGATAACACTAACTATCAAAGACACAGGTTAGAAACGAAATACGGAAAACACGCTAAATTTGAGAAAGCAATAAAACAAATAAGAAATAGATATATTAAAGATCTTAAAAGAATAACAAACACAGACCAGTTAGATAATATAACCTGAAGACTCCAAAACGAAATTAAAACAATAGCGTTTAAATGTTATAAACAAAGGAAAGCACCTGTCATAACAACGCCGCAATGGTGGACGCAAGAGGTTAAGATAGCAAGAAACAGGGCAGAGCGTTTAGGAGAAAATTTCAAAAACAAGAAGACGAGGAAAAAAAACAGAAATTACACATAGAATACAAAAAAGAAAGGGCAAAACTTAAAAAAATAGTACAAAAAGCTAAACGCGATTCATGGAAGAAATACTGTGAAGAAGTTAAAAATACTTACGGACCACAATACAAAATAGCGTCGGGTAAGAAAACAAGCCCATCAAGGTTAGTCAATATCCTGCCAGACAACAAAGAAGTCACAATTAAAAATACACTAAACCACTTCATAAATAGCCTTTACTTAACAGACCCAAAAATAGAACATAAATTAACATCGGATTAGCCAAGAGAAGAAGAAGAGAAAACCCCCCTGCAATCACGCGACAAGAGCTGAACAGGATAATTAAAAACATTAAACAAAACAAAGCCCCTGGTTTCGACTATATTGATTACAACCTAATAAAATGAATTCACAATGCAGCGCCACAACTTCTTTTAACATTATACAATACTTGCCTCCACTTTAACTATTTTCCAAAATCTTTCAAAATAGGTACAGTGGTTCTGTTCCACAAGAAAGGTAAAGACCCTAAAGACCCCAAAATTTATAGACCAATCAGCCTACTAACGGCCTTCAGTAAAAATTTAGAAAGAATAATACACGGCAGAATATCCCACCACCTAATAGTAAACAAATATTGGAGCGATAAACAATACGGATTTAAAAAAGGGATCTCGTGCGAACATGCACTTAATAATCTTATAAAACTATTAAACAGGATAAAATAGAGGTTTACCAAACACTACTCATAGCAATGGATATAAAGGGAGCATTCGATAACATCAGATGGCCTATTATATCTGAAAACCTTAAGCAATCCCCGAATCCAACTTATTTAACAAACTGGATATTGAGCTTCCTAAAAGACAGGTACGTCACAATCGAAGAAAACGGCGTTATTTTAACAAAGCAGACATTCGGGGGCTTTCCACAAGCTGTCTCGGGCCTTTGCTGTGGCTGCTCATAGCAGATACGGCGCTCAAGAAAAATTGGGGAATTAACGTAAGAATACAAGCATTCGCGGATGATTTTATAATAATACTTAGAGCAAAAACAAAAATCAAATTAGTTAAACTAGCTAACAAAATAATCAAAGAATTCAATGAATGGATTACAGAAAATAAACTAACGCCAAACTGGGATAAAACAGAACTGCTGTATCTAAACAGAACACATAGAAGGAATCTTCCAACAGAGGACACATATAAAATAGAAGGCATAAAATTCAATGACAAAGAACTCGAAGGAAAAGAGCAAATAAAATACTTAGGAGTCATAATACACAAAAACCTCAACTGGCTAGCGCATTGCCAAACACAAGCAGCAAAAATAAGAAACACATTCAACATGTTGGGAGCAATGACATCCAGGAGTTGGGGCTTAAAATCAGAAATTATTAAAACTTGGTATAGGACAGTAGTTGAAACGACACTAACTTATGCCGCCCCAATTTGGGCCACAACCTGAATACAAGGAACAAGGAGGTATTATCCTCTTGCCAGAGACACTTCCTACTGTCCATTGTTAAGGCATATAAAAGGCCCTTCAGGTACTTGCAAGCCTGATTCCAATACACCTACAAGTAAAATACGAAGCAACATACGGTACAATATCAAGACTGAGAGAAAATGTAAACCTCCATGGAACAACAATAAATAACACGGACTATACAAAAAAAAAAAAAAAATAAATAAACGTATGGAACACACACCCCGCAGAAAGAATCGAACCAAGAATAGGACACAACGTCAAAGACATAAATATCTACACAGATGGCTCAAAATTGGAATCAGGAGCTACGGGTTCGGCATTCGTAGCCTTCAAAAATGAACAAAAAATTAAAACGTGGTTAGCACCTTTAAGGAAGTTTAATAGTGTCTTTCAAGCCAAACTACTGGCCATACTACAAGCGGCATATTGGGGCAACAGCATAAAGATGGAATACAGCATCCGCTCGGACCGCAAGTCAGCCATCCAAACATTAAGCAAACCATTTAACACCACACAGCTAGTAAATGATATACAAGAAGCAATTAAACTCTCAAATAATAGGTTCAAAATTAGCTGGGTTAAAGCACATGTGGGTATCCAAGGAAACGAGAATGCCGACGAATTAGCCAAACAAGCAGCAGAAAATAAAGTAAAAGAAATTCCATATAACTTAGAAAGACCAATAACAAACCTTAAAAAAACAATTAAAGAACTAATTATTAAACAGTGGCAGGTTCGAGTGGGATTACGGGGACAAGGGCAGTGCAACATATCAATACTTTCCCAAAGTAAGTACAAACAGACTAAGGAGTTGTAAATTACTCAGCCAGATAGCATTCCCAGGATACTTACACAGATTCAAGCGCAAAGATGAGCCAAACTGTACATGCGGGTAATTGGGAACCCCAAAACACTTTCTAACAGCCTGCCCACTAACACAACCACACCATCTGATTCAAATCACAGCAAACAACGAGCAACTTTGGCATAATCAGCTAGCGAACAATAAACATGTACAAAACAAGGGCAAATCAGTTATCAGATGGTTAATAGAAAACATAGGCTCAATCTCTCAATAAAACATAAAAGAACAAAGCTAAACACATACCATCCCAGCGGGCATCGCCACCCCAAACTAATTGCCTTATACTGCCTTATTTTCAGGTTTAATATATATATATATTAAAAAAAAAGAGGTCCAAGTTTAACTATTCAGTTGACTGCGGCCGCAGGTGAAGGAACCTTTTACTTGCAAAAAAAAAAAAAAAAAAAAAAAAAAAAAATCGATTTATCGCACTTCTGAGAGGTGGAAGTCATTTATGATGAACTGATAGCTACGGCTCACTCACACAAACCCAACGAATCATCGGAAGATAGTTAAGTGGATAAGGAAAAGATGTGTTTTGAATGAAACAGAGAAGCCAACTACATATTAAATCAATCCAACTACAACAAAGGAGAAATTATAACGATACATCTTGTGAAAACAGTCATCATAAAAAAATTGACGGACTAACGGCCATGGAACAAGCCCCACTCCAGTAGTGCACAAGCCTTTTCAAATAGCTCGCAACAATGTTGCATAAATCGTGATAACAGCCATTAAGTTCCAATGGACTAATCGCCATGTGCGCATTCACGTATCAAGGTGACCTACAAAGGAAAATGAACCTGTTAAGTGATCAAAGCCAACTCAAAGGGTCACAAATTAAAGACCACAAGTTGTCAACCCATCAGCGGCAAGTTCGCAAAGTGACAAAACCTCAAATTTAGACATCCACCATTAATAGAGTCATAAAAAAGCAACCTACGATAGAGACAAGCATTTCACGGTATGTGAGAAGCATATATCTAATCAAGGAAAAAGAAAAGACCCAAAAGAATATGTCAAAATATTAAAAAGACAACCACCACGACAGTGACCAAATACCAAGACAAGGAAACCTCCTCAGAAGAACAAGCCCACTGGTTGAGATAAGTATATTATACTAGACAAATATAACGAATTATTAAATTAAATGTTAATTTAGGTCAAACCCAACCCCCCATAGCTTATGTCTAAGTTACAACCTCAAGCAGCTAGCTCAATTAGAAATTAGTATATTAATCTCACAAGGTCAGCTCGTTAGTCTCCTATCAATTCCCTCCTAGTTAAGTAATAGTATGCCAGTTCATAGTTAACTTGACATAAGATAATATAAAAAAAATAATAATTAATAAATAAAATCCTGATTCTAATATTAGAAATGATTAAATTATAAATTCATTTTAAATAGCCAGGCATTATTTAAGTAATCTAAAGTAAATTGCTCTAGTTAGTTTAACGTCATCTAGTGCTATAGAATAATATTAAAACAATATATATAATAAATGATAGTTAAGTAAATAGCTATAAGTAAGTTTTAAGTGTAATAACATGTACAAACTAACTCCTTTCCCTTTCAGGTTTTTTTTTTTACTACCGCCTCTTTATTATTCGTAGTTGCACATAGGCTATAGCCTGCACAAGCTACCGGACCCTCTCCAGTGGGAAGTCTACGGAGTCAGTTTCTACGCGGTGGGGTACGGTAGATAGGCGGAGTCTCATCCCCCTGCATCGTTATGTTTTCCTAGCATTTCGGTCGAAAATTAACTTTCGGTGCAACTTGTTTATCTGCGGCGCTCCAATTTTTTTTTTTTTTTTGCTTCCCCACCCCCCTCCAAAATCCATTTTCTTACGACAAGTCTGCACCAACAATTCGGCTTCTAAACCCCAGGTCATTTAGTAGTCGGGCAGCGGTGGCCCAGTTGGCAGAGCATCGAATCCGCAGCTAAGGCCGCGGGATCGAGGCCTACTGCTGGCTATAATCCGCCATGTACGCTAATGGCGCCTGGTGCATGTAAAATCCGTCGTGGGTGTAAAGTCCTCCAAGTTACCTGTGAATTATACCTCTGGAGGTGCCTTGCCAGGTGAAGGTCTCGTCATCTGATCAAGGTTCTAAATTACGAGACCAACATGAGTAGCAATGTGCAGGTGCCAAACATCAGGATACAAAGTTAAGTAACCGGCAAAACAAAGTATACACAAACGAGCAGTAGGCACTGCAGTTAGGATGATGATCAAGGCAATGATGTTAGGTTTATTGCCGCTTCGCGGCGATTAGGCGGTCTTTCGCCCCGATGCCAGGTACTAAATCCGTTAAGCTGGGGCAACCCGGCAGGTAGGGGCCTGGTCATCGGTTAGAAAGAAAGAAAGAGTTTGCCACTAAGTTGACATTGTAAATATATCTCTTTAAGAATAAAACACTGAAAAATATTAGACACATAATGGTTATATGTATAGAACGGCTTATATTTCAATCAGTTCGTAATAAGTGAGGATGTTATTAAAAATATATAGCAAACAAATGTAGCAGAATAAATCATAATTTAATTCTTCCTAAAATAAAATTTAAATGGAACAGTTTTTCATATATATTTTAAAGTTTGATAATGTGGTAAATTACAAAACTATAACATCAATGTCAGTAACGTATAATAATAACAATACTATTATTACTATTAATATTAAACAGTTCGGTAAATTAAACTGGTTATAATGTTTCGTGTTTTATTTATATTAATTGATATATGAAGCATCTTTAATAGGTGGACACAATATTACAAATTATATAAATTTCTAAATATAGAAGTCTATTTAAGAAGATGGAAAGAGAAAAAATACAACAAATTTATACGGAGATACATTCTGAAATATTCTTTCTATAAAAATTAATCATTCTTATTTCCATAACTAATTATTTTGGAAAAAAATCATTTTCAAATCTTTTTACACCGATAAAAATCTAATGATAAAAGCTAAAGAAATTTGTTACACAATTTCTTGATTGGAATTGTTATATTCCACCTTTTGTAAACGTATCTGCTTACGTAGATATTAATTTACGTTTTTCACGCGGTAGTAAAGCTTGTAAAATTTAATAAATTGAATATATAGTAATTTAAGATACATAGTCAAAACCGACATGAAGTATTAAAATGAATATTTTCAACATCTGCTACACGTATTAATTTTAAGAAATAGGAAGATTAGTTATAACATGCAAACAACAATGCCATTTCCATAAAATGATAAATAAATAATTTGCTGTTGCTTAGTACGTGTACATTTTAAATGTGTCTTTAAACGTAAGCTGCAGAAATATATAAGGTAATTAACAGTTTCATGGGTAGTACTTTTAAACATTAAACATTTTAGAATGCATGAGCTCATTCTTTGGCAACTGTATGGCTTCCATTTTTAAAAGACAGAGAGTGAGAGTGAATGAGAGATGGGCAACAACTACTTCATAAATAAAATCTATCGGGTAATCTCTATAAATTAATATCATAAGCAATTAAAAAATACATGATGAGAAACGAAAAATTCAGCAAGATACCATTTTGTAATGTATTTCAAGAATATATTTTTCAAACCATCACTTATACTATTTTAAAATATCTTCTTTAGAAAATCTTTTTTCATTGAGTTAAATAATGTATTCCCAAGCGCACTGCGAAGACGAAGGGTACAATACTATGTAAAATTCCTAAAGATTTGAAAAATCCCTAAGGACAGAAAGGAATCTGTCTGCTAAATAATGGATGATTCACTTACGTCATACATTGTTGGAATGTTCATGCATTTTTATTTTATATTACTTGGTAGTTGGCTTTCTGCTTTATTGAATACTTAACATGACTGCGAAAAAATGAAAGAAAACATATTTACATATACTTACTACCTATATTACCATTTTAAGCTCAATAGAATTTTTTAAAGAAGTATATTTATTTGTTTCGAAATGGATTGTACAACAACAAACACATGATTACCGTATTAAAAGACGAGATATTTTTCATTCTTTATAAGTAATATAAACCATACAAACATGTCCACAAATGAGATAATAGGTTTGTTATATGTAAAAAATACTTTTTTAAAAATATATAAAGATAGAACAATATGGCACTTAATGTGTATTTTGAATATAACGTTAAATTAATGTCGGAGATTATGTGTATGTTTTTTTTTTTTAAATTATAAAATCTTTTTTATTGATTTATATAACGTATGAATTCACGCGGAAATACGAAAGATAACGGTACATGATAAATTGCGCGAAAAAGTCCAGTAAGGGGACAGTTTACCTCGAAATTTGCCAAGAAGCCAATTTTCATTTTTAATATTAAATGAAAGCTTGTTTAGATGTGAATATTTCAACACCTGATTTTTAACAGTACGGCAATTATTTACAGAAATATTGTAAGTTTTGTTAATAGACCCAGCGCAATTATCCATACAAATTAAAATTATAAATGGGCTTTTCTCCATGTTCATGTTTTCGTCACTTTCCTGTTTTAAAAATAGGGCTTATTTTGCTATCCAAGGCTTATTTTGTATTTGATATAGACATTTAAAGTTTTTTGGGTATGTTCTTTATTATAAATCTGATAAATCTAAGTATGGAATTAGCCTTCAGATTTTTTAAAAAAATAAAAGTATATCCCTCTAGTTCATACTGTTGCCAATTGGCAACATATTAAATTTTCCCTCCTTATTGTTTATTTACCGTTGTTTCTTGAGAACTTTATGATTTACGTATTCATGTTGGTCCGATATTTAGGTTTAGTACATAAAAAGTATCATATTTGGCAATAGTTTTTTACAAATTACAAATAAAAAGCAATTTTTGATACCTTCCATTTTGTTAGCCATAGTTGGATTTCTAACTCATATAAAAAATATTTAACATGCAAAATTTCATTTGAAAAAAATATTTCTGAAAAAAAATATACTTTTAAAAGTTATTTTAAATAATTTTCAGTAATGTTTATTAAAAAAAATTGCATGCACACGAATATACATTTGTTGCCCATTTGGCAACACCATGAATTGAGTTCCGCTTTTGTAAACATTTTGAGCATTGTTTGTTTCATAACTGGTTCGCATGATATTTAATTTTTTTCACTTTTATCACCATATGTCACCCTAACTCGATAAAAGATTCTCATTAAATACAAAATCTTCTCAGTTTACTGTAAAACCAGGGCCTGACTAACGCAGGGGCATGCGGGCAGCTGCCCCGGAACTCCCGATTTGAGGGCGCCCCCCCCCCTCTAATGGCAGATATAAGTTTTTTGTTAAACGGGAGCCAAATGATAAAAAATGGCCAAAATACTTCTTTTTCAGATTTAAAGAGCACTATTCACCTTCCCTTGTACTTCCGTGTCCATGACCCCCCTGAAGGTACCAGTTACATCATCAAAAAAGCCAATGGTTAAAATTTTATAGTAACAACTTAGTAGTCTAATCTTTTTAGCTTTATGAAATTTCTAAAGATGTCAGGATAAAACTGATCACTGGCCACAACACTTACATAAAAAACAACGGTGTAAAGTTCTGGGCTATATAGGTTACACTAGAGTAAAGTGCATTAAGTGTTTGGTACCTCTATGTTTAAACAAAAACAATAAATGTTCTATTGGTTACCATTCATAAATTTGATAAATATTATTGATGTAAAATTCTATAGTATTCTGCTGCATTGCCCGTATATTTATGGAGTACATTTTATTAGCCTATGAATTTTTTATTGTATTTGCATGTGATATTGCACTTTATAAGCCCATTTTGGTTTTTAAATTTTAAATGATTTCAATTGGTTTAAAATACAGGATAAATGTGGCTGCTTTACCACATTTTATTTGTATTTATTTCATTATTATATTTTTTACGATACTTCTATTGTGTTCTGTTACAGTATAGCATATCTTCTTATTCATTTATAAATAAAAAATGATTCTATTGTGGCATCTAACTTCATATGTTCATTTAATATCTTTGAACTATAATTTGTACCATTATTATTTTGTTGATAGATAAGAATTAATGTATAAGGTTATTACATGCCGTCTTTATTTAGAATTTTGGTTAATATTGTTATATGACTTGTAAGTTAAATTTTGATTTAAAATTGTTATATATGTATATATATATATATATACGTATATGCATACATATATATGTATAATTTTATTTTGCTAAGTGTATGTAAAGTATTGTATGCATTTAAAACCTTATAATTTACAAAAAAAAAATTAAAAAAACCCCCCAAAAATGCAATAAAACAGCACATTGTTGCTAGTTGGCAAAAAAAAAAGTGTTAATGCATGGTGTTGCCATTTGGCAACAATTTAAAAAACTTCAAAATACTAAAAAATATAAGAGTGAAATTTTTTTCAATATTTTTCCTGTAATTTATGGCCGTCAAGGAAGCAAATGTATTTTTTTTAAGAAAAAAAAATCCTGCACTAGAGTGATATACAGGTGTATTAGATTTCTTCGTTTTTCACTATGCATCACTGTAAAAAAGTTATACTATATGTAATATTAGATGTATTTAAAACGCCAGGTGCAGTCTTGTGCAATACACATTTGTAAACCAATAAAAATAACATCGGGCAAAAATATGAATATTAAAAAAAACTAGTAGGGATGTCAAAACTGCAATTACAAAAGTAATTTTAGTTAAATATGCAGTTAATTTTTTTTCTTCAAAATTCACTGTTATTTGTACATTGAAATGCAGTGAGTTCACTATTTGAACCATATTTTTAAAATTAAGCAAAATTGTTGAAAAGATGAACTGTTCTCTTAAAACTATCTGATCGCAGAGGAAAAGTGCAAAATTGTCATGTTTTTCTCTGTAATTGTTCTTAAGGCTAAAAAAGATTTTTTTTCAACAGCATATAAAAAACTTAGTTACATATATGGTTATAATCCTTGAGATTATTCATCAAAATAGGAAGGTCTTAAATGACTTTATGATTTAAATGCCTGCATTTAACCATTACAAAACTGATGTTCATTATTGCATATTATTTTCTCTACATAAAATGTTGAGTTCACTGTTTTAGTCCAAATAAGTTTTAGAAAACTAATGACTTACTAGAAAAAAAAAATCATAACAAAAAACTGTGATACTACGTACAAGTTTATTTAAAATAAAAAGAATAAAAAACTTGTATTTTATTTATACATTGTTCTTGTTTTGAGCAATTTAAAAATGTAAAATATATATTGTATAAGAGCAGCCTGAAAGGTTTTTACAAAATAAATAAATAATAAAAAATACTCATAAAATAAGATTTGATAGATTTATATAACACGAATTTTAAACTTTTTAAAAAGCAGAAATGTAACAAGCAACAACAAAAAAAAAACAACAACAACAAAAAAACCCCCACCAACAATGCATAACGCAAATTGTTTATTCTTTATTCAGAAATCTTACACAGTGAAATTGGTTGACGTTCTAAAGGATGTTATAAATTTATGCTCATTTATTCTTAATTGTTTACACAATAAAATCCCTTTTTATCTCGCTTGAAATACAAGCAATATTTAATTCATTAAATTAAAATATTTTTAAAGAAATTAGTATGATTATTTGCCTATATTAATTTCAAAACACTTCTCAAAATGACATACTTAGGAATTTGCTGACATTTAACTTGAACAGTTTTCTTATTTTTTATAAAACAGCCTACTACAAATTTTTTTACAAGTTTTTAAATTTTAACATATAGATAATGATAAACACATCATATGTTACGTATTAGTTATGCATGTATTTATATCGGGATGTATTATAAATATGCAATATTTAAAAATATGTTTTAAAATTTTTTCACCGTAAAATACATACAAGTTAGCTTTATTAAAATTTTACTATTGCATAGGAAAACAAAGAAATGAACTAGAAAACTGGAATTCTGATTTTTCATAAGTTAGTGTCGGCCCCGATGAAAAAAAATATATGTATATATAAATAGATACAGCAGAGTCCCGATTATCCGAGTTAATCGAACCTTTGGAATGGATAATTTTCTTCTGGTGGACTGATGGGTTCTATTATTATGAAACAGTCATTATAATTGAAGTGTTAGGTGCAGATGAAAGAGCAGTCCTAAAAAGTTAGAACTCTGATTTTCTGGTCAGAATGGGGGGTGGGTGGAAAATGCCCATAATTTATTTGAAAAAAAAAAATATGGCCATTTTTTTCACCCATTCTGACCCGAAAATCAGAGTTCTAACTTTTTACGGCTGCTCTTTCATCTTCACCTGACACTCCATTTATAATGACTGTGTCATAATAATTGAACCCATCAGTCCATCAGAAGAAAATAACTCGGTGGAAGCGGAAACTCCAGTAATCGGGACTGTACTGCAGTTCAGTTTTAAGACATATAACACGCGATTTTATTTTACATAAAGTGACGTCATCCACATCCGCTGAAGAATTCATCATTTGCGATCCAGTGTTAAACAACATCTACAGTAAAGTACGCTTAGGACGTCACTATCGCTGAATAATACACCCCCCCCCCCCCCAAAAAAAAAAGAGATTTCGTCACTCAAAAAACTCCACAATCAAATCGGCTATCTAAAGATTCAGAGGCCTTCATTTGTTTGTATTATTAATATAGATATTTAAAATTAAATTTAGTTTCTAATATCTCCATGTTTTATCAGAGATCCTTCATTTATATTTTTTCAAAATAGCACGTATTTTAATTTTTTTTTCAGTTTTTATGTGGAAATGGCAACAAAATGATATAATTGCTTTTTTTCTTCCACTTTCTAGAGAAAAGCAGTTTTTCCGTTGCCAGTATTAAGCAAATGGCTCCAAAAACTACAAAAAAAATTAATATCTCAAAAATAAATGGAGATGCAGTTTTCAAACAAATTGCATTAAAAAGGACTTTTTTTCCGTACTTTTGAAGCAAAAGTGAAATTCCACAGAATATAAGAAACATTTTCTGTATCTATATTTATTTATAACGAATGGCATATTTACGTCATTTATTGTTTGCACTTCCTCTATTTCTTACTGTTTGATTTATGCTTCATTAAATACTTAACATTCGTTTTGAAACAACTCCACTCGTCTTGTCCTACAAACTCCTACAAAGTACAATTATCTTACAAAGTTCCATTCCATCCTATAGAACACGGTGTGTACAGTGAATTAAGGATGCCGACGTTGAAATGTTTGTAATGAAACTGGCAGCTCTCAGATATATATATATATATATATATATATATATATTATATTAAAAAAACACAAACTATTCATTCTTCATGTATGATAAAGCATTAAAAAGAAATGTTAGGAACTTCAGCAAGATATCATTTTTAATGTATTTCAAGAATATAATTTTCAAACTATCACCTATACTATTTTAAAGTATCTTCTTTAGAAAATCTTTTTTCATTGAGTTAAATAATGTATTCCCACGCGCACTGCGAAGACGAAGGGTACAATACTATGTAAAATTCCTAAAGATTTGAAAAATCCCTAAGGACAGAAAGGAATCTGTCTGCTAAATGATGGATGATTCATTTACGTCATATGTTCATGCATTTTTATTTTATATTACTTGGTAGTTGGCTTTCTGCTTTATTGAATACTTAACATGACTGCGAAAAAATGAAAGAAAACATACTTACATATGCTTATTACCTATAATACCATTTTAAGCTCAATAGAAATTTTTAAAGAAGTATATTTATTTGTTTCGAAATGGATTGTACAACAACAAACACATGATTAACGTATTAAAAGATGAGATATTTTTCATTCTTTATAAGTAATATAAACCATACAAACATGTCCACAAATGAGATAATAGGTCTCTTATATGTAAAAAATACTTAAAAAAAATATATATATAAAGATAGAACAATATGACACTTAATGTGTATTTTGAATATAACATTAAATTAATGTCGGAGATTATTTGTATGGTTTTTTTAATTATAAAATCTTTTTTATTGATTTATATAACGTATGAATTCACGCGGAAATACGAAAGATAACGGTACATGATAAATTGCCCGAAAAAGTCCAGTAAAGGGACAGTTTACCTCGAAATTTATCAAGAAGCCAATTTTCATTTTTAATATTAAATGAATGCTTGTTTAGATGTGAATATTGCAACACCTGATTTTTACCAATACGGCAATTATTTCCTGAGATATTGTAAGTTTTGTTAATAGACCCAGCGCAATTATCCATACAAATTAAAATTATAAATGGGATTTTCTCCATGTTCAATTTTTCGCCACTTTCCTGTTTTAAAAATGCCAAGGCTTTTCTTGTATTTGATATAGAGATTTAAAGTTTTTTGTGTATGTTCTTTATTATAAATCTGATAAATCTGAGTATGGAATTCGCCTTCAGGTTTAAAAAAAAATAAAAGTATATACAGGTGTGTTAGATTTCTTCGTTTTTCACTATGCATCACTGTAAGAAAATTATACTATATGTAATATTAGATGTATTTAAAACACAAGGTGCAGTCTTGTGTAACACACATTTGTAAATCAATAAAAAAAAACATCGGGCAAAAATATGAATATTTAAAAAAACTAGTAGGGATTTTAAAACTGCAATTACAAAAGTAATTTTAGTTAAATATGCAGTTATTTTTTTTTCTTCAAAATTCACTGTTGTACATTGAAAGGCAGTGAGTTCCCTATTTGAACCATATTTTTAAAATTAAGCAAAATTGTTGAAAAGATAAACTGTTCTCTTAAAACTATCTGATCGCAGAGGAAAAGTGCAAAATTGTCATGTTTTTCTCTGTAATTCTTCTTAAGGCTAAAAAAAGATTTTTTTCCAACAACATATAAAAAACTTAATTACATATATGGTTATAATCCTTGAGAGTATTCATCAAAAAGGGAAGGCATTATATGACTTTATGATTTAAATGCCTACATTTAACCAATATAAAATTGATGTTCATTATTGCATATTATTTTCTCTACATAAAAAGTTGAGTTCACTGTTTTAGTCCAAATAAATTTAAAAAAACTCATGACTTACGAGAAAAAAAATCCTAACAAAAAAACTGTGATACTACGTACAAGTTTATTTAAAATAAAATGTATAAAAAACTTGTATTTTATGTATACATTGTTCTTGTTTTGAGCAATTTCAAAATGTAAAATATATATTATATAAGAGTAAGCCTGAAAGGTTTTTTCAAAATAAATAAATAATAAAAAACACTCATAAAATAAGATTTGATAGATTTATATAACATGAATTCTAAACTTTTTATAAAGCAGAAATGTAACAAGCAACAAAAAAAAAAAAAAAAAAAAAAAAAAAAAAAACACCAACAATGCATAACGCAAATGGTTTATTCTTTATTCAGAAATTTTACACAGTGACATTGGTTGATGTTCTAAAGGATGTTATAAATTTATGCTCATTTATTCTTAATTGTTTACGCAATAAAATCCCTTTTTATCTCGCATGAAATACAAGCATTATTTAATTCATTAAATTAAAATATTTTTCAAGAAAATTAGTATGAATATTGCCTATATTAATTTCAAAACACTTCTCAAAATGACATACCTAGGAATTTACTGACATTTAACTAGAAATTTGTCTTACTTTTTATAAAACAGCCTACTACAGCTTTTTTTACAAGTTTTTAAATTTTAACATATAGATAATGATAAACACATCATATGTTACGTATTAGTTATGCATGTATTTATATCGGGATGTATTAAAAATATGCAATATTTAAAAATATGTTTTAAAATGTTTTCACCGTAAAATACATACAAGTTTCCTTTATTAAAATTTTACAATTGCATAGAAAAACAAAGAAACAAATAAACTATGAACACGCAATGCATGATGTATATAGATTCTAAAATATTTATTGTTTAACATATTCACTGTTATAGCATACAAATATTTGTGCCAGCAATATAAACCAGGTCGCCATACCGCACGAACATGCGTGTCATCAGCACCTTTATTTAAGACAATATGTCGCTATGAAATGGAACTATTCATAAAATTTATTACCATATAAAAAAAAACTGATGATCACATGCATGTTAACTAATTACAATCTGGTGTTAAACGTTTAAAAATAACTGAAGATTTTTATTTCTGAATTTAAAATGTATAATACTCACATGTTGTATGATTTTAACAAACATTGCTGTAATTGAGAATTGTTAACCCACGCACAAAACACTCAAACGTACTTTGTAAACATCTGCCTAGAAAAGCCTTTTTCACAATCTCTGGTGGCCAGCATGTTAAGCAGATAACATTTTATTTGTTACTAGCAGGCCCATCCGGCGTTGCCCGGGGTCCGTAAATAATAACCTTAAACAAAACTCAAGTTTCTATGATTTTATATCTTTTGAAATTCTTTTAAATGAACCTAATTTCGGAGGACCCATTGCCTTCCGCATCGTCTAGTGAGTTCCCAACAAACTTCTTTCTGAACGAACCTGTAACCTGGGTCAACGCTACATAAGGCAGCATGTACCGGAAGTGCGCCGCACGTGCCGGAGACAATCGAAAACCAAGTTGAGTAAGCCAAACCACGTAGTAATCAAGCGCATAGAATCGAAAAAAAAGAATGCATCATGAATGTTAGAAAATGTTGGTAACTGAAGTCTAAAATAAAATTTCATAATACAGAAAGTAGTTGTAGTTGTAATCTAAGTTGAATGTACCAAATCCCGTTGAAATTAGGTGCTTAGAATTGGAGGAAAGAATGCGCTCCCAAGCGGTGGAAAATGACCTCTCCCCTTGTAAATTTCATGAATTACTTTTAACATTAACACGATATGTATTAAACTGATTAAATTCATTTTCTAAAGTTACCTTTAAATTAACGCGATTTTTAATGTACGGCTGTAGTGAGTAAACGTAAGTTGATGCTAAAAAAGGAGATTAAAGTTCGGAAAAAGTGGTAATTGAGGTATAAAGAAAGACCGGACCCCGCTGGCCAGAGTGGTGCAACAACTTCAAGGGGGGTCAGGGACATAACTGGCATGTAGTTGGGCATAAAGATATTGTTATTAGCTTTTAAAATAATCGGAAGACGCTACAACTATGTTAAAGAAAATTGCAAGCAATTCGGAAATTTTTAAAGAAGCTGCACCAAGGGACCCCAAGAAGGCGATTATTATTCAAAATTGGTGGTAGCTGAAGCCTGAGAATTTTTTTTGTCTCTCATATAGTTCCTGGAAGTCCTAAGAAGTTGTTAGAAAAAAAAGGTTCTGAATTGGACCATTTTTAAAGGAGCTGCAAAAGGGGGACCAAATGGGGCCAATTGATAATTAAAAACAGGGCCCTAACATGAAACATGTTAAAATGTCTTAGTACTTAGCGCTTTAGATCTTCAATCAGTTAAAATTAAGCATAGGGAATAATATGAATTATTCGTTAAAATAATATTTTAAGGAAATGCACCAAAAGGGGATAAATGTTTGAAAAAGGGCCCCGGGGCCTCAATAAAAATATGAGGGTATTGGTCTGGGAAGAAGACTCTAAGATTCAACTTTAAAATCATGCACTGAGAAGCGCATAATAACATTCTTAAATAAACCGGAAATTTGTATCGCAGGTCGGTACAGAATGAGGTGGGGGAGGTGGTAGAGACTTTGCAAATTACCAGGGCCCGACTCATGTTCAGTTGGAAAGTTTGAATTTTTATTTATCTCACGCTTTAAACTCTTTTATTCAAAATTAATTGGTGAACTCAATTAAAATTTAATTATGTTTTTAATATTTTAAATTTTTATTTAAAATCTTTAGATGAAAAAGTAATTACAAATGCATACGAAACTGTAATACTGAAAAAGAAATAATAAAACTGCAAGCAAATATGCTATATAAATTTTTAAAATAGGTACTATCCAGCAAATCTCTTTTCTAATAGAGTAAAGCCTGTTTATAACCGAATCCTCGGAACATTCTTTCACTTTAGATACCCTTCAAAGAAAAATAAAATCCTTAAAAAAAATCTACTAATTCAAATTTCAACTTTGCCCTACCTAGTTTCGAACCTGGGTCTGTTCGTACAGAAAACCAAGGTGTTAAGTCACTACGCCACAACTTCTAAAAAAAGTTTAGTAAATTAACGTTCCATATCGGAACGTAAATAGTGTCTGCCTTTATTTTTTTCCGCGGCGCGTCACTTTCATTAGCATAATAAAATAAATGATTATTGCTGTCCGAATTCTCTGAAATTTTAATGGATCGTAAATATTACTAAAACCAAGCCTTTTTTAAAATTTCATAAAAAATATACATATTTTAGAGGATAAACATTTAACCGAAATGTAAATCATCTTTATGAGGCAAAAAGTGACCTGCATTTGGCGGTGCATTTGAAAGGGTTAAAATTCAAATTTTTAAAAACCAATTACACCATCGCTTTGAAGAAGGATTCAGCTTTATAATCATATATTTGACTTCTCAGTACCTTTAAAATTGCATCCTGCGGAGGTGTTGTAATAAGGGAAAAAGACGTTTTTCAGAAAAGCTATCCTTTTTTACCTTTTTTTTCCAAGGGGTTAATTGCGATATATTTTTTTTAATTGATCGCAGCATTTGAGACGTAAGAGCACAATCTTTCAGAACATGTCTTCCGTTTTAAACTTTACTAAGCTGTTTGGACGATGTTAGTTAATAAATAATGACAAAATACCGCCGAAATATTTTTTTCCGTTCTTCAATTGCGTATCAGCGCCTTCAGCGCATGCGTCAGAGATTTTCCCTTCCGAAATGGATTTTTAATCAAAGTGAGTGACGGTTGATAATTAATAACTCAGCTGTTAATTAGAATATTAAAATTCTGAAGCTATGGTGCATCATGAGACACTTTGGGCTAGCTTAAAAAAAATTTGAGCCTCGTACGTTCCGTAGATTTTGCTAGCCATCGGACACAGTCAGACACACAGACAGACAGACAGACAGAGC
>OZ010794.1:356172927-356468039 GCA_963932465.1 Maratus speciosus
TTTAATTAAATACGAAAACAGCCAATGTATCTCTTAACAGCAGCAGATTTGGTCTTAAAAATCCCCAATCCAAGGAAAACGAATGGAAACCCGTTTACAGAGAGATCGCTACTGTTTTTTTTTTTTTTTATTATTATTATTAATTCAATATTTTTAAAGCCGATCAAATTAGCTTGGATTTTGGTGTGCCTGAATGAGGGTTGGCGAGCGTAGCTCGTAGGGGCAGAGCCCCTCTAGTTAAAAAAAAAAGTTTTGGAATATTAGTGTTTAGTTTTGTCTCACTATTTTTAACAATTAATCTTCCAGAGACATTTATTATTATTATATATCATTTATAATAATATTACAAATATGAAAGAAATGATATTGTGGGTTTAATATTTTAAATACTAAATAAATTCATTTCAAAATAAAACTAGAACTGATGTTTGAGGCCACTGATCTGCAGTTTTTAATAGCTTCTGTAACTTAATTGTTTTTATTTAAACAGAGAGGGATTAAGACCTATGAGCCCCTTCTTTGACTATGCTCTTAAACAACATTTTCTGCTTCTGGCTGGTTTGATTGCCAGATTATAAAATATGCTAGGTACATTACAGGTCTTCTACACAGGCAGAAATTTTCAGGCTCGGCCCGACTCATAGAAAAAAAAATTCGGCCCAGCCTGGTAATAGTGTTATAAGTTTGGCCCGAGCCCAGCCTGTAGAAAAAAAGAAAAAGTTCAAATCTCGGCCCGAACGCAGCCTGGCCCGAGTGAATTTCTTCAAGACATTGATTTGGTTAAAAATTTGTCTCGTACAAGGAGTTCAAGCCAAAAATATTTATCTTAACTTTTCTTTTCATGTTTGTAATCTTCATTTTTATAGAAGTGCCACAGGGTGCGATATTTATTTTTTTAATGAATCTCTATTTCTTGTATGTAAATGTTTCAGTTATCATTAATCTTGTTAATCCATATTCCACGTATTGAAGTGTTAAATATCTGAAAAATGCTATACAGTAAAATCTAAGACTGAATTGCATAGAAAAGGAAAAAAAAAATGCATTATAGACAAGTTCCCTTCTTAGCAAGTGTAAATGTATTATATATTATTTTCTTACATAGTAGTATATTAATTTTGCATGGATCAACACATTTTTCAGTTTAAAACAGGATTCTGCCATAAGCAGGTTCTTTTTCACACGTTTTGCTACATTTTAATTTAGCTATATTTTAATAAGCATAAAAATTTACTATTCTGTAAATGAATAAACGTTAATGTTTAATTGTAGAATAATGGTGATTTAAAAATGTATGCATTTTTTGCAAAAATATTTGGGGCAGGCTTAATTTTACTGACCTTTCAACGGACAGGCCATGCGGAGACAGTGATTTTTCATACGGGCTGGCTCAAAAATAGGGCTGAAAATTTTGAGCCTTGAAGACTAAGAAAGAAACCAGTAACGGCTCTGTACAGAAAAAATAAGTTAGGCCCAGCCCGATTCTTCCAGAAAAAAATAAGGCCCCAAACCCGGCCCATAAAGAGTAGTCACTAGGCCCAGCCCGAGCCTTCAGAAAAAAGTATGGCCCGGCCCAAGTGCCGTGAATGAAAATAGGCCCGAGCCCGGCTGGCCCGTGCAGATTTCTAAGGTACATATACATTTTAAAAAAGAAATAAAATATTGAAATTTTATTAATCACATAAAATAACTTAAAAGCAGCTATTTATAAAAGTTTTGGTGTTTATTTCATTTTGGTAAGTATAATTTAAAAATTAAATTTGATTATTTAGGTTTGCAGTTAAGTCAAAATATTTTATGCACTATAAACATTACTAAACTTGCATTTTTAGCAATATCTACATGGGGTGTCCATTACTGGAAAATGACTAATTAACCATTCCAGTAATGGACATCCCCTCTTAAAACCTTAAAAATTAATAAAACTTTGTAAATGGCCATTAGTACATAAAATTCTAAGTTTTCTATTGCTATTCAAACAAAAACATTCAAATTTTGCAAGAAAATAAGTGATATATAAATTAATTAAATGAAGCCAAGCTCTTAGCCTCTTCATTAAGATTTGCACAGGAAAACAGCGAAACTTTGAAACATTATTTTCTGCTTCCTGATTGGTTTAATTAAAAGTGTCAACAATAAACCAGTTTTATAAAACATGCAAGGGGGAATTATAAAAAAAAATTATTAAAGCTAAATATTTATTAGTTATTTTTTTCAAAAACATCAAGGGGTGTCCATTACTGGCACATCTACCCTAGTTGGTTATTTTAACTTGAAAATTTTGTATTTTAAAAGGTGGTTTATTTCTTTGCTATATTTTTAAACAAGATCAGGGTTAGCTGTTTAAACGAGCCAGGATCTAGTTATTTGTATGTAGGCCCTACTCCTCAGGTGGACATGGTATGGTATGAGCAAAATTTGATCCTTCACCACCAGTTTTCTTATTCCCATAATCTTTACATGAAATATGTGATATACAGCTGAATACCTAGGTCATTTTCTTAAAGCTTGATGGGAGGATATTTTATTTTGTTATAATCAGGGTTCAGGAAGAAAAATTAAGCGCCTTTCAATAAATTTCAGAATTGAAAAAAATTAATTCTACAAAATAGTACAGTAACAAATCTCTATAGTGTAATTCTACATAATGCACTTTTCAGATGTAAACAATGAATTCTGAATTTAAGAAGTGTTTGCAATCCACATTATAGAAATATTGCTACCCTGTAGAGAACTAAGTTTCAGACATTATTTCATCTTTATCTCCTTAATCCAGAGTTTTCTTTATGAAAAAATTGCTATTATTAACTTTAAAAAAATTGGAAATGAGCATCGTTGTAGTCATAAAAATATGCTATATGCAGAAGGTATATACTAGAGTCATGAGTGTTCATGGCTAGATTATATGCTATACCTTTATTTGAGAAACAGACGATATACAGAGCTTCTTAACAGAATCCAGAAGGCATACAGTGTATACCTCCATTACATATACTCTCTACTACACCCCTGGAAATGAATAGTACAGGGTGTCTACAAAAATTGTAAAAAAAAGTTCCCTGACTATCTTTATCAGACTTACCTGATTCCCATTATTAACAATACACATACGGTATTTTTTCATGTATGCTGCTTCCTCGTATAACACACTTATCCAGTTTGCTAATACAGTAGACTCCCTTAAATCCGCGAACGCCTAAAATCCGCGTATTTTTTCAGATGTAAACAATGAAAATTATAGTTAAGTTGCAGGAACAAAATTCAAGATGGCGCCGAAATCAGCGACTACCGCAATGTTTTTTTTTACTAAATTTTTTGTTAATCATTCTGTTTTGGCTATTACAGCTGATTTATTACTAAATAAATTTACATTACTTTTGATTTTTATATAAATTAGCATATCTATATCAAAAATCCATGAACCAGAACGCTATTTAATTATTGTTCACGGAATTTTTAAAAAAAAAATTATAGACAAATTTATTTTTAAACATACAAAGCAGTATAAGAAAAGCATTCAAGACTCTAAATAACAATGAAAAAAGTTACAGTGAGCGCAATAAGCTATATATACTGATAATAGCATTAACACTGTTCTACTTGCTATCACTAGATGGCAGCATAGGACTTTTGGAATCGAATTGAATCGATTTCATTCGTAATAATTTAATATTTTACATAATTATTTTAATAATTACTTACTTTTAAACTAATAAATTTTTTTAATATTTTACTTATTTTAATGTTTCACTTTATTGTAAGCATTCATTATAATTTCCCTTGCTTAACTACCAATCAAATTAATGTTTCAAAAATGTAAACAAATCAATGACCAGAAATCTGCAAAATTCTAAAATCCGCACAACCTCTGGTCCCAAGGTGTGCGGATTTGAGGGAGTCTACTGTATCTCATTTGGAATAAAAAACAAGAGAAAAACATAAAAGTTGCCTAATATTCATAAAGTATTGGTTGACAGTTTTATAAATCCAAACTCAAAATTTAGTCCAACAACTTCATATAATAATGGATATAGGATGGCCAGAAAATTTCCTGAAAAATGTTCAGTTCTAAGACATATCTACATCTCACAGGATAGCTAATTGTATTAAGCTGGCCACCTGTCAGGTTATGCTAATGTATCATTTAAAATTTTCAAAAATCTGTAAATTGCCTTCAACATTAGCGCTATCCTTAGAAAATAAGGACATTTGATCACTTTAATTTCTGTTAAATATCAAGAACTCATACCATGTGCATCTTTTTAAAAATACAGTAGACTCCCTTAAATCCGCGTATTTTTTCAGATGTAAACAATGAAATTTACAGTTAAGTTGCAGGAACAAAATTCAAGATGGCGCCGAAATCAGCGACTACCGCAGTGTTTTTTTTACTAAATTTTTTGTTAATCATTCTCTTTTGGCTATTACAGCTTGTTTATTACTAAATAAATTTATATTCCTTTTGATTTTGATATAAATTAGCATATCTATATCAAAACTTCCAGGGTTCGAAATGGAAAAATCAACGAACCGGAACGCTATTTTAAAATTATTTTTCGCGGAATTTTTTTTTTAAATTATAGACAAATTGATTTCTAAACATATAAAGCAGTATAAGAAAAGCATTCAAGACTCTAAATAACAATGAAAAAAGTTACAGTGAGTGCAATAAGCTATATATACTGATAATAGCATTAACACCGTTCTCCTTGCTATCACTAGATGGCAGCATAGGACTTTTGGAATCGATTTTAATCGATTTCTTTTGTAGTAATTCAATATTTTTCTAAATTTTATTAATTACTTACTTTTAAACTAATAAATTATTTTATTATTTGAATGTTTCACTTTATTGTAAGCATTCATTATAATTTCCCTTACTTAACTACCAATGAAATTAATGTTTCAAAAATGTAAACAAATCAATGACCAGAAATCCGCAAAATTCTAAAATCCACCCAACCTCTGGTCCCAAGCTGTGCGGATTTGAGGGAGTCTACTGTATTGGGAAAGACTAATCAACATGTGAAAAAATATGGTATATAAATTAGACGAATCAGTTTCATTGGCAAGGTGAAAATGCAAATATTTTTGCATATAGGGTAATTTCCCTGATTTTCGAGTAGTTTGATAAAATTCCCTGATTTATAGATTCTGTAGACGCCCTTTAGTGTAATGATTTGGTCTCGGCATATTTTGATCATGTTTATAAGGTACTTTAACAATGTGTGAAAGAATCTTTATTATGCAAAAAATTATAATCTGCACAACTTCTGGTCCTAAGCAGGTCTCGAAACAATATTCTGGTTTGTAAAATTATAACAAATATTATTCCGGTTTGTAAAATTATGATAAATATCATTCTGGTTCGTGAAATTATTAAAACATATTGCTACAGTTATATATATAGTTTTTATGGTGCTCTCTGTAACTTCTTTTCAAACAATAATTTTGAAATAGTATTCCGGTTTGTGGATTTTAGCATTTTGAGCCTGGTCCTAAAGAACGCAATAAAGATCTAGTGTAAATTGATATATTCCAGACATATCTGCTCATCTTTCCAATATGTTTAATGATGTGAGAAATGTGATTTATGCAATGCAAAATTATATAATACGCACGGGCACAACCTCTCATCTCAAGGTGTGCATCATAAAGATCTTCTATTATACTACAGTTTTAGTACAGTGAAAAACTAACAAGTGTGAAAAAACTCTTTAGTTCCACCAGTTCTCAGATGAATGCAGTTTTGAATGTGAAATGTTAAGAGAAAATCTCTGAAAAATATTGAAGATTACTTTGAATTCTAGGTACTACTTGATTATCCCATCGACCAAAACTATCACTAAACTATAAGATTAAATGTCAATAATGGATGATTGTAAATGTCGCATTCACTTGATATTAAACATGATACACATGTTTGTTACAAAATCAAGTGATTTTCGACTTTTTATTTATATGTTTATTAGTGTTTTACTAATTTATTTGTTCTTTCATTATTTAAAATAAAACTTATGCCAATTTGTATAATTTGGCAAATAGTTTGGTGATTTGTATAATTTGGCGAAATTGGTCTACAGGATAATCAAGTAGTACTAAATTCTATTTTGAAAGTTGTTTTTGTACTTCCTTGTTCTAGAGGTATTGGCATAACTCAGTCTTCATAAAGTGCATTTTTGCTCTAAATATTATAAGCAGTCATGAAAATGAAAAGATTTCCAATCTTATATGGTTAAATTTTGTCGACATAATTTACATATTTCGTATTGCATTTTTATATGGCTTTATGGTGTAAATATTAAACAATTTTTTTGTGTGTTTGATAAGTTATCTAATCTGATGAGATCTTAAAATTTAAATAAAGGCTGTGAGAAAAAGCTTTTAAATTTTTTGCCAAATTCAACCTTGCTGTTTTCTGTATTTCGCCAAGGCCCTTATAACAATATAGTACCGTTGTTTTGTGTTAACACTTAATAATTTTGCATTGTTACAATGAAATCATACAATACATAATTTCAAGGGATACAGCAAATCATTCATGTCCTTTCATTTTTTTATTCATCAACTTAATAAGAGGGGGGGGGGGGGGGGCAAAGTAAAGTACTAATGCATGGGTATTCTGAACTTATAGGAGATAAGGCAGAAATGATGTCATGCAAAAACAAAATAGATTATTTAACATAAGGATTTCTTTATTTTCCCTCCAACTCAGTTTCTCTTTTTTTTATTTTTAATGCCTTAATATAAAAAATAAACCACTTTCATTAAAAGTTAAACAAATTAGCCCTTTATGTACTGAATTATGAAAATTTTATCTTCTAAAGCATTTTTCGCGAATTGTTTAAACTACATTAGAAGATTTACATAATCATTTAATACATTTTAGAAGGATTAATTAAATTTGAATTTATAGGGATTTTGTGCAATATTTATAACACTACTCAAATTTTAAATATGTTTCTTAGTATTTTGTAGAGTTAGGAAATGTACAAATATAATGTTCTTACATTAGAAATATTTCTAAATTGAAAATCCCCCCCCCCCCCCAAGCACCAAGAAAGCTGAAAAGATGCAAAGACAAAAGAAATCGTCCTTTTAAAATATTTTTGTTTTGTGTAACCAATAATGCTTTTGGAACAAGATAAAGTAATGTATCTATAACAACAACTAATCGGTGTATTAAATGAATTTTATAACAAGTTATTTTAATGGTACTCCTGAGTACCATGAGTAGATAAAGGGTTAAAATATTAAAGATTTTTTTTTTGCTTCCTTTAAAGATCAAGTACCATGCAAAGTACTTTCAAGAACCATGTGAATCCTGTATAATGTACTGCAGGCCTGTAGCTAGACAATGCCTCCAGGTCGGGCAAATGTTTTTCCAAGAGGGGCAAAATTACTTCGTCATTTGTTTTTTAGTCTTTTACGATATTTTAAAAATATATATTACATATTCAGAATAAGTTTTATAGCTCTTCTGAATGTAGTTGAAAAGTGATATTCTTTCATCTTGCCGTCTATCCACAAACTAATTTTTGTAAATATGGATTTCCTCAAAAATGTGAGATGTTGTTGAGGATTGCTACAAAAAGCGCCACTAACGGGTCCCCCCCCCCCCACACACACACACATATACATCTCCACAGGAAAATAGAGAGACTTGCATTTTTATGTTTTATTAATAATAAACTAATAATACAGCATTCCAAGAAATTCATTTACAGTAAAACCTTTAAAAATGGAATAGCAAGGGATAAAAAAAAAAAAAAACGACAAGTTTCCATCTTAGCAAGGCATAACTGCAGTGTTGTATTTAGGCACTTGTTTCCGGGAGGGTTTACTGATGCTCCCGGTGTGGTATGACAGTGTGGAGCAGGTGAGAATAGCACTTCTACAACTTTAATAAGCACAAAATTACAAAGCTTCCGGGAGTGACATTTCGATGTTCAGAGAAGAACCCTCCTCCCGGGTTACCCCCTAAATTCATCAATTATTATATGATATTCCTTTCAGCGGGACCATGAAATGCTTTCATGTAAGACAGGATTTTGTTATGGACAGGTTCCATTTATGCAGGTTTTACAGAATTTCTGGAATTTTAGATGATTTAAAATTTAATATAAAGAAGGCCCTGGTAATTACGCTAATAATGTTATTTTTTTACGAATCAGGTAACTCTCTCACAACTAAGTATCAATATATTTTCACGAATTTCTTACGCATGCTTCAAAACCATAATATGTGTTTATAACTAATAACAATTTCAAACAGTTAGGACAATAAAAAAAAAAAGTTTTCTTACCAGCGTCTTATTGGTAAATATCAATAGTTTTCCACGAATCTTGTGTACAGGCTTTGAAACCATTATATTTATGACTCATAAAAATTTTAAAGAGTTTTGACAGTAAGAACTATTTTTTTTAAATATTAAATGTCTGTTGAGTTAGAAAAAAAAATCTGCGCCCTTTAAAATTCTAAATCCGCTATTTTTTGTTGAAATACGGAAAAATATGCAACATCCTTTAACGAGTGCACATTTTAATTTTACTTTAAAATGTCCTATTCGGCATAAATATTGTGGGGCCTCCCATTCGAGGTTCGTTTGGAAATATTTTTGTTTAAAAGTATATTTAAAAAAAAAAATTGGATTAAAGATATAAACTAAAACAAATTTAAGGTTAATATCATCAGATAACAGGCGACGCCGGGCTGGTAAGCAAGTATCACACAAATAAAAACCATCATGAAAATATATGTCAACATAATTCACTATTATAGCCTCCATTCGAACTCTCTATTCTCTAACACAATCACAAAGTCATTTTTATGCTTAAATGCTATAAAGTTGCAATTATTTTTATTCTGACTCCACGATAGCAAGTAGTGTTTTCTGTTTTCTATAAAGACAAAGGATATTTCAGAAAAAGTGCAAAATACGTGTTAAAAGTCAATTTTTGAGACTAGGAAAGATCATCTGAGATAGAGGTCTGCATGGGGCTGGGCTTTGCCCCGGGGCCTGTACCCCGCCCGGCAAAATGAAAGTGAAATTTAAAAAAGGCCGGGCCGCAGAATTATGATAATTTTTTCAACGGGCCGGGCCAATAAAAAAAATTAAGCGGGCCTACCGGCTCAATATAAAAATTTAGATGAAGCGTATGAAGTATGAACCATTTTCAATGAATATGACTTTCCTGAGAATAAGTATAAATGTGCGTCACGAGTCGATGCTAGTTTGGCAACATCAATACAGAAATGTAACATAGATATCGGCAGTGGATAGTTCCATTGTGTCTGAACCCGGGCTTAATTTTTTCAGAAGACTAGTGCCGGGCCGAGAACAGGCTTGCATTTTTTTTTCTCTACATAGTCGAGCCGGGCCGGAACTGCACTTAATGGTTCTCAGGATGTGTAGAGCAGGCAATATGTTTTGTAAAAATATTAATAGCGATAATGAACTTCTGTAACGGAATCTTTGGAAATATAAGCTTAAGGTCGTTCTCAAATTCTCTACTCAACAATGCGAAAGTTTCTGACACATTTTCAAACTAATTTTTAACTGCAAAGACATAAAATTGACAGGCCTGCTTATTGAAGGGATTTGGAATTGAATAGCGTTTTTCATTTTTGATAAAGAAATTACTTATCGAGATACAAGATATTCTTGTCACGTGATTGCAGGTTTTTCTCCTTTCCCGAGGTGTCGCTTCTGGAAATTCGATTCAAAACGCTAACTTTGACAATATTTTCTCACTTGACATATTGCCTTTATCAAAAAATGTATAACGTCATTCGATTACATAGTTTCTGAATAAGAATACCTGCTAGTCTTATGAGTTTCCAAATAGAAATGAACTCAGAAATGTGTCAGATATTAGCTCCTTTGGATTTGAGAAAAGCCTTAATAAAGGACAGAGAAATATTTTCACAAATCTACTTTTCATTATACAGCTTCAAAAGTTATCAGGTTTTTAACCCTCCTTTTTTCTTTTATTCTAAACTACATTAATTTTTTAATGCATCCTTATTTGAATGTTGAAACGTCTAAGACTCCGAGTAATCGTTAATGTTGCTATTGTGTATTTTCTGCCTTGCGAACACATCTTAATTTAAAAATGCTCTTGCAGTATTCTTTAAAAGAATCCCAATTGTATGCTAAGAAAAAACTGATTTTTTGTAGAAGTTGAGTCAGGTCGGATTGAAAATGATTTAATTGGTATTTCTACGGGCCGGGCCTGGAAATTGCACCCCGTGCAGACCTATAATCTGAGACACGATCGTTTAAAGCTCAAGATTCCAAACATTTGTCAAAAAATGAGAAATGCTATTTGATTCTAAATTACTTAAATAATTTTGCCTGTGAATGTCATGCTTTTACATTTAAAAATAAGTCCCCGAACACATTATAAAGTTTTGCATAGCCGAGCAAACAAAAATATTTTCTACAAAAAGCCTTTAAACAAAAATGAGTATTTCATAGTTTAAAAATATTAATGTTCGTTTAGTATTTTAGTTAATTTTTCAATTTATATTTCCGTTTCACAATCCTACATTTATTTCCCCTTTTCCATACAGAAACTATGTGACTGATTTAGATATTTATAGGAAGAAAGGAATAAAACAACTAAAAAGTAGAATAAATAACATAGGGGCAGGAAAGCACCAGAAGAAACAAACACTTTTTGTACTTATAAAAAGGATAAAATTAATTTCTGTAATATTCTCGTTTCTAAATTACATTTATATCATTTAATTAACATAAAATATTCAAATAATAAAATATTAAATGCAAATAGTCATAAATGTCATTTATAATGTAATTATAAAACCCCTTTGCTCCGAAAAACACATTCTAGATATTGCGATTCTGTGTGACACTGATTTTACAAACTTTTATAATTTACAACAGTGTCAAGAAAGCTCTCAAAAAACAATTTCCACTTTTTTTGAAAAGCCACCAAAAGCAACATAGTGAAGTTAACAATCACAAAACCACATGATTGTAACACATGATAGTTGCATATTTTGTGTAACCTGTCCTGTCAAGCCATAAATAGGTAGCCAACTGCAACCTGAAATCCATGCCTTTGGTTTCCGGTACCCGATTACAATAAATTTCATGTCCGACAGTTGTACAAAGAAAACGATTTTTGCGGACATCAGTTAATCAATTTGAGGAAAGGAGTTAAGAGGGTAATCTCTAAACCCTATTATTCTCTAAAGGCTGCAGTTTGACACATTGGGGAGGCGGTAAGTTAAATTTCTACAAAGCGAAAAATGTCCTACAGCTCTTGGAATGAAAGAAAAAGAAAACTCTTCTTCACAAATGAATTTTTTGTTAAAATTGTTTTGTTTGAATTGAGAAGTTTTAGGAATGGGTGTCTGTTAGTTAATTTACGGTCTATTCTAAAAAAATTTTTTTCTTTTTTTTAATGAGGGAGAGAAAAGCTTGGAAATTTAATGTGTCGATCAGGTTGTCTAGTCAATTCTGCTAGGACGGGCAAATATTTGTTTTGTTTGAATTGAGAAGTTTTAGGAATGGGTGTCTGTTAGTTAATTTACGGTCTATTCTAAAAAAATTTTTTTTTTTTTTAATGAGGGAGAGAAAAGTTTGGAAATTTAATGTGTCGATCAGGTTGTCTAGTCAATTCTGCTAGGATGGGCAAATATTTTTCCAGGTCGGGCAGTGCCCGACCTGGCCCCCTCCTAGCTACGGCCTTGATGCACTGGCCCCGGTAGCAGAAAGTTCGAGACGGGAGTCGCAGATTTTCTTTTCTCGTTTGCAGATTATTTTTCTATCGAACCTTTATTTTGCTTTATATTATGTTTAGCTCTTTATTACTTAATACAAAAACTTAAGATTATTATTAGTGAAATTAATAAATGCATAATAACAAAGGTAAGTGATTGTTTGATTAATTAATGCTTCAATTCTAAAATATTTTACCTGCAGATTATTTTCTGCCCCTGAGGTATCTGTTGCAGACACTTGGACAATTTTTTGCTACTGGGGCACTGGCTAAGTTGCAGCATGGCTTTTACTTGGTTTGGCAACATTTTTTTGGAAGTGGCTGTTCATAACAAGTCAACAGAAATGCTTCTTGCAATTAAGAAAAAATAAAGAAAGACACAGAAATTTATTCAGTTTTGTTGAAATTATACAATAGGCTGGCCAAAATTGGCTAGTCATATTCCTGAAATGATTGCTAATGAAAAACTTTTCTTTGAAAACATGCCCTTTCCTTATTGAAAGTCCTGGAGGTATGTGTAGACCATATTACAAACACATACAATTAGCATGCAGCTCAATTTAGTTCTATCTGGCAGCCTTTATTAACCCATTTTCGGCCAAAGGTGCGTAAATGCACCATTTCAATAAATATTTTTTTATTAATACTGTGACAAATATTTTTCACAATTTTTCTGCTATTTTTAAGGTTTTGGAGACATCTATAAAATATCAGTAATTCAATTGGAGTAAACACTTTCTGTTTAGAAATTTTCAAAATACGCTAGTTTTTTAAAATTTAAACGATTATTGACAAATTCGACTTTTTGAAAATGTATAATTATTCCTCTTGTGATTAATCATATGTTTTTATAATGGATTAAAGTTGCAAGTTCTGTAAATAAAATAATAATAAAAAATATGTCATAAAAAATTTAAAATATTTTAATTTTAAATTTAACGGTGTGTTAGCGCACCATTGACCAAATGCATGAAAATGTCGAAAGCATTTTATTTCTCAAATAAAATATTATTTTTCATGCACGAAACTTTTTTTTTTTTTTGTCTTAATGAATGTAATTTAAGCATATTTCAATGAAAATAATACTACATTTTATAAAATTTGTATGCTTGGCCTAAAATGGGTTAATTCATCATACACAGTGTCTGATCAACTCTAACTGGAAACCAGGGCACACAGATTGTACTGGGACCACCCCCCACCCCCTTTCTCAAGAAAATTGTATTATAAACATGGCTAGTACCTTTATGTGCAGTTCAAATTTAAACTGTAGCCTTATTTATATATATGTTACCGGCCAAACTAGTTTTTCCTAACGCCCACAGGATAAACTAGTTTTTCCTTGGCCAAACTAGTTTTTCCTAACGCCCACAGGATAAACTAGTTTTTCCTAGGCCAAACTAATTTATCCTAACGCCCATAGGATAAACTAGTTTTTCCTAGGCCAAACTAGTTTGGCGTAACTCTCATAGGATAAACTAGTTTAGCCTGCTGTTCATTGGTCCGAACTAGTTTATCCTAGGCCAATTTAATTTGGCATAATTTTATTGATCCCACAGATCGCCCTGCCGCTAACCTTCTAGTTTATCCTAGGCCAATGCAATTTGATGTGCTTTTATTGATCCCAACTACAGCTTCGTCGCCAACCATGTGCAAATTACTATTGCCGTCATCCCTGTATAAAATATTTTAATCGATGGGGAATGGGATACTGGCTCCCTATCTCCCCCATTTCACTGCTGGCGGTAGTTACAAAATATGTTCCGTATGACAAATTGTGTGCTGTAGGACCAAAGAATGGGATGAGAGATTATCATAAAAGTTAGAAGAGAAAGAATTTAGAGGATTGATTAATAATGTACAGTATAATCTCGAAAATCTGGCATCGTCGAGACTGGGATTTTTGAAAATTCCAAATTTCTGAAAGAATATCAAATGTACTTTTGATATTCCTAATAGTGCATTTATTCATAATTCAAAGCCAAGTGATATTTATGTGAGAAGAAAAAAATATAAAAAAAAATTGATTTATTTTTTTCTCACATAAATATCACTTGGCTTTGAATTAATTATGAATAAATACACCATTAAGAATATCAGAAATACATCTGATATTCTTTCAAAAATCTGGAATTTTTAAAAATCCCTCGAAGTCCCGATCCCAGTTTGGCCTAAAATACATATATTTTTAAACTACTGATATACATATATTTTTAAGCCATTATTCCAGAATTAAAACTCTCTTTAAAGAATAGTACAAATACATTTATATGGATGGGGATACAGAATTGCAAAACCTATTTGAAAAATCTCTGTATGATGAAATCCTGTTTAAACGGAATTTTTTTTATTGGTGCAAATTGGATATATTAATCCGTATGAAAAAATCATAATACATTTCTAGAGATGACGGACCTGCTAATAACGGAAGTTAACTATAACGGAGTTTTTTTTTCTCTCGTTTGTGATTCCATCTTAGAAGGTTTTACTGCATAAAATTTTTCAGATTTTCAAGTCTCCAAGTCGTGTAAAAAATTAATGGTATTATTAATTATTCAGATATTTACATACAAATAGAGATGCATTAAAAAATCAATATAGTTTACAACAGAATCATTAATATCGTTAATCCACATTTTATGGCTTAGAAATTAAAAAAAATTCTATACAATAAAATCTTTTCTAAGTCAGAATTGCATAGGAAAGAAGAAAAATCCGTTATAGGCAGGTTACCTTATTAGAAGGTTCATCATCTGTTGTAAATGCATTATATTATTTTTACAAGTACAGTAAACATCCTCTAATCCGGCACGACTTTCAGAAACAACTGAATCGAGAAGAAATGAAGGAGTGAGTTGAAGATTTTGATGAACCAACAGTTGAGATTTTGACTGATGAGGCCATCATTCACAGTGTTATCAACCTAACAGCCCCCAAAGACGTTGGTTCAAACGAACATGATGTGCACGAGTTAAACAACATGAGTTGAAATCAAGCAGCTGATGCCTCAAATACATTTATCAGCTTTTCTGTTCACAGCCGTTCGTTCAACCACGCGAAAAGTATTAAACTTCACATCATAAAAAAATAACATCCTAATAAAATGAAGAAAAAAGACGAGTACCATGAGTAGGCCTATATTGCACATTTTCATTTTATACTCATGTACATATGTTGTACTGAACTTATATTATTGAGTATTTTTAATATTCTATTCAATCTGTTTAAAAAAATAAAAAAACATGCTTTACTGGCATTTTCTGTTTAATTCTAACTTCTACACGTTTTTCCCAACATTCATCCTGTAATCTGGAAGATTTCGTAATCCGGCATGCTGCAAGTCCCGAACGTGCTGGATTAGAGAATGTTTATTATATTAATATCCCTCTTTTACATAGATCAACATATTTTTTTTTGTTAAAAACGGGATTCTGTCATAGGCAGGCTCTTTTTCTCAGGTTATACTGTACTTTAATTTTATTACCTAAAAATGCATCTACTCATCTTAAAAAAAAAAAATAATAAATATATATTTTTTAATTGTGGAATAATAGCCATTTAAAATTCTGTGCATTAAAAAAAAAAGTTGGGCCACGCCAAATGTTACTGATATTTTTACTGAACAGACCAGAGATCCTGCAGGTCCAAATGATTTTCTTATGAGCTCGGTTGGAAATTGGACTGAAAATTCTGCCTGTGCAGACCTCAAGAAGAATGCAGTCCGGTCTCGACTTAAGTCTGAAAAAAACTGAGTCCCGGCCCATCATGGTTCGAACCTCTCGAAAAAGTAATCCCCAAACCAAGCCCGGACTGAGTGTCGGGAAGGAAAATTGGGCGGGGCAGTAAAGACCTTGCATCGAATAACCAAAATTTTGTAAGTTTGGACGCTAAACTTCTATTATATATATTTTTTAAAAAACGAGTTTTTAGTGAACTTTGCTCACTTCCATAGGTATGTTTGAGTTGAGCGGATTCATTTGAAAATTTTTGAATTTCAGCATCAACTTGACTCATTTTTGAGAAATTGAATTTGCGTTTGAATTGGCCTAGGATAAACTAGAAGATTGGCATCCAAGCGGTCTTTGGGATCAATAAAAGCATGGCAAATTGAATTGTCCTAGGATAAACTAGTTCAGACTAATGAATAGCAGGCTAAACTAGTTTATCCTATAAGCGTTAGGACATACTAGGCCTAGGACAGTTTTATGATTAAGATACCAATGGCCTAGGACAAACTAGTTTATCCTATGGGCCTCAGGATAAACTAGTTTATCCTATGGGCATTAGCATAAACTAGTTTGGCCAAGGAAAAACTAGTTTATCCGATGTGCGTTAGGATAGGATAAACTAGTTTGGTTCAGGCCAATCTAATCTAGTTTGGCTGGTAACATATATATATATATAAGAATACATTATAGACATATGCATCAAAAAATGGGAATGCAATGTTGCTACCAAACGGCAAATGCTTTAGAAAGCAAGAAATGTAGTTGGAATGCAAACAAAACCTTTTTTGAAAAATCACAATGACATCATAAGGAAAAGAAGAAATTGGTATCTTAATCATAAAATTGAAAATTTACTGTAATTAAGAGCTTATTTTTAGAATTTTTATGTATCGCAAAGTTTTAAATCCCTTTTAAGATGTATTTCAAAAGGTAAATAACTGCAGAAATACAAACTAGATTTCTACCAATTGATTTTATATACAGAGTTGCCAAATCTCTGGCTTTTTGCACACCATTATTTTTTTTTAGAGAAAATCTGGTTCTTTTAAATCGCCCAAATGTTCCAATTAAATAAAATAACATTTTCTGTATTACAATACTATCCAAAAATCCAAAGACTGGGCAGCTCTGTATATAGTTCCAATTTTTATTTACTCTAATCGCAAAACAGAAAAATACATTCATCAGTTTACATGTAATGTCTAAAGCATAATGTGTAGTTTTCTGTCATAAAGCTGATATATTTTACTACTGCACTAAAACAACAATTTTGATTTCTGTCAAGAAATTAACCCATTAACCGCTGGTGTTGCATTCACGCAACGGTAAAAATAAATGCGTATAAAAAATTAGCTATCTGATGAATTTTATATTAATAGTAACTTTTAAGTAGGGATATTATAGTTAATAATTTAATAGAAAAATATTTTCTTTCAACAGTTTTCTTATATTTAATAACAAGTTCCAAACTTGAAGCATTTTTAAACAAAAACTTTCACGTTGTCGTTTTTGCTGAAGAAATATCGTTAGAAAAACGTAAGCTTTAGAGGCATTCTATTTTTAGACAAGGTCAAATTGCATAAAAACATTCCATGAATCAGTTGTTTTTATTATAGTGGGGAGGAAGAGAAAGCAGGTGTTGCGTTTACACAACATCAGTGGGAAACGGGTAGTACTCTTATTCACTTGGTGTCGTTTGACTCTTTTGTTTTTTTTTTCTCATTCTGTGCTCATAGAGATGCATAAACCGTTAGAGGAGGCTCTTCAATTAACTTTTAATGAAGATTCAGATAAAGATGATTGGAACGAAACTGATATTATTGTTATTTCACCAGAAATAGCAGGAATTATTAATGAAGAAGGAAATGAAAATATATCAAAATAAGACAATGATATTTCACCCTGCTATATTGCCGGCGAAATTGATATGTGCATAAAAAAAAAGAAGTTTTTGCCCTCAATTTGTGCAAGTCATACATTTAAAAATATATATAGGAGACTTGAAGTGGATAACGAAGAAAACGTTGAATTGGACTCGGTCAAAAAATGGAGAAAAAATAAAATATTGACAAATGTAGGAAGAAACCAAGATTATTTTCGAAAATAAGTCTCAGATTCAGATGTGAAGCTGCATTGCAAAGCAAACACCGCAAATGGTTAAATAAAGTCATAGATAAAAACTAATCAGCAACAAGAAGGACTGGTAAGTTCAGTATGCAAAAGCCATTACAGACAGAAAGCGGAAATTTAATTGTCAAGTCCGATGACAGCAGAAGACTGCATTGTAAACAAAGCTATAACTAGAATGTTTATCGCTGACGTAAATTCAGGATGTTGTTTTATTACTTAAATCAGAGCTGTCAAACTGTGGCCCGGAGGATAACACTAAAATTTTATAGTAATCATTGCCTTTTCTAATCCTCAAATCTCTATGATTCAAGAAGTCAAAAAATTTTTTTTAATATTTTTTTTATTGGTGGTATCCGGCGGGTCACAGTTTGACACCTCTGACTTAAATGTAGCGAATGTTTTGATGCTTGAAACTGTTTTCTGGATATAAACAGCAATTTGTACAGAAAAAATTAATTAAAATTCAATAATAAATTAATTACCTTGAAAGTTGTTTACTTTTTAAATTGTAACAACGCTAAAAAAAACCTTCCAGTGCTCAATTCTAAGAAAACCTGCAGATGTTCAGTTGAACTCACTGAACATCAGTACTCTTATACCGCTGACGTTGCGTGAACGCAACACCATGGGTGCAAGAACTCCATCCAAGTCAAGACTGAAATCTTTTCTGAATATAAGGAATAATCAAATAGAAGTGGTCTAGAAGACTCCTGTCTTGTATTATGGGTAAAAAATGATCTCTTACAATATAAGAAATTGATTAAAAGTTCTTCATACTAAAATTACTATTATTTAAGTATTTTAAAGTAGAATTTAGAATCAATCAAAAATTTCTCCAAGACTGAAATCAGTCCTGAGACTGAAGGTCTTGCACCCATGCGCAACACTTGATTTTTCGCAAGCTAAGACAAGTTTTGTTATTTTTACTATAAATTAATGTTATGTATGTTCAAATGAATAACCAATATCATTTGTATAATTTTTTTTAACCCCTTATAGTTTTGACGGTTAATGGGTTAATGTGTTGAATAAAAATATTTTAAAGCATAATGATACTTTATCTTCTTCAGGAGTTTCACCTAAACAGTGTGTTTCCTCGACCTATAAAAATAGTTCCGAGAGATCCTTTCCATCTCTCTCTATCCAGAGTAATCTCATCATTTAACCTATATATATTCATTGTCTCTCAAACTTTGCCAAGTCATCCTCGGTCTCCCTCCAGACACCATTCAAAGATAATTTTAAGAAGGCGTTCCGCTTTCATTCTGTGGATATGTCCTATATTTTATAAATACATCTTGCATACTTTTCATAAATATAAGATATATATATGTAAGGGCTTGGCATGTGGTGATACTTAAAAGATGTTGCTGGTAGATTAAATAACTGACTCAGGACCTCGCTTTTTCAGTAAACTTAGTTTATTTAGCATATTTGCAGTACAAGAGACTTGCGAGTCCACTGGACACCCCAAGATACCATACTTTTTCCCATGTCACATTATGCAAGTATTAAAGTACGCTCAAATCTCTAAAAAAGATGAGCTCTTCGGCTGAGCACACGAGATTTGTTATTTATAATTTAAATTTATAATATTAAGTTTAAAAAAGGGTTTGATTTTTATCCTTTCATAGATGCATATCTTATAATGCTAATAAAATAAATATGACTATAATCTGGTAATATAAATTATAAAATGTTATATATACCATACTTGATTAAAACATATAATCAAGTATGGGATTAAGACATATAAGTAAGAGGATAATATTAAAATTACTTTAAAATATTAAACAAATTGGTGTGATACAAAAAGGAGAAAAAACTTTTTACTAACACTAAATAAAATTAAGAAATGCACAAAATCTTTTGAAAGAACTTTGTAAAGTCATAACACATCTTTATACCTGCAGATGCAGAAGAAAGATAGTTATTTCGAAAGGTCTAGCATATTTGTTAATTTTATAGTATAATTTTTTTTTTTTTTTTTGCCTTTAACACAAAAATTTTTGATACAGAGGCAGATGTGTGCCAAAAAAAAAAATATTAGTAGTTGTATAATTAAATTTGAACTGTTATATCTGCAGACAATAATTTGTGGCCGCAATTAATCTGAATATTTCTAATGAATGGTTAAAAACAAACTTGGTATGCACAAAACAAAATAATGGAAGATTAGCCTTTAATAATGCTCTCCTCAGAGCAAGAGTGAAGAAGAATTTTTGTAAGATCTTACTAGCCAGCAAAATGAAATACACAGTTGAAAATTGTTTAAGCAAAATTTGACTGAAAAAATACTTCACTACTACAGTACACTGTCGTATTCCCATCTCTATAAAATTAAAAAAGATAAGTGGAGAGATAAAAAGAAAAGTTAAGTGTAGGACGGAACTTAGTCTAATATTTGTATTGCATCGATTAAGAAAAACACAAAATATGTCTAATGAATAAAAATACCGTAAGTTTTTGGTATATTTTTTTTATAACCTGCAGTATTTAAAAGACAGCCTATTCACTCACCTCATCACAAAGTCTATTCACCAGTGGCAAGTGGATTTTTGTAATTCACAACCCTTGCCCATGAGCTACTTTAACTGCTATCCTGCTAAAATTATTCCATACTTTTATTTAGAACTATATTTTTCCTGCAGTTTCTTTTATAATTTAGTAAAAACTGACAAAATTAAAACATCTTCCCCCCCCCCCCCCACCCAAAAAAAAAGCTTTTAGTCAGGTCTCCATCTGCAGGTACAATTAACACGTTGAATACCACGTCAGTCACCAGCAACCAACACTGATCTTTCCGTTTAGGTCACGTCAGTCATCAGTGACTGACACATATAGATTCTGTAACGGGAGTCTTATTTCGTCGCCTAAACGGAAAGACAGACAAAATAGACTTGGCATTCAACATGTTAAGAACGTGAGCTTCAAAACTCAAGAAAATTTTGGTAGATGAAGTTTTGTTCTTAAATTTCTAAGATATACAGCAAGTTAAGAATTCACAAGGCCAGAAATATATAATAAAACTACAAGTTTAGTTGCTGATTACTGAAAATTTACTTACAGATTAGATGAATAGAGAAAAATTTTTTTACTTCTTGGACAAGGCAAGTTTTGGAACTCGCATTCTTATTTATATAATTTTCTTTCTGTGATAAAGGGTAAAGTTGAGAAATTTCATTAGTGGGCAGCGGGCAGTAGTATCAGTTTTATAAGTAGCCACTTTTTTTATTTAAAAGGACTGAGCAATAAACTTTTGTTAAAATTTTATTAGTATTTTTCTAAAATTAAGTAATCTCAACAAATGTGTTAATACAGTAGACTCCCTCAAATAAAATAAATAGGACTATAATCTGGTAATATAAATTATAAAATGTTATATATACTATACCATACTTGATTAAAACATATAATCAAGTATGGGATTAAGATATATTATTAAGAGGATAATATTAAAATAACTTTAAAATATTAAACAAATTGGTGTGATATAAAAAGGAGAAAAAAAAAACGTTTTACTAACACTAAATAAAATTAAGAAATGCACAAGATCTTTTGAAAGAACTTTGTAAAGTCATAACACATCTTTATACCTGCAGATGCAGAAGAAAGATAGTTATTTCGAAAGGCCTAGCACATTTGTTAATTTTATGGTATTAATTTTTTTTTTTTTTTTTTGCCTTTAACACTAAAATTTTTGATACAGAGGCTGTGTGCCAAAAAAAAAAAAATTATTAGCAGTTGTATAATTAAATTTGAACTCTTATGTCTGCAGACAATAATTTGTGGCCGCAATTGCAATTCTTAATTAATCTGAATATTTTTAATGAATGGTTAAAAACAAAATTCCGAACTGTTGGATGTTGCTTGAAACTTTGTTGAATGTACTTGTTGTTTTTGCACAGCTTGGGACCAGAAGTTGTGCAGATTTCTGGTCATTGCTTGGTATACACTTTTAAACAGTAATTTGAATGTAATATTGCAATCGAGATTATAATGAATGCTTACAATATAGTAAAATATAATTTATCTTTTTCAGAAATAAATTTATACTTCCTTCATAAAAAAGCATGAGTTCAGTCTTATTAATCAGAATTACATATATACATACAGAATGATATAAAAATAAAAAAGGTGTGTAATTTTGAAACTACATCTGAACTGAAAGTTTCATTGTTTACATCTTCGATAATGTGTGGATTTTAGGGGGTCTAATGTATTAACATATTGCAACTAGTAAAAGTGTAATCATTGATGGAGTGCAAGAAAAGTTTATTATCCCCTGTAGGAAAGGTAGCTGCTGACACACAATTTTTTACGAGATACATTTTTTCATTTAATGGCGCTGTGGCAGACACTAACTTTTTCCGTTAGACAGTGGAAATTTCTATTTACAGGATTCTTTTTTTCTTACAGGGTTTAGTGCATCACATTCTTCAAGCAAATTGGCACTTGGATGGTGTCTCCTATTGCTTTTAAAGTGCCTGGATGTTTTCTTCTACAAAGGGTTCATACTCTATTTGAATAACAAAATTCCCTGACTTTTTCGGACCATATTTCCTACAATTCACGACATTTTTAGAAATACAAATTAGAATTCTAGATCACAATGATTAAACTTTTACAGCAAAAGAGAATACATTGATGCATTAATAAGAATAAAATGTAAACTTGCTTCTGAAAATGAAAACAACATATAAAACAAACTAAAAATCTATATCATTTTATATTTAAAACATAAAAAATTATAACAAACATGCCATTTATTTGTGTTGTTTTAGAAGCAGTATGTTGTATAAGTTTCAATATTTTGTTTTTAAACATTTAATTTTAGCTACAGCTTTTCTTTTTTGCTTGCTTCATAATTTTCTTTCTTTTCCTTATTTAAATATTCATGAAACAGAAAAAATATCCTAGCCACATTAACATGGCTCAACATTTTTTTCACAGAGGTATTGCCTATTTGGCGACAAATTTATATAGCTAAATCATCTTTATATTAAAAATTTTAATTTAGCAAAAATTATACTTGCAGATGAAAAAAGTGAACTTTTTTTGCAGACGGACCTCAGAACTCGGGAGAATCTTGAAACATGGTATAGTGCATTTAAAAAAAAAATCCGACTTTTCTAGATTTTAGAAAAAAAATTGGGTACTTTTCGGTTAGCCGGGCGCCAGTGTTATATATGCATATGTATGTATATCTATATGCACATATGTATGTATACATATAGCTTCTATATTTGTATAAATATACATATATGTATATACAGACATACATACATACATATGTATATATAACACTGGTGCCCGGCTAACCGAAAAGTACCAAAAATTGTAATTTTCCCTAACTTTTTGAGCACATATCATTTTTCTTGACAATTCTATTTTCCAGTTGCGTTGGAACCCTGTCTACTGTTTTGAAGTGCCTTTGTACACAACAGTTATGACATATTCATGGGACGCTCAGCTTGAAATTTTTATACAAATTATGCCAACCCACATTTAAAGAATTTAATACTTGCTTAAGTGAGCGAGACAAACCTTAGTTTGACTATAAAGGCAGGCTGTTCAAGCTTTTGGCCACAATAATCATAATAAAATTTTATTGTCTACGTCACCAATCTTACATACATAGGCACTGTACTACTGCAAGAAATATCATGCAGTTAATAAGGAAAATTTTAATTTGATATGCAGTTATATTTTGTCAAATATTTTAGTACTATAGCTCATTCAAAATTCAGTGAATTAAAATAAACATATGGATTGCCAATTATTGGCATATTTTCAGTGTTCCATTTTTTTTTTTTTTTTGCTCCTTTGGCAATTTTATAAATTATCTCCTCCTACCTGACCCCTCCCCTTTCCAAAAAAAGAAAAAAAAAAATAGAAATTTCTTTTGAACAATATTTAATATTTACAAGCAATTACAGTATTAAGTTAAAGAATTGAGTTTTTGATGAATTTTTTATCAAAACACAATCAGCAGTTTTGGGATTAAGTTGCAATACTACTTTATAAGTAAAGTAGAAGATCTTTATAATGCAATTATATATAATGATATTCTCCATATAGCGCACAACTTCTCAGATGTAAACAATTAATTTTGCAGTTTAGAAGCCCTGGATTACCACATTGTAAAAAATTCCTCCTTAATTTAGAACTTTTATGCAAAACTTTCTATTATTACAATAAAAATTTTTGAAAATGAGCAATATAATAAATGATTTAGTCCAGGCATATTTGGGCAATTTTTATAAAGTAAATTTAGCAATATGTCGAGTGATCTGTATTATACAAAAATTTATAATCTGCACTGCTACTGGTAAAAAGGAATGTGATTTAAAGATATATTTACAAGATATGTTTAATGATGTGCAAAAAGTGTTCTATATAATGCAAAATTCTGTATAAAGACCACAACCTTTTTCCTTTTTCTTTAATTTTCTGTGATAAAGATCTTCTACTCTATTTAAAATCATTTTTTTTTTTTCAGCTTTGCATTTTGGATTTGCTATTTTTTAATCATTTATCTATTTGAAACAATATAAACAAATATTGTTAAAATAAAATAAAACAAACTATATTTTATTTTATAATAGAACAATGATTGTAACTTTGCCAATGATTGATGTTTAGCTTTTATTGACTGTAGCCAGCACATTATGAAAGCTGCTAATAAACACATTGTAATAGGCTGTAACAGAAATACATTCATTACCAAAATCAAAATAATTCAACATGTTACATTTTCACAAATTTAATTTATTTTAAATAAGCAGGTATCTTTCAAATTTCCTATAACATCTGAAAAACATATAAACACAAAAATATTAAAAAATAAAATCCCTAAGTAAATAATCTGGCTCAAGATATATTAGCTCGCATCAGGGTTTGTTGATTTAAATCAGCTTGATTTTAATCATGATTTAAATCAACTGATTTTTTTTTTAAAAATCATCGATTTAAATCAACTTTTTAAAAAATACTTCAAACGTAGGTCAAGATGTTTGTAAAACATTTGTTTAATCAAAAATACATTGTAAATTTAAGAAATGACTAAGAACTCAAAATGTATGCTTTTTTAATTTATTTAAATCAAATATTACACTTTAAATTTTAAATCAAAAATCTTAAATTAAAAGTAGAGAATATTACCTGAAAAATGTTAAAAGATCAGACATATATTCACCTATTAGAAAGTAAATCTTATTTTTTTTCTTTAATACAGAAACAGACTTTCTGTATTAAGGCAAAATGCAAGAATTGTGGAAAAGTTATAATGGGAATAGTGGCAAGATTAAAAAAGCATGTGGAACAATGTTTATCCCATGATAAAAAGGATGATGATGACAATCAATTATATGAAAAAATCATCACAAGTGAAACTGGTGCATCAACATCAACTAATGTGAAAACTGAAGTTTTAGACATTGGAAGAAAACCCACAAAGAGGAAGATGTTTGAAATAGAAAATGATTCTAAGAAGAATATGAATTCTTATGTGATAAAGACTACTAAAACTCAAAAACAGATGTTAGATGAAGAAGTTGCTAGGTATATTTATGCAACCAATTCTGCTTTTCATCATGTGCAACACCCTCAATTTAAAAAGATGATTTCAGCTTTAAGACCAGGATATACAGCTCCAAATGAAGTTGAAATAGGTGGATCATTACTTGACAATATCTATAGTCAAGAGAAAGAAAAATGTTCTGAGTATTTAAGTGGACAAATAGTAAACTTAAGTATAGATGGATGGTCAAACTTTCATAATGAACCAATATTATGTGCTGTTGTAACGAATAAGAAAGGTGAAAATTATTTATTAGAAACTATTGATACATCTGGCTGCCCACATACAATCGAATACCTTATAGAAGTTGTAAAAAATTGTATGATAAAATGAGAAAATGAATTTAAATGCATTGTGCGAAGTGTTGTAACAGACAATGCTAACAATGTAAAGGGTATGCGCACTGAAATTCAAAGTAACCCAGATTTTGATTTGATCACATATGGATGTTCTGCACATTTGTTAAATTTGCTTGCAGAAGATTTAAATATTCCAAATATTAAGGAACAAATATTACATATTGTTAAGTTTTTCAGAAACAATCATTTTGCAAATGCAAAATATAGAGAAGTTGGTGGATCCAAATTAATAATACCCCAAGAAGTCCGTTGGAATACTATGGCTGACTGTGTATCTGCATATTTAAAAAACTGGCCAATTCTTGTTTCAGTTTGCGAAGAAAATCGCTGTAATATTGATAGCATTGTTTATAACAAGGTAACAAATTTTGGAATTAAACGGAATGCCGGGGACATTCTAAAACGTTTAAAAACAATTTCTATAGCTCTTGATAAAATGCAACAGAAGGATTGCACTATATCAACAGCTGTTGATATCTGGAAAAACTTGCAAGAAGAACTTACAGAAGTAAATCTTGATAAAACATGCTTGAAGAGTTTTTTAACCCGTTACAATCAAGCACTAGGACCACCACATTTTCTAGCGTATCTGTTAGATCCACGCTATGCAGGAATTAAATTGAGTGCTGCTGAAAAATCAGAATGTTTAATTTTTGCAAAAGAAAAATATTCTCAATCAGTAGTGCCTACTTTAATGAAATTTCAAGCAAATTCAGAACCTTTTCATCAATTTCTTTTTGATTCTGATATTGTAAATAAAGTAAATCCTATAGATTGGTGGAAGTCACAAATTACTGAGAATGATGGTTCTGGAAAAAATGTTATAGGAATGATTTCGCAGTTATTTACTGCACAAGCTTCTTCAGCATCTGTTGAGAGAATCTTCTCAACTTTTGGTTTAGTTCACTCTAAACTCCGTAATCGTTTAGGAACTGATAAAGCAGGAAAATTGGTGTTCCTGTTCAAACAGTTTAATAACAAACAATAATTTTTTCAAACTTATTGAAATTTATAACATAATCCTGATGATTTTATGTGTTGAGCATATTCTGCAAATTCATTAAATATGTTTTTTATACATTCCAGAGTATTATATGTAATCCAGAATAAATATTTTGTTTAAAAGAATGTATACAAATAAGTATCTAGTTCCACAATCAAATGTTTCAAAATTCATATTTTTTCTTCTGAATAACATGCTTACATAATCTTTTATATTTCCAGATTTTAATAAAGAAATTTGATTAAAAAAAAAAGTTTTAGCTTTTAGTAATGAAGTATACATATGTGATTTTTTGTTTAATTAAATGGGTAAGTTAAGGTAATATAGAAGATATTTTATATAATGTAGAATATTTTTTAAATTACAGTTAGTGTAAGTGCTGATAAAACACAAGTGTTTTTGTTTCAAATTAACCAAGTGAATGTTTTTTTTACAAATAAAGTTTTTTTTAAAATTATTATTATTAATTTTAGAGATTTTGTGAAGGGTAATTTACTTTAAAATGTGTAGCTTTAAAATTATATTTTGAATTTTTAAAAAAATCTGATTTAAATCAAATCCGATTTTTAAAAAAAAAAATTACAAACCCTGTCTCGCATAGACTTATACTCACAAAAAGCAAAAAATGAGAAAAAATAAATAGAATGAAAAAGACTATTTTACAAATCAAGTATTTTCACTGAAAATGTATGACATATAAAGCAAATATTAAAAAAATAAACTATCAAAGTTATAAACAATCATGGCTAAAAAACTAACAACAATGACTTTTCTTTTAATTTGAAAAAAAAAAAAAAAAAAAAAAAGTTTATTTGTATTGTGTCGTGTTAGATTAATTCAAAAGAGTAATGCTTACAAAAAGTTATGAAAGAGGGAAATTTCAATGTAAATGAAAAATCACAGAAAAACAATTATGTAAAATAACAACTGTAACATATAAATTAACAAATTTTGCTGAACATCAGCAACGCAGAAAACATTCCCAATAGTTAATAGCAGCAATCTTCTTTTTATCATAATGTGTGTATATTCTAGGGTTTAAAAAAAACAGCCCATGTGAGGTTTTATTAAAAACTCTGAGGGAACAGATGTCTTGGATACACCATGGCACCTATTTGGTGCCAAAATGACGATTTTATGCCTGGGTAATCCACAGATTTTGGTGAGATTTTGCTTCATATGGCAATATGAACATATTGAGCGTGTTTCATATCTTTTTTTCCCCTTAAATGAGAGTGTTTTATAATAAAATAAAACTAAATGCTGTTTTTGCAAGCTTAAGTCTAACGAGTACATGAAAATGGGGTTTTCTCACCAAAACGGATAAAAAAAAAATAACAGGAACAGATGTCATATCTTCCCCACAAGTTGCCATCTTGGATTTTTTTCTTGCCGTGAAAACCCCTTTTCGCCAAATAGTAAATGGCACCAAGTAGCAATTTATGTGCATGTTAGGCTTAACAGAGAAAAAATGTCAATAAGAAAACCGAAATTAAAGAAAAAATTAACACCAAATCAATCAAAATTAATAATTAAAAATCAGAAACAGGTGTAACAAACATTTAAAAAAAGATGTGGGAGGAGGGAAGACACAACAGAAATATGGTAGATAAAAATTATTTTAAAAGTATACCAAAATTAAACAAACAAAAAAAGCAATATTTCAGAAAAAATACAAAAAAATAACATTATTTAAGGAATAAATTAGCTAACTAAGAACATTATCCACAGAAAAAAAGTGTGTGTGTGTGTGTGTGGGGGGGGGGGGGGGGCTAACACAAAAATCCATGTGCTTAAAAATTAAATAAGCAAAGCTAAGCATAAAAAACGTAAGATATCATGAAATTCATAATAGGTAATATCAAAAACTTTTTTTTTTAAACCCTTTAAATACACACAATACTACAGAAAGCACCAAAAATATTCATGAAATTTCTGTTTTATACTCCTCCACCTTTATCCCTCTTATAATTTCCAAAAATTTATTAAAAAGTAGTATTTTTCTTTTTATCATAACACGCTCTATCAAAAAGAAACATTGCCAAACAGAATGCAAAATCAGTTTGGCGATTATATGTTGACAATGTGCTTTTAAACATGCCACCACATGCTTTCTATAGTATTGGTATGAACATATAGGTCAAAACTGGGAAATTTCATTAGCGGCCACTGGCCGGTAGAACAATTTTTTTAAGTGGCCACTTTTTTAAAACTAGTGGCCACTTTTTTATTTAAAAATACTAAATAGTAAAATTTCTATAAGTATTCATCTAAAACTGAATAACCCAAATAAATATGTTAATGTAAATATATTGGAACCAAAAAAAGCAGAATCCTTGAAATGCAAGAAAATTTTATTCTCTCCTTGTAAAAAAGTGGCACGCAAGGTGGCCGCTGATAGACAATTTTTGACTGGCCACTTTTTCTCATTTACTGGCCCTGTGGCCGGTGGCCAGTGCTAATTTTGACCTTTATATGAACACCAGTAGTTGGATCAACAAAATTAATACTATGGTTCATCCGCAGCAAGTTATACCCATGAGCACCGAAATTATCATACGCCCTCCAATAATTACTATATACATCAGTACCTTTTTCAACCCATTGCTCTACGCATTCTCTCAAAGTCTCTGCCATCCTATTGTGCACAGCAACCAAAAACATCCGACCTGAACCTCTCTCGACACGTCCAAAAACCAGGGTTCGCAAGGCTGGGCCCAGTTTGAAAAAACCCGGTGGGTTTTTTCAGAATGGGCCCACTTGAAAAAACCCACTAAAAAACCCATAATGTGGGTTTTTTCAATTTTCAGAAATATTTAAAATTTTAAACATATACATTTAATGAATTTAAGTCATTTCAGTTAATTTTGAAAAAAATTAATATATAAAAGCTATTACATAAACACCCGAAGTAAAATAAAAATGTATTTTAGCACACTGAAATACTTTACTAACAAACATAGAACATAGTAGGCAACATACATACATAGTACATAATTATAGGTAAAGGCAATATCATAAGAATGTCTTTATATAAAAAATTCAAATGAACTATATTCATGAAAATAAAAGATATGTATTTTTACTTTCTTCTATCTTTACAAGAAGTATTTAATTTGTGAAAAATTTCAACTTCCAGTTTACGACGGATTTATACATTTTAAAAAGGTCCTGAAGACGATTTGATGGTTTTTAGAAAATATCTGTGACAAAAATTTTGTGGGTGCTGCTCTATCTCAAGAACTAATGCACAGAATTTCACAAAACTTTAGATTCAGTTAGACCTTGATGTAAACTGATGCTGATTAGCTTTTGGTGTATAATGCCCATTAGGTGGTTCTGCTACGCTGCATTTATCTCAAGAACTAATGCACAGATTTTCATCAAACTTCAGATTCAGTTACAAGTTAAGTTGTTGCTTATCAAGTTTTGGTGTATATCGCCCAACAGGTAGCGCTGTTATGCTGTTTTTTTTTCATGATTTCAGCAATAACTCTTATCTCAAGAACCAATGTATGGAATTGAATAAAAATTTAGATTCAGTTAGACCTTGATATAAACTGGTGTTGATTAGTTTTTGATGAATATCACCCAACAATGGCTCTGTTGTACTGAATTTTGTATGATTTCCGCAATATCTCAAGAATTAATGCATGGATTTTCTTCAAACTTCAGATTCAGTTAGACGTTGACGTAAGCTGTTACCAATTAGGTTTAGGTGTAAATTGCACAGCAGGTAATGTTGATATGCTCAATTTTTCACGATTTTTGCAAAATCTATATCTCAAAAACTAATGCACATAATTTAATCAAACTTAATATTCTGTTTCATTTTCATGTAAATACATCCTTATTAGACTTGGATGTAAATTGAATAACAGGTGTTGATTTTATACTGTTTGAGTTGGAAATTTTGGTTGTGGACATCTAAGAGGGTGGGTTCCAAAATTCAATGATTTGTTTGAAACAATTGATACTTACATCTCCTTGTTAAATGCATCCAATTCAATGAACCTATATTTTACAATCCTCGTGATGGGCATAGATAAGGCACTGGGATAGCGAATTTTGAATTATTAACATGTATGAGATAGAGTAAAGTTTTGGAATTGGCACATCTGACTAGTTTACCCCTTTTTTTCTTCCTACTTATATATTTTAAATATTAATATTCTATTCATTATTTGATTTTAAAGCAAATTAACAATTTTTTATCTTCTATTATATTTAAAACTAACTTGTGAGAAACACTGACACTTAATTTAAATTCATATAATTTATGCAATTTATAACTTGTAAAATAGTATTGCAATTATATTGTATACAAGGGGACAATGTATAGTAAATATAATATATAAATAATATAGAATACATATTACATATATTGTACTTTTGAAAAAACCCGATTTTCCCCGGGGAAAATTGGGTTTTTCATGAAAAAACCCGAAAAAACCCATGTGGGTTGGGTTTTTTCAAAAAAACCCGGGTTTTTGCGAACCCTGCCAAAAACCCACTGCCCATCAACACGATGACTTTTATTAAACTTCAACTCACCAACTTCCACAATCTTTCCAAAACCTCCAATCTTCTCCGATTTCTTTTCAATAAATTGTAAATTCCAACACCTGCTCATTGATAAACTGCCTCCAATCTGCCATGGTATGACTACCAAACCAGGGGTGATTCAGAGTCACAAAAAAATTTCTGAAAAGTTACAGCAGAAGGGAGAATCCACTCCTGACACCAACTATGCATTTTCCCAAGATCTATTGACGAAATTTGCAGTCTTTTCGCGATTTTTTGACAGAATTTGCAGGTTTTTTTGCAATCTTTTGACGGAATTTGCAGTTTTTTGCCCCGAGATCTTTTGGCGAAATTTGCGTTTTTTTCCGTGAGCTTTTGCCGAAATTTGTGTTTTTTTTTTTTTTTTTTTCTTGCGATCATTTGACAAAGTTTGCGGTTTTTCGCGACCTTTTGACAAAATTTGCAGGTTTTTTGTGATCTTTTGACGAAATTTGCAGGTTTTTTGTGGTCTTTTGACAAATTTTGTGCGATTCTTGAACGAAATTTGCATTCTTTCCACGGTTCTTTGACGAAATTTGCATTTTTTCCGTGATTCTTTGACAAAATTTGTGGTTTTTCATGCGATCATTTGTCGAAATTTGTGATATTTTTTTTATGTCCAAATTTTCAGATTGATAACAGATTTTTTAAATTTTCCGGAGCAGAATCTTACCAAACTTATACTGATAACAATTTTACCTGTCTTTGCCCCAATAATAATTTCAAATGTCAACAAAAAAAATCACCTCAATCGTTAACTTACTAGGCCTGCTGAACCATACCTAAAAGACATTTCTGTGCCACAATCTTTTCTCTTGTCCTCCACAACTTTCTTATTACGAGAAACACAAGTACCTACAACCATCCAATGTATTAGTCTTTTGATGTATTTTCATATCAATGCCACATTTATGACAAACCATGCTCGATTTAAGCAAACCAACATCCTTCAAAAAACTAAAAAACAAATCTCTATCACGAAAAAGCTCAAGCACAAAATATCTACTAGCATCACCCTCATTTCCCAAAATAAGCCTATCACTAGACACTCTAAACAAACCTTTTTCCTTCAAAATGCCTGATACTTTTTAATTGCATCACCTACAGTAAACTTACAGTGTAAACTTACTACAGGAGCCATAATTAATCAATAAATACAATAAAATACAAGATAAAAATAAAAAGATACAACCTAGTATCAAAGCACATGTAAAAAAGAAGAAAAAACAAGCATTAAGAAACGGCAGGCTTGTGGGAAGATATGACATCTGTACCAACATACTGAATGTGCTTTATGATAAAAATTGTGTTTTTTTAAATTAAAAATGGGTGTCTTATAAAATAAGTGTTTCATAATAAAATAAAACTAAATGCTGTTTTCACAAGCTAAGTCTAACAAGTGCATGAAAATGGGGTTTTCTCACCAAAATGGGTAAAAAAAAAAAAAATTAATTTGCAACAAACCTGGTGTCTCTCAGACATAACTGTTTATTATAAACCGTCGTACACGCTAATGCCCTCCTGTAATGTTAATTATAAACTGTTTATACATACCCGGTATATCCTGTTCCACTCAGAGTTTTATAAAAACAATAGGATTTTTTTTTTTAATTCCAGCTTTTGTTTATTATTATTTGAAAAGTATGTATTTATTCAATTCAGTACTTTTCGGTTAGCTGGGCGCCAGTGTTACATATTATACATATTTATATACATACATATATGTAAATATACATATATATACATATATTCACACACATATATATATATGCATACATACATAATGCATATATAACACTGGTGCCCGGCTAACCGAAAAGTACCTTCAATTCTTTCTTAAATTATTTGGCTTTTTTATTATTTTCCTTATTAGAATTAGAATATCGTTTCACATATTTTAATAAGTCCCTATTTTATATTTCATAGTGTTGACTTTAAGCCGCTTTAGCAGGGCGCAGTGCCCAGCAGCTCTTTTAAATCCTTCCGATGGGCCCAGCTGCCTTTTTAACACTTCCTATGTGCCCCATGGCAATTCAGTTGATCCCGGGAAAATATCACAAATTCTAAGGACTCTAAACAAACCAGTTCAAAATATTTTTTGTGAACAAGGTACAAGTGTGCTCTTTTTTTAGAATAGTGTCCCCTTTTTGAAAAACTCCTGCCCAGCAACCCGACCCTTTTTTTCTAGAGTCACTATTTCAATATCTAAAAATTAAAAAAATAATTGCAGAGTTATGGAAAATAATTAAAACTTTTTTCACTCCATGAAATAGAAAACTAACTAGAGGTATCAAAAGATTAAGATACATATTGCACACCAGCAAGAAAAGTGACAAGTCAAAAAATGGGTTATTTCATTAAAAAAAAAGTATATATGAGGTGTCCCAGTGTGCACGAAAAGCGTCACATCTCTATCTTGCAATTTATTCATCTGAAGACAGTTGTGTTAGTTTTATTTTAGATTAGTTTACTTTAGACTTTCAAGTTGATTTTTCTCAAATGCTACACTTTTGAGTTATGTCTTTTTTCTTGCTAGGGTGCAACATGTCAATATAAGACGATGGTTCAGCTTAAACTACAAGTGTAGATTCACGGTCACCAGTCGCCAAATGGCGACAAATTTTTTTTTTCTATGGCCACTAACTTTTGGTATCTAAGTCGCCATGGTTTTTTAAAGATATTTTTTCTTATAGAAAAGACAAATTATTGAAGGTGTATTTTGATTTACATAGTCCAAAATAAACACACACATTCATTTCTTTTATATAACAAAATCAAAGTAAGAAATATTATTTTCCTAATATTCTCCACTATCATGATATTATACATATTACTTATACATATAACTTATTTATACATTAACTTATACATATTTTTTTTAATGTACCTTGCCCAATTTTATTTTCTGATTATACACAGTTTAAGATTTATATAATAATTAACATTCAAATTTCAAGAATTTCATGATTAAATTAAATATGCACATTTCATTTAATTAGTCTGTGCTCTATTGGGTACAGATGTCATATTCGCCCCATATTGGCGCGATTTTTTTCGGTTGCCAATTTGGCGAAAACATCAACAGCATAAACAACATCATCCGGGTTACCACATCAAGCAAAATAACGACACTTTGGCGCAAGTTAAGTACCTGTTGCCTATATGATATTGGCGACAGAAAAAAATCGCAGGCAATATGGGGCGAATATGACATCTGTACCCTTTATTGTATGTTTGTATATATTAAATAAATTATTTTTCACTTTGAATTCCAGAGTTTTTTTTGTTTAATTTTTTTCGAAAACTAAAAATTATTTTGTGTTTGTTTCACTATGTGGCCACTGGATATTTTGGGTTTAGGAGCCACTGGCTCCTTCCAGATTTTGGTAATCTGCACCTACAGCTTAAACTACATTATGCATTATATACAAGATGGTATCTAAAACTCTTAAAACTATACACAATGAATTAAAAAAAATTAACTCAATTAGATCAAATGAAATTTAAAAATTAAGTGATAAAATAACATAAAATTTTCCACATGGGAATAATAAAAATTAAATATTCAAGCACACAAGTTTGGAAGAAGTTATGGATTCAACAGTTTTAACATAGTTATCAAGAGTATCTGTTAATTCACGATACAGCTCTTTATAGTGCTGCTCTCCAATCATGTCAGCAGCTGCATCTAAAAGAATATCGATGTATGTATGAGGCAACCAAACAGGAGGTGAATTCGAATGCAATGTAAATTTAAGATCAAAATCTTCCTTACGATCTCCCATTACTGCTTTAATATACTTAATCATCAAACATATAGCATCTTCAAGAAGTCCATGAGATATATACAGAAAAATTAATTCAGTAAAATTACGTTTCTGGTACGACAGTCTCAACCAAGCAGGAAGAGCTGCACCACGAGAGAGTAGTTTTTCGGTGACGCATCTGTGAAGTTCACTTTTACCAGAAGCTTCGTATTGAAACAGGTACTTTTCTAATATATTCCACAGATTTTGCTGGGAACTATAGTTATTTGTCAAATCTTCAGGCATATCAGGTTTCATATAAACATCTTTATCTGTATCATGTGTGCTGTAAGTATCAGAGCGTAATACAGAAATAAGACATTTACTCGCAATTGCCTCGAAAACTGGAACTAAAGATAATGAAAATGATCGAGATAAATTGATTGCAGAATCAAACAAGCCAGCATTTACAAGCAAAGCAACAATTTCTTCTGGTGTTAAAGGAGTTCTAACTGAATCAGAAGCAGTAGGATGCAAATGAGCATACTCAAGACGAGCTTTCACTAAACAGTATTCACGGCGTATATCTTCCAAGCTTAAAACCTCGATCTTTACTGGTCTAACGGAATTAATAATTTCATCTCCGTTAGCATCTCTCTTGGGTGATGCCTTAGGTGAATCCATTTCTTCAGAGGAATCTATATTTCTGTTAAATGAAGGTTTTACAATCCAAGCAAATTCAGGCTCTGCCAGATGCAGACAGTTAATGACAGTCAAATAACAACATGCTTGCTTGGACAACCCTTGAATGGTTGTGATTTCCCTCCCAAATCGCATGGCTAATTCGTACATAACAGAAGCAGCTTTAAGAAACTTTTTCTGATGAATATGCAAAGCATATAAGACACCGTAAAAAGAAGTATTCCTTGTTAAATCAGAACAGCGGGCTCTAGATTCTAAAATACTGATTATTTCTTCTTCAAATGCTAAATATGATAAATCAATAATTTTTTGGAACCGTTTTTCTTCACATAAATAAACAATTAACTGCCTTAAGCAATCTTTTTGTCGAGAAGGATCTGGATTTTTGTTCAGTGTTTTGAAGGCTTCTTCACTATGACCCAAATTTAAATGATGCTTGAATAAAACAGAATAAAATATAGGAAGATGTTGATCCGATTCTTCTATTTCATCAATAATTTTTGAAACTAACTTTACAACACATTCTGACAAATTGAATTGTTCAAACATCTGGACTACTTTCATACAAAATAAACTCATTAAAGAAGAATTTGGATTATACCTTAATTTTAGCAATCTATTACACAAAAGTGATTCACTTTCTATTTCTTTAGAAACATCTAAAAATAATTTTAACGCTCGATTCTGATCACCTAAAATTAAGAAACTAGTGGCAACGAGAAAATTTAAATATTGCTTATTCCATGAGCACCACCCTTGTAGCAATCTATCAAATCCTTGCAAAGGTAGAAATTGGCACTTAGAAAATAAAAATTCTGGAAATATAACACCTTCTAATGGCCACAGAAGTGCAGCAGATGCAACAATCATTGATGGTAAAACAGATGCCCAATTATCCCTAGACGATTCTAACTGCTTTAAATTCATCATTTTTCTAGCTTTGGAACCACCCTCTTCCTGAAAAAACAAATAACTAATGGTACAGTCTTGTTTAATTGTTGTCAAATCTGTACTTGTATATTCTGGAAGTTCGAGAACACAAAATTGTTTGAAAGCAGAATCTTGAATGTGTAAAGTTACTGGAACACAATTACACTGAGTACACCACAGAATTACATAGTAACATTTGACGAGTGAAATAGTTCTAGGTATGACTTCCGACTGCATTAGAAGATTATCAAGTTCATCACCTTCTAATGAATCTAAACCCCAAATAATAACTTCAAACAAAAGCAAGTCTCTGCAAAACTCAAATCTTTGTCTAGTGAAATGAGTCAAACCTGAACACAAAGCACCAATTCCTGATGAACTGCTTCCGAAAGATGGATACTTTGAAAATGAAGCTTCAACAATACTCTTTGCCTCAGGCCCAAGGTCTAGTTTGGAAAATAAAAATTTAAGGGCTACTATAACATCAGAAGTACATGGAAGTAATTGTCTCATCTGTCTTAAAAAATCACTCTCAGAGCTCAATTCTAATGTCTTTGCAATTTCAGCTGCGTAACTGAGTGGATTATATAAATTATAAAGCTTATCTTCAAACCTCATCAGCAATTTAAAGTCAGTATTATTTCGTATAAGATCAAGACATGAAAGAATGGCTTTTAGAACTGGGTACATTTTTTTATCTTCATAATCAAGATAATTTACATAAAATGATGAGCCTCTGAAGTCTGGACTCACAAGGTGTTGAAGTGGGTCACATGGGCAAAGAAGCGAATAAAAATTCTTTTTGATCACAACTACACAACTTGTATTGTAATCAACAACTAAGCCAAGTGGCTTCATCCCAACTTCATGATATTGTATGCAGTAGGAAAAAAAACGATCCCAGCAGTCAGCAACTATATCAAGGTATTCTTTTTCCAAAGGATCCATATCACCAGCATTTGCAAGAATTTCATTCTCAACAGCATCAATAACTCTATTTTTAAGATCATCAACTCGTAAAGACAGATTTGCAGAAAAATTAGTATTTTTCAATGAATTGTAAATGCTAACAGCTTTCGAAATGGTAGATGGCAAAAATCGGCCAACTTTAAATATCTCTTTGATATATGCATCTTGAGGATTTGAATTACAAAAATCAACACTACGAGAAACTCTTGGTTCAAGATCAACAGGAGACCAACATATCTGTGGTTCTGATCTTGCAGCGGGATCTACAACAGCAGTTAAAACAATTGGTTGATTTTCACTGCTTAACCATAATGTCCATAACCGGAAAGAACCTAAACAAAAATCAACTAAATCATGCTGATCTTGGCATAATGTAGAAACTAAATCCAATTTAATATGATCATTTTCAACAGTTTGTTTAAATATGTAGAATACTTTTTGACGATGAAGTGGAACAAAAACTGCGATATATAAGGAAGCATTACCAATTTGCTCAGATTTTCTTAACTGGCACTGCTGAGCTGTGAAATTTCCACCACTCAAATTTCTGTGAGAATCAAAATTGAGAACAGAATTGACATAAACATAGTCTTGCTTCTTTTTAGACCAGATCCTTAATTGTAAATCATTAAAAAGAGAGTAAACTAATACATCAGATACATATTGATGACATAAAATACTTAATGCAATTTCTGTACGGCCACCTTTTATAACACTGGGAACTAAGCCATGGAATATACGAAATATAGATCCAGTTTTCATCAATTCTTTAGAGACCTGAACACCATGAGTATCTGACAATACCATCATCAACACAGAGCCTGCACTATTAGCTAGTACAAAATTAGCAGTGCCATCAGCATCAAGCCATGAACAAGATGTATGCGGCAATGGATTTCCAAGGGATACGTGATTCAGAACATAATAACAGCTCCGACTTCGTAGGATGTCTTCAGTAGTATCATAAAAAATAGATAATGTAGCTGCATCTTTTCTTCTAACCCGACCGGCATCCCTTTCCAGACGCCTTGGATGAGGAAACTTAAGTTTATGAATTGCTGATACTGTAGCAACTAAAAGAACGACTTCATCTAGATTCTCATGAATACTTACACCACGCAGAATAGGTGTATTTTGAAATTGCAACCTTAAATGATTAGATCTTAAATTAACATCTAAAGATATTTCAACAAGTTCTATTATATCATGATTAGTTCGCCAATAAATAAATCTGTTACTACAACTTGATGATAAATCTCCACTACTATAATAAGTAAATGAACCAGCTCCTTCAGGCAATTTAATGTCTTGTAATGTACTTTGCGCTGCTCCCGCGTTGATAGTCACGTTGTTCCACCGATCAACGGAATCAGAATATGGCGTGATTTCACGGTACAGAATGTTGCTCATATTTTTCTAATTACTATATATCAGTAATACCAAACGTTTAATAAGATATAAATGTAAATAATTTCGCGCGTAACACAAACATACTTGCTTTTTGAAATTTGTAATCGGCTCGCTTAGCGTAGCTACTAAACGAACATACAAGCACAAGAAATACAGCTAATTTGCCGAAACCTAACTAGCGACATCTATAGTGCTAAAGATTCAAATCTTAACAAGAGAGTGATCGCTGTCGGATAACAATTTAAATTCAAATTTAATGCATATCTCTGAATTTAAAAAATATAAATTGATTATTCATAGAAAGTTCATACTTTTTTCACTACAAAGCACAATATAAAATTCATGTGCAAATAGAAATCCAATAAAATATGAATTCAAAGAAATTTTTTTTTTTTAAATGTCGTACATGTTACTTATTTTTTGCAACAATATTTTACATGTTCTGAATCTGACAGAAATCTGAATATATTTCTAAATTTTAACCCATATCATAAATATTATAGTTTAACTGTGCATCGCCATTTAATAAAGATAATAAAAACTAAATATTATTATTAGTTTTATTAGCAAAATATACAAAAGTTTCTGCTGTAAATGAATATAAAAATATATAATCACTTCTGCGTAATTCTTATTTGTTTATAATTGCAATTTCCTGAAAGATACTAATACCTTCGTAACAGTCTTCAGTATTTATAAATACAATACCGTACGATTATTCTTATATTAACCCGGGAGAACTCGCTAGTGAGAATGCCCAATTGCTTTTCTTTTACTTTACATTCATATAATATCAACTTTTTTTTTGTTGGCTAGTACTTTTATTCACAAAATAGGTAAAATAATTGTAAAACATTTTGAAATTTTAATTAAAATGAAAAATGATTTAAATAAGAGTCTTAAAAAAGTACGACTGTGAGAGAAAATCTCATGCAGCGAGTTCTCCCCGGTTAATAAGAATAGCGTCATTTCAAGGGAACAGTTTTACTATTATAATTTGTTTACATGCATTTATTGGCAAATGAAAACATTTAACATACAAACTCTTCATGCAAAAATTCATATTAACAAGAAAATAAAGAAACAGATAAAAAAAAAATAATAATAAAAGAAGGAGGCCCTACAGATTAATAACCTGGTCCTTCCTAAATGACGTCCCGGGCGTAGCTGTCAATCACAGAATCCTTTTTAATATCAACCAATCATTTACTAGATTTTAAGGAAAGCCCTAAACAGCATGTTTGTAAATATTCTCATTTCTATCACGCTGCGCGTAGAAATCTGCGGATTGACCAATCATCTGATCACATGCAGCATGCATTGACTACAATTCTGCCTACAATGACGTCAGGTAAACATTATTTTTTCTAAAAACTTCTCTCGTGAATCAAGAGTGGGTGAGTAACTTCCGGTGACGTCATATCGCTCTGTGAAACTGTGACACTCTTTTAATGACATCTTAAACCATAAATAGGCAAAGTGTGTGTAGTTCTGTGTTATCCTTTCTTTGTAAAAAACGTCCCGATCTTAGTAACTGTGTTTCTTTTTCTTTGTTTTCTCAACTATTTAAAATCTTTGTTATTAGAAAATTTTAGTAAATAAAAGTAATAACAGACTCCTTTATATTTGTAATGTGCCCCACCTAACATTTGTTGTTTTAGCGACTTTTCTCTTTGCAGTAAGTACATATGCGATATCTGTTACTTAAATTAATGTTTTCGAAAATTCTTTCTGCAAAATTTAAATAGTATTATGCAAATATAAAATTTTGAACCGTAAATAGTCTACAAATTTATCTTAGAACTGAAAAAACTTAAAAAATTTAAAGATAAATAATAATTAAAAACCATGTTGTATGTATGCACAATCCTTTTGTATGATCCAAAAATATTTGTTTGTTGTTTCCTGTATTTTTATTATTAATGTATTTATTATAAATATTAGGTATATTTTGTAAATATATCTTCAGTTTTTAACATTGTAGAATTTCAATTTATTAATGTGCAATGCAATTTCTAACTTTTTTTTAAGTTAATGCATATCTATTTTCTTCTCGACTTAGAATTTAGAGGTTTGTTTGTTTGTTTTTAAGTTATTTTTTTTTATGCGCAGGTACATAACAGAATCGTAATTTCTTTCATTTTCTCAAGACAACTAAATGTATCATCCTCTTGAAATCTTATGTAATTTTGTCAAAAAGATAATTGTGTGTTATGTAGTATGATTGTCTTCTTAAAAAAATGCAATTTCCTCTATTTATGAATTTTTTTTTTATTTGTTAGACCTTTGAAAGTTAATTTATTTTCTCATAAAACAAAATCCTTATTAATTTTGCTTTGAAATTAAAAGTTTATTTTCACTTATATGTCACAAGCAATCTTAAAAACTCAATGTAGTAGGTATAATGAATATTTATTATTTTTATTATTATTTGATTTGCAGAAATATTACCGAAAATTGTTAGTGAAAATAGCATAGCAACACGTCAATACCAGTCTTGTTTCAGATTGAAAATGTATTAATAATAACAATATTTATATGAAATCTCTGTTTATAAACAGTGGCGCAAACTTTTGAAAAATATTGCATGGGCCCCAAAATGTTTTTAGTAAAATGGCATGGTCTGTTTTATTATTTGTTATTCAGGAAATCTTTTTGATAAAAGCATTACTATTTACTATACTATAAATATGATTACAAATTAAAAATGCAAGAAGAATATTTCATTTATTTAAGAGCTTTATGAATGTCAGGTTTAGTGCATTAAAATGGATAATGTCCATTCACTGCTTTATACTATATGGGAAATTTATCTTTTGAGAAAAATTGAACACATTTAGTGCTCTTGTGTGTGTGTTACAGCTGCCACTACTATTTTTTAAACAAAATTGTTTTGAACCAGAGATCTGTTTAGGAAAAAATCGGGTCCTTAAAAGGACCCTTCAAAAAAATTTTCATCTCAAAACAGGACTTTTCACAAAATTTTTCATCTCAAAACAGGACCCTTCACAAAACTTTTTACCTTAAAAAAGTACCCTTCACAAAATTCTTTGTCTTAAAAATAGGCTTTTTTACAAAAAATTTCCAGCTCTAACCTAAACCTTTCACAAATTTAATCATTTAAAAGTAAAATAGGGGAGAGGGCGCACATGTGAACAATTTTTACATTTTTGACTATTTCTAAAAAATGTTATGAGCTATTGAACCAAAAATTGATTTATATGAATAGTTAGAATTTGTTTGTTCTTTTGGTGAAACTTTTTGATGCATTTATCAAGAATTTCTAACTTATATCATCATTCTAAAAATTGTCTACCTTTGTGGCATAGATGCCGTATCTTCCCTCAGCCGTTGTTGTTTTGAATTGTTCGGCAATTTTTTGTTGGCGGTGTTTACGGATATGACAAACTCGATATGGAAACCCCGTGTGACGTGTCGTGGTCTGGCAACCCTTGAGAAGCTTAGAATTTCGTGGATGTATTTTGATATCGTGTTCTATCGTTGTCTTTTTATTTTTATGTTAAATTTATTGGATGTATTTCATTGACTATAGTTTTTGTAGTCCGTTTAAACGCTCTTGCTGAAGTAATTAAGAAATATGAGGAAATTTTGACAAGAAAGGGAGGTTTGTTTATAGCGTGTCAATGCATATTAAGCCTATTTTGGAAAATGACGGCGGTGTTATGAAAGATATTTTGTGCTGGAGTCTTCAAGAAAGCAGATGTCTGTTAAGGTATGTTGATAATTTTATGTATATTTTGTTGCTTTAAGAGTTTTTTACATTTTGAGATTGCTACAAAATGAGAACTGCTGAATTTTGAGAATGCTATACCGCGAAAAATGTGGAATTCGGTGATGTTTTTTTTTTCGGTAAATGTGCGCGAAGCGCTCATACAACTATTGCTAATTGCCACTTTAGGGAGTTTCGTTTTTTATGTATATTTTGCTGCTTTAAGAGTTTTTTACGTTTTGAGATTGCTACAAAACGAGAACTGCTGAATTTTGAGAATTCTATTCCACGAGAAATGCCATATTCGGCGGTGTTTTTTTTTTTTTTTCGGTAAATGTGCGAGAAGCGCTCATACAAGGATTACTGATTGCCAGTTTAGCAAATTTTGTTTATTATTTACATTTTATTTTCGGTAAGCCAAACCGGTGCTTGGCGACATTTACTACTTGGCAGAAAAGGGGTTTTCACGCCAAGAAAAATTCCAAGATGGCGGCCGGGGGGAACTTATGACATCTGTTCCACAAAACTTTTTGTAGACTTACCTAATTAATGTCAATATAGAATGCAATGCTGATATTCTTCTTTAAAAAATGTCTTGAATGACTATTTACTTCAATAACTTAGAAGACTTTTTTACTTCACACCTTCTGAAACAAACAAATTACAACTACCAGAAATCAAAATGGCCTATTGTTCTGAAAATTCATTCAAAAGATGGTACCAGTACTACCATCAATTGGTAATTTTTGGAATTTTTTTATTTCAAATTAACTGTGTGAAATATGTACTGTTCACATGTGCCCCCCTCTCCCTAATCTCCTGTCACTTTTACATATATAAAGAAAAAAATTGTATTTTACATACATATATATCTTCTTAAAAATACATAAAAGGGAATCTGAATATAACGATCATTTTAAATTCACAAAATTAGGACTAGATTTTTCACAAATTTAAAAAAGCTGTTCACAATTTCACAAAAACAGGACCCTGAGAGAAGTCTAGACAGACCCCTGTGAACCTCATTAAAAGAAATCTTCCTTTTGAGATTTCAAAATATAAATAAATATATTACCAAAAAAAAGGAGGGGGATTAATGGGGATAGGAGAGCAAATTATTGGGTAGGCCCAAGTCCAATGGTCCCATATAAGTTGGTGCCACTGTGTATAATAATAAGAAACAAAACTTGAAACTAGGGATGCACCGGATATTGATTTTGCCGGATATCGGATACCGGATATCCGAAGCTCATTTGCCTGCCGGATTCAGATATCCGGCCGGATATCCGATCAGATATCCGGCACTAGATATGTTTTTAGTTATATGGTGAATTATTTCTTCATATAACGCCATTTCAGAACAATAAATTACAAGCATGTTTCACACATCATTAAAACATTTTAAATGTTTTGAAATATAATTTACAAAAACTATATCTCTTTAAGTATCTAACTATATCTCTTATATTTTTTGGGCTTGAAATTCAAGTTTTCCCCAGGAGGGGAGTTTCCCACCCAACATTTAAAAATGCAGGGGAGTTGAACTGTTACACAGGAAAAAAAAAATCTTTAAACCCCGTTATTTTTTATGTGCCACTTAAAGAATTACATTTATACAGACATGACAAAATACCATTAAAATAATTTAAATTAACAACTCAAGATAATTATCCAAAACGTTTATTTTTATTAAAACAAAGGAACAGAATCAAGTTTTATATATACCATGTCTATCTTTCAGCTTTCACCTAATGTTATGGGCAATTAACAATTGGGTTCCTAAATGAATTTCTTAATTTAGATTGTATTCCATTTTGCTCTTCCATTAGCCTCTTTCACAAGTTACACTTTTGATAAACAGCACAGACCAACTTTTATAACTTTAGAAATTATCGGAAACGCATGGTTATGCTCTGTTAAAAAATTTTAGAAAACTTTGCAAAATTTGATGTGCATTAATTTTTAACTTGCATGAATAATGCATATCGGTGATTCTATTGTCAATATCCTATGGTGATTGTATGTCACTTCTGAACAAACTTGTTTTATTATATCCTTAATGGAGTTATAGTCAAAACTGTAGTCCCTGGTATTTTTGTTAATTGAACTATGTTCTATGCATTGGAATTTTAAATCCATATCCAAAGTTTGAAAAGGAATTAGTCATTGATTTTTTCTATTACACGATAAAAGGTTGATTTCAAAAAGTCATGTCCTAATCTGTGAATTGCAAGAATCAACTAGTTTGTTATTTCTAAACATGTTTTTTTAAGTTCAACTAAATTTTTTTTTCTTCATGTGCACCACAAGTGTAATCTCATTGTGTTGAGTGCTGACTATTGGCCAATTTGGTAGGGCTGTCTCCGGTGGCCATTACTGCCCTTTTAGTTATTTGCTATTTTGGGCATAGGGGAAAAAAATCGCAAAATACATAAATTGGTCATTAAAAAAAATATCGCCGATTTCGTTAATCATGGTGAAAATAAATAAAAAAATTTGTCAACCGGTCGCAAGAAGAAAACTGAAGTGCAGGGGAAATCGGCAGCGGGAAAATATCATAAAATTCGTTAATCGATCTGTCACGAGCAAATATCGTGAAATTCCTCAGCCAGTCGCAGAGAAAAAAAGCGAAAATTTTCAATCGGATGCAGAAAAACAATCGTTACATTCATCAGTATGTCGCAAGAACAAACAGGGAAATTTGCCAATCAGTCACAGAATAAAGTTGCTATATTTATCAATTGATCTCGAGAAAAAAAAAAAATTATGGAATTCACCGATCGGTCTCTAGAAAAAATTGTGAAATTCGTCAGTCGGTCGTGGAGAAAAAGCGCAAAATTTTTTAGTCATATGCAGAAAAACAACCATGAATTTTGTCAATCTGTCGTAAGAAGAAACTGTGAAATCTGCCCATCGATAGTAGAAAATATCACAAAATTTGTCAGTCGGTCCTGAGACTTGCTCGTCGTTTTACAAAGAAACATTTTTGGAAAATGATTTTTTGGAAACAGGAGCCGTCCGCTCACAATAGGGCATAATAAATAGAGGACGAATCCTGCCATCCCGCTTCGAAATTCAAACCCTGTATCTGCCATTCAAACCCTGTTATGTATATTAATAATATTGCATAAAAAATGTAATTTAAACATTAAAATATTCTGTTTATTTGTACAACGAAATGCTGATAATTGCTACTGGATTTGAATATGGGATTGACTATATCGATAATTGCTAATAATTAATTTGTACAATGAAATGCTGATAATTTGTATAACAAATTTTAACCAATTAATATGTGTATAATTGTAGAGTATTTTCACAAAGAAATACTACATACTTTCTTTTTATAATTTAAACATAAAATATCTACTAATATACCCATGATTAAAGAGTTATTTTCTCCAAACATAGGTTTAGTTGATGCCCTTTTTCTGTTTTAATTATTTAATATTGTTTTTGCTCTAAGTCACGTTTAGTTTTATTTTAAGTTAAATTATTTTTATATTTAAAAGTAAAAAGAAAATTACTTTTAATTTTAAATATTTATAATGAAGTTACAAAAACAACTAGTTGGATTTGCCAATCCCAAAACTTTCTTCTACCTCATACATCTTAATATTTCAAAAAGTAGTTCCAAATGTTAATACTTCAATATTATTAGTTCAATATTATACCAACTTTGATTTTGGTCTAAAATTTCTGCTTCAGTCAATTAATCAGAATAAGTTAATCTCGATCATGATATTTATTAAAATCAGAAAAATTTTCGTTATTCTGTTGTACATCAGCTGTTTGTGAATAGCCAGCTTAGCAGGATGCGAAGTTCCCTTCGCTTCATGAGCTGCCAATATACAATACAATAAAAAAAATAAAAAAAAAAAAAACTGCGAAAAACGAGAAATTTTACAAAAATCTCTGTTATAGTGCCACCTTCTGGCGGAATATTTCCAAATTCAAACAGAAACTGCTGGCCATAGTCAAAAAATATACACCACAAAATTGGTCCAATTCTATGCTTAACTTCATACACTTTTCAATGGTAAAATAATGAAAATAACACAAAAATCCGTATTATAGCGCCTCCTTCCAGCAGAATATTTTCAAACTGAAGGAGGACCTGCTGGCCATAGCCAAAAACATACCCCCCAAAAATTGGTTCAATTCTATACATAACTTCATACACTTTTCAATGGTACAAGAATGAAAGTGGCACAAAAATCCCCCCCCCCCCTTCCAGTGGAATGTTTCCATATTGAAGGAGGGCCGCCTGGCTATAGCCAAAAACATTCACAAAAAAATTGGTTCAATTCTATGCATAACTTCATTACGATGGCAAAAATCGCTATTATTGGAAATATCCCCATCCTGGCGGAATATTTCCAATTTAAGGAGAACCTGCAAGACATAGCCATAGCCAAAAACAAATACAAAAAATTTTGTTCAATTATATGGATAACTTCATACACTTTTTGATGGTACAAAAATGAGAATGGCACAAAAATCGCGATTACCATTAAAAGTCATGTCCTAATCTGTGAATTGCAAGAATCAACTAGTTTGTTATTTCTAAACATGTTTTTTTAAGTTCAACTAAATTTTTTTTTCTTCATGTGCACCACAAGTGTAATCTCATTGTGTTGAGTGCTGACTATTGGCCAATTTGGTAGGGCTGTCTCCGGTGGCCATTACTGCCCTTTTAGTTATTTGCTGTTTTGGGCATAGGGGAAAAAAATCGCAAAATACATAAATTGGTCATTAAAAAAAATATCGCCGATTTCGTTAATCATGGTGAAAATAAATAAAAAAATTTGTCAACCGGCCGCAAGAAGAAAACTGAAGTGCAGGGGAAATCGGCAGCGGGAAAATATCACAAAATTCGTTAATCGATCTGTCACGAGCAAATATCGTGAAATTCCTCAGCCAGTCGCAGAGAAAAAAAGCGAAAATTTTCAATCGGATCCAGAAAAACAATCGTTACTTTCATCAGTATGTCGCAAGAACAAACAGGGAAATTTGCCAATCAGTCACAGAATAAAGTTGCTATATTTATCAATTGATCTCGAGAAAAAAAAAAAAAAAAAAATTATGGAATTCACCGATCGGTCTCTAGAAAAAATTGTGAAATTCGTCAGTCGGTCGTGGAGAAAAAGCGCAAAATTTTTTAGTCATATGCAGAAAAACAACCATGAATTTTGTCAATCTGTCGTAAGAAGAAACTGTGAAATCTGCCCATCGATAGTATAAAATATCACGAAATTTGTCAGTCGGTCCTGAGACTTGCTCGTCGTTTTACAAAGAAACATTTTTGGAAAATGATTTTTTGGAAACAGGAGCCGTCCGCTCACAATAGGGCATAATAAATAGAGGACGAATCCTGCCATCCCGCTTCGAAATTCAAGCCCTGTATCTGCCATTCAAACCCTGTTATGTATATTAATAATATTGCATAAAAAATGTAATTTAAACATTAAAATATTCTGTTTATTTGTACAACGAAATGCTGATAATTGCTACTGGATTTGAATATGGGATTGACTATATCGATAATTGCTAATAATTAATTTGTACAATGAAATGCTGATAATTTGTATAATAAATTTTAACCAATTAATATGTGTATAATTGTAGAGTATTTTCACAAAGAAATACTACATACTTTCTTTTTATAATTTAAACATAAAATATCTACTAATATACCCATGATTAAAGAGTTATTTTCTCCAAACATAGGTTTAGTTGATGCCCTTTTTCTGTTTTAATTATTTAATATTGTTTTTGCTCTAAGTCACGTTTAGTTTTATTTTAAGTTAAATTATTTTTATATTTAAAAGTAAAAAGAAAATTACTTTTAATTTTAGATATTTATAATGAAGTTACAAAAACAACTAGTTGGATTTGCCAATCCCAAAACTTTCTTCTACCTCATACATCTTAATATTTCAAAAAGTAGTTCCAAATGTTAATACTTCAATATTATTAGTTCAATATTATACCAACTTTGATTTTGGTCTAAAATTTCTGCTTCAGTCAATTAATCAGAATAAGTTAATCTCGATCATGATATTTATTAAAATCAGAAAATTTTTCGTTATTCTGTTGTACATTAGCTGTTTGTGAATAGCCAGCTTAGCAGGATGCGAAGTTCCCTTCGCTTCATGAGCTGCCAATATACAATACAATAAAAAAAAAAAAAAACTGCGAAAAACGAGAAAATTTTACAAAAATCTCTGTTATAGTGCCACCTTCTGGCGGAATATTTCCAAATTCAAACAGAAACTGCTGGCCATAGTCAAAAAATATACACCACAAAATTGGTTCAATTCTATGCTTAACTTCATACACTTTTCAATGGTAAAATAATGAAAATAACACAAAAATCCGTATTATAGCGCCTCCTTCCAGCAGAATATTTTCAAACTGAAGGAGGACCTGCTGGCCATAGCCAAAAACATACCCCCAAAAAATTGGTTCAATTCTATACATAACTTCATACACTTTTCAATGGTACAAGAATGAAAGTGGCACAAAAATCCCCCCCCCCCCCCTTCCAGTGGAATGTTTCCATATTGAAGGAGGGCCGCCTGGCTATAGCCAAAAACATTCACAAAAAAAATGGTTCAATTCTATGCATAACTTCATTACGATGGCAAAAATCACTATTATTGGAAATATCCCCATCCTGGCGGAATATTTCCAATTTAAGGAGAGCCTGCAAGACATGGCCATAGCCAAAAACAAATACAAAAAATTTTGTTCAATTATACGGATAACTTCATACACTTTTTGATGGTACAAAAATGAGAATGGCACAAAAATCGCGATTACCGTGCCCCCCCCCCCCCCCCCTCCAGTGGAATGTTTCCACATTGAATAGCCAAAAACATTCACAAAAAAAATGGTTCAATTCTATGCATAACTCCATTCACTTTTCGATGGTACGATGGCGACACATGGACAGACAGACATTTTGTATAAACATGTTTTGGGATATCTGACCCCTAAAACATCTAAATCCGTCGAAAACCAGAAATTGAAAAAAATTCTATTACAATACTTTCTTCTAAAAATAGGCCTGTTTAATTGTTAAACTTAAAAGAAAGAAAGAAAATTAATAAAGTCATACTTTAATAAACAACTTCAAATTTTGTTTTACACTCTGAAAGTAAAGGTACAATTTTCTAAAAGAAGTAAACGTAAATTCTTAAATTTATTATAAAGACTTCAAATATAGGAAAACTGGCAGTTAGGAAAGCTGGCAATTCTTTATACTTTTGAGAATTACCTTTTACTCATGAATACTGAACTTACTTTCATATTTTACATTATAAACAAAATTGTTCGGCATTGTTTAGGGTCAAACGATTTCTGTTATCCTTATATATTCGCTTTGCTGCACTCTGCCGGATATCCGGCAGAGAAGTCGGATATCCGGTGATTGTGATTCGGATATCCGACGGTATTTCGGATATTGAAAAATCAGCCGGATATGCCGGATATCGGATATTTGCCGGATATCCGTTGCATCCCTACTTGAAACGATAAGCCGTAGTGTATAATTGTCAATAAAGCTCAAAAGAATTTAAATAAAAATCATGTTTTAGGTATAGGTATACATCTTCAGGGGTGGTGAAATACATCAGTGAGTAAATTTTCTGGCATGGCGATGACGAGGGAATTTTTAGGTATAGTCTTCGAAAACTACAAACTAGAGAGGTATGCCGAAAACTTCATAAAACACTCTGTAAAAACATCAAAGCTGATGACTTAAGATTGAGACAGTTGTAAAGAAAAGATCCTTATCTGGGTCTAATTAATCATAAAATATAATACTAAAAAAAAAAATGCTATTTGACTCCAATACACTTGAATAGTAAGTAGGTAATATCTGTGGTTGAGTTGCAGCATTTTTTTTTCCCTTTGAAAACAACCATAAATGGAAATATTTCATAGTCTTTGAAAGAGTGCAACATAATTATAAAAAATGTATCTATTAAGACAAACTTGTCTAAATTTTTATAGCCCATTGGTTATATCGCTTATTTGGATATATTGTTCTTTATTTCTTTTCTTCTAGTGTATGCAATATAACAAGATATACTGTAAATATTATCTCTTCAAGCAAAATACATGTCAATTAACTTACAAAGATATATTAATTTTATTTTTAGTTACAGGGTTGGCAAAAAATTGTTTTTTTAAACTGGTTTTATTTTGGTTTAAAACGGGATTTTTTTACATATCTTTTCCTATTGCATATTTATGAATAAAAATAAACATTGTTGGATATATAAGTAATATAACTTCATTTAAAAGTAATTTAAATTAAATAATTACAGTCAGTTATGTAGAAAATTGAAATCATTACTAATAAATTATTAGTAAAATATTATAAGTAAAGAATATTAGTAAAGTAACAGCTATCTCTTATGTTCCAAGAATAAAATGCTCTACATAGTGAAACATTGATACGAGGCATGTTTTTTAAGTAAGTACCGTTTTGGAATTAAAAAAAGACGTGCAAAGATATCGCAATAATTTTATTTTTACATGAAAGCCTGTACCTTCATCTACTTTTCTACATAATTTCCGTGATTATTGAGGCACTTGTCATAACGTAGCACCAGTTTTTGAATACCCTCCTCATAAAATTCTGCCGCCTGACTTTTTAACCACTGTATCACAAATGTTTTGACTTCGTTATCGTCTTGAAGACGCTGATCACCCAGGTGTTTCTTCAAGTGCAGGAACAAATGGTAGTCGCTGGGCGCCAGATCAGGGCTGTATGGAGGATGATCTAGAGTTTCTCATTTAAAAGATTTGATGAGATCTTTCGTCCGATTAGCCACATGTGGACGGGCATTGTCATGCAGCAAAACGATACCCTTACTCAACTTGCCACGTCTTTTGTTCTGGATTGCACGACGCAGATTGTTCAATGTCTCACAATAAGACGCTGCATTGATTGTCTCATTACAAGGCAGAAACTCCACTAGCAATACTCCTTTTTTGTCCCAAAAAACTGTACACATGATTTTCTGGGCAGAAATTGTTTGCTTAAACTTCACTTTTTTGGGTGATGATGAATGTCGCCATTCCATGGATTGTTGTTTCGATTCTGGTGTGACGTAGGCCACCCATGTTTCGTCACCAGTAACAATTTGGTCTAAAAAATCTTCACCTTCATTGTGGTACCGCTCAAGGAAAGTCAATGCACTTCCTAAACGTTGGGTTTTGTGCAAATCCGTCAACATTTTTGAAACCCAACGTGAACACAATTTCCGGTAATTCAAGTTCTCGGTCACAATGCGATACAAAACACTACGAGAATATTGAGGAAAGCAGTCGCACAATGATGAAATTGTAAAGCGTCTGTTTTCTCTCACCTTTTCGTCCACTTTCTGCACCAAATCTTCATTAACGACCGAAGGACGCCCACTCCGTTCTTCATCATGCACATTTGTGCGGCCATCTTTAAATGCTCTCACCTATTTCCTTACCATTCCATCACTCATAACGTTTTGTCTGTAAACTTCACAGATCTCTTGATGAATATCGATCGGTTTTACGCCTTTAGCACTAAGAAATCGTATAACAGCCCGCACTTCACAATCAGCGGGACTCACGATTGTCAGAGGCATCTTAAACACTCAGTAAACAACGTATACAATGAAGAATCAGACTGTAATGGCGTCAGTGCATAGACAAGAGATGTAGGTAACCAGCGCGCATGCACGGAACGCCGACCGTAGCGCTGCGGCGGCAGAATCGCAAAACGGTACTTACTTAAAAAACATGCCTCGTACTTTGAAAATCTTAATAAACAATCTTTTGATCATTATTACAAATAAATAAATATATGATGTAGTTCCATGAGTAGATATAATATACTTTCCCATAGCTATTCAAAAAAAATTTCTTTGAAATACTTGTTATCTGGGATGTCTGATTTTTCTGTTAGAACATTACTACATGAGCAAACATATTAATCTTTTATTGAAAATAATGATTTTTATAAGGAATTCCTGGAATGATTTGGCAGTTGAGTCTTTACATCTTTTAAGAAGTATTGTGTATTGTCATTTAACACTTCTCCTCTGAAACTGCCAGGTTAAAAAAAAAAAAAGAAGGCAGCAGTAAAATAAGCAGAAACACCTATTTACTAGCTTTTTCAGACAATTGAAAATATTTATCTTCAAATGGACTACAGTTTTATAAAAGTTATTATCCAATAAAACATTTAAACAGCCGCCATGCTTTTTTTCTATGCTATGTCATAGTTATAATACACATTACTTTTAAACTTAGTTATACTCTGAGTTCATACTATTAAACGAAAAGAGAAGAAATAAGGTGTGGTCTTTTGTTTAATTCTCAAATAATTCGGAAAATTTTGTTCACATGTTCTATATTCTCTGACTCTGATTATTAGCATTTCTCAATTATACTTTTCTATATTGAAGGAGTTTTGAATATAAAATTGTTATAAAATATATTCCGTTTTTTGTGCTAATGATGTAGTTTCCTTTCTTTTTAAATTTCAGTACATTCTAGTTGTAATAGTTTTCTTGTCTGTTCTAGGTTGAATCAAACTAGATTAATAGGGAAAAAAAAACAATGATATACAAATTGTTTATCATTTTATCTGCAGGTGTAGTATGTTATGGCCAAGTTAAAAGTGCAGTTCAAGGTAATATCTTTTATACTTAAATCTAAAATTAAATATTTTAGTCTACCTTTCTCCTATAATCCTTTTTTAACCTTTTTTTTAACTAGCTAAGCTGTACATGAACCATGTTCATTCTCTATAATTTTACAGTACAGCACTGATTATTCAAATGCTATTAATCAAAAATCCAATTATCCGAATCTCTACTCCCCCACTTTTTTTTTTTTTTTTTTTTTTTATCTTGCAACTTAATCATAGATTATTTTTCTTTCTTAAAGAAAAATGTGGGAGTTGGGGAAAGTGGCTCACCTTCCCTGGGACACTTTTTTGCTTTCTTTTTTCAAATTTTTTTATATTGATCAATTGCCAAAATTTTAACTGGTATTCATTCTTTTAACCTTTGCCTACATTATTAAATAGCTTTTGATCTTATATCAGGGGTGTAAAAATACTGGGCGCCAGGTCGCCCGGGCGACTAAATTTTCGACACTGACGCCTAGATATGCCTTAGGAAATGAAAAATAATTCGTATTTATAACCTTGATTATTTATGGATTTTTTTATAGATAGAAATATTTTGTCACATTGAATGTTGATTTGGAAGCAACTGAAAGTATTGCTCTTGGCGAATGGTACGAGTTTAAGGTACTATGCAAAAACATGAAATTTAGTGAGCTTTTGATCAAATCAATAAAAAATTATTCTAAATTTCCAATTTTATCATAGTTACTGCAAATTGTATCTGTAATACATGTGGCAACTGCATCCTGTGAGCGAGGATTCAGCACAATGAATTTTATCAAGAACAAGTTTCGCTCTACTTTGACATCACAAAATTTAAATGATTTATTATTAATAAATTTAAATGGGCCTTCTGTAAAAACATTTGATCCTACAAAAGCAGTTGAACGCTGGTACTTTACATAAAAAACAACAAGACACATGAGTGGTCATAAACATCATAAAAATTTAAAAGCAAATGAGGAAAAACAATAAGTTAACAGTATTGATTTATGGCATATATTATAGTCCTTGAAGTGCATTACATATTTGTACTTCTGAGTAGGGATTGACCGAATCAGCGATTTTGCCGAATACCGAATACCGAAGCTTCGGTCAAAGTGTACACCGAATATTCGGTATTCGGCAACCGAATACTTAAAAATTTTTAATACACATTTTTGCATATATTAGATTTTTTAATAAACTTTAATTAAAATTAAATTCTTAATAATTTAATTCAGTTACATTTTTATTCTTAAATCTAATTACACAAAAAAATTTTATGACTTCTTTCAACTCACAAATTCATTAACTCATCACTTATTTTTTATTATTTTATCACTAGTCAATATCCAAATTAACCCAATGAAAGTATTAAACTATACAGGCTATTATTAAGGATAAGGATTCTCAGAAAAACAAAAGTTCATTCAAATAAAAAGAAACAATGTTGTCATTAAGCTGATTTACTGATTGTCTAATTATATACATATTGAATTGGAATGTTCTCAAATACAAAAGGTATCATATCAATTTGTACATTTAACTATTTTCTGAGAAATTATTGATACATATTTATATTTTGATTAATATTTATCACTGTGGTGATGAAGATAAATTTGAGCGATTTTAATTTTAATGGTTATAAAAGCTATAGGATAGGCATAGGAGTATACTTATTTGATGCATGTATTTTCTTTAATATAAACCTTAGATATACAGAGATGAACTCTGATATACTTATTTGAGGTGTATATTAAAGAGAATACACATTAAATAAATTTAAATTGAAAAAAACTAATGTAGAAATAATTAAAATTAAATGGTAATGGAAAGATGCCCATATTCCTTACTTTTTTTCCCTATATCGTAGACAGTTGTTCTGATTTCACCCCTATATAGACTATTTTAGGAAAGAAAAAAAAAGTTTTTTTGTAATTAAAAATGGCCTTTGACTTGTTTTTGGTAGTGCAGCTGAACTTTGAACTCATGCACATAATATTGAAACTCACCATTTAGCCTATTCTACTTCTAAGTAAAAGAGAATTCTTCTACTTCTAAGAAAATACTTATCTGCAATTATTCGGCCGAATACTTTGAAGTATTCGGCCGAAGCCGAATATTCGGTATTCGGTCAATCCCTACTTCTGAGGTGTTTAAAGAAGTTTTTAATGATTATTATTTGTATTTTACATCAGCACTTCCAATTTTTTTATATCAATATTTATAATTTTATGTAACATTATTTTTTATACAAGAAAATTTATGTCATGTGTCAGATATATTTAATTAAAAAGAGTAATTTGTATGTACTATTATTAACTTATACTATAAAAACTTATGCTGACTAATATGCTATAACTACTACTATAATACTAATATATAATGCTATAACTTATACTGATAAAGATAACTATTGTAAATTTTCTGAATTATAGGGATGCAATGAATATTTGGTTGATATTCTGTATTTGACCATTGTATTCCTTTCCAGCTTCTTTTTTATGCTCTCAATTTGAAGGAATGTTCTTTTTATTTTCTGAAGCATATTCATAAGCAAGGTTACACGCATCATTAATTGTTAGTCCAAAGTGATATTTCGAAGCTTGCAAAATGTAGTCTACCAACTTTCCTTCCTCATCATCGGTGAATATTTTTCGACTTTGTATCTTTGATATACAAAATTTGACTGTTCACTTTTTAAATGTACTAAAACTTATAGCACAAAATTAGTACTCGCCAGGCATCGAGTAACACTTAAAACGTGGCGATTAACTTTATTGTCCTCGCTCGCCAAACTCAATGGGCACCACTTGCCAAACGCGATGGTTGAAAGATCGATGCCAGGGAGGAAAGGGGTGAAATTCGTTCGGAATTTACGGTGTCCAGGTCCAGATCGGCAATTCTCCCGAACGTAAGGAAAGAAAGTAGCAGGAGTGATTGATTCTGCCTTTAGTTTTCCGAAAATTTAAGACATTCAATTCTGAAAAAAAAAAAGTCATCAGTCGGGGGAAAAAAAAGGAAAAAAGGTCATCAGTCCGAAAATTTGGACATAAAAATATCGCTAATTTTGATATGATCGCCAAAAAAATCAATTTCGTCAATCGTTTGCAGAAAAAACCACCAATTCCGTCAAAAATCGCAAAGAAAAACGTAAATTTCGTCCAAGGACTTGGTAAAAAATGCGAATTTCGTCAAAAAATCGCAGACAAAGCGCAAATTTCATCAAAGAATCGCAATATTCTTCAAAGTATCGCGGAAAAAAACAAAAATTTCGTGAAAAGATCGCGGATAAAACGCAAAATTCGTGAAAAGATCACGGATAAAACGCAAAATTCGTAAAAAGATCGCGGAAAAAATGCAAATTTCGTGAAAACATCGCTGAGAAAACGCAACTTCCGTGACAAGATCGTGGAAAAAATGCAAATATCGTCAAAAGATCGCAGAAAAAATGCGAATTTCGTAAAAGAATCGCAAAATTCTTCAAAGTATCGCGGAAAAAACACAAATTTCGGGAAAAAATCACGGAAAATTCGTGAAAAGATCGCAAATAAAACACAAATTTCTTGAAAAGATCGCTGAGAAAATGCAACTTTCGTGAAAAGGTCGCGGGAAAAACGCAACTTTCGTGAAAAGATCGCGGGAAAAACGCAACTTTCGTGAAAAGATCGCGGGAAAAGCGCAACTTTCGTGAAAAGATCGCGGGAAAAGCGCAACTTTCGTGAAAAGATCGCGGGAAAAGCGCAACTTTCGTGAAAAGATCGCGGGAAAAGCGCAACTTTCGTGAAAAGATCGCGGGAAAAGCGCAACTTTCGTGAAAAGATCGCGGGAAAAGCGCAACTTTCGTGAAAAGATCGCGGGAAAAGCGCAACTTTCGTGAAAAGATCGCGGGAAAAGCGCAACTTTCGTGAAAAGATCGCGGGAAAAGCGCAACTTTCGTGAAAAGATCGCGGGAAAAGCGCAACTTTCGTGAAAAGATCGCGGGAAAAGCGCAACTTTCGTGAAAAGATCGCGGGAAAAGCGCAACTTTCGTGAAAAGATCGCGGGAAAAGCGCAACTTTCGTGAAAAGATCGCGGGAAAAGCGCAACTTTCGTGAAAAGATCGCGGGAAAAGCGCAACTTTCGTGAAAAGATCGCGGGAAAAGCGCAACTTTCGTGAAAAGATCGCGGGAAAAGCGCAACTTTCGTGAAAAGATCGCTGGAAAAACGCAACTTTCATTAAATTAAAGGAAAAAATGCAAATTTCGTCAAAAGATAGCCTAAAAAAGCAAATTTCATCAAAAAATCTCGAAAAAAATGAAAATATTTTCAAAGAATGGCAAAAAAAACCTCACAAATTTCGTTAAAAGATTACGAAAAAACACAGATTTCATGAAAAGATTATGGAAAAAACACAGATTTCGTCAAAAGATCTTAAAAAAAAAACACAGATTTTGCCAGGAGATCGCAAAGAAACAAACACAGATTTTGCAAAAAGTCACGAAAAAACGTGAATTTCGTCAAAAGATCGCAAAAAAACCCCTGTGAAATTCGTTAAATGGTCGCAGAAAAATGCATATTACTTAGTGCCAGGGGGGGTGGGGGTGTTCCCTCTCTGCTGTAACCTTTCTGAAAATTTCCTGTGAATTTATTTCATTGCAATTTCATAGTAAAAATAAATTTTTTCAGTTGAGTGTAATCATATCGAATGATAAGTAATATATACAGTAGAAGATCTTTATAACGCAATTCTCCATATAACGCACAACTTCTCAGATGTAAACAATGATTTTTGCTGTTAAAAAGCACCTGCAGTTTCACATTGTAAAATACTGCTACTCTCTAGCCCCTTCGGGACGGGAGCCTTTTACGAAATTTTTAATCTTTTGTCACCGTTTTTTAAAAACAGAAATTTGTGTCTTCTTGAATCGAGAAAATGCGCCGATTAAATGAACCAAATTTTACAGTAAAATTTTACTGGTGGGCAAGAACAAGGATTCTGAGCACTTCATGCGGCACGTATACGTGTCGCTCGTCCCCAAGGGGTTAAAGGACTAAATTTGACACATTAGTTCAACTTTATCTTCTAATTTAAGACCTTTTTACTGAAAAAAATGCTATTATTACTATAAACATTTTTGAAAACGTTTAATCTAAGGGATGGTTGTGTCAGTTATATTTGGATCATGTTTATAAAGTAAATTTAACAATGTCAGAACTATATTATTCAAACAATTATAATTTGGATAACTCTTGGTAACAAAGAATGCAGTATAAAGACATTCTAATGTATTTTGATATGTTTCAGACATATTTGGCCATGTTTACAAGGTGAATTTAATGATGTGATCCATATAACGCAAAATTCTATATAACGCACAACCTTGCGTTTTTAGGTTTGCGTTATAAAGATCTTCTACTGTATATTAGTAAATTACAATGTTGATAGTTAGAAAAAACACAATTTTGTATGGAGCGTACATAACTTTGTTACTGGCCAGTGGTTAAAAAAAACTGGCCAATGGGTAAAAATGTTAATTTTAACCTATACTAAAACTGTAATAATATGACAATTCAGAGTGGTCTTACTAACATTGTAGACTGCAGCAGCTTTTCTAAAAGACATTTCACCTGATAAAATTTTTGCAGCAGCTTTCTGAATATTCTCATCACAAATTGCTGCTTTTTTTTTTTCTTCTAAATTTCTAATGTTTGCCATTGTTAAGCCTAATAGATTAAATGAAAAATGTTTTAAACACAATATCTTTTTGTTAAAATATTTCAAATAAAAGTTAGCTGAGCATATCTTGTGTCCCAAGATGTCCCACCTCCACCTGTCCCAAGATGTCCCACCTCCACCTGTCCCAAGGTGCACCATATACAAACTATGAAATTTTAGAATGTCATGTTGTTAGGCTTAGCACTAGAACTATTACTCTACATCAGTTTTTTAGAGAAAGCTTTAAATTTCATTATATTATCTTTTATTAACCATTTGGAAAAATGGTTATTGTTCTTGTCAGGGTAGGAAATCAAAAGCATATCTGAAGGTTTTTATTGGTTTAATCTGCATTTTATTCGTTTTGTGATTGGTCTATACAGTAATATGTATTTCCCTTTACTTTCAACAGAGATGGATACCTTATGTTGCCACTATGACAAAAAAGTAATAAAAGCTACAAAAAAAAAATTAATAACTCAGGAACAAATTGAGATACAGCTTTCAAACAAATTGCATTTAAGAGTACATTTTTTTCTCTATCCGACGGTGTAAAAAGTAATATTGTCGGATGTTTAGAAGTTTAAGAATGAAATTTCATTTAAAATTGGTAGTCAGATTTCTTGGAAATCTGACGATGGAAAAAGCCTTTTCCCGAACAGCCAATGAAATGCTTGGATAATACGTAAGTTTCGGGTGGATAATGACTAATGAAAGTGAAAGAAAATGAATAACAATTTCTGCCAAAGAGTTAATTTCAATTTATAAGATTTTCACGTGCAAAAGAAAAAGGGAATAAGCCAATTAAAAAAAAAAAAAAAATGACAGGAATGAATACATATAAATATTTCATAGCAAATACGAGTTGCAGGCGATTTTCGTCGCTTTGAATTTTTACGTGTAATAACACTATTAATGTTTAATTCAAGGCCTACGTAATGTATGATCAACTCCGTGCTATTTTTTATGTCTTAAATTTTAGTCTTTGAAAAAATCATTTTCCAAATGGTCGTTGTAATTTGTATTATTATTTTTTTTTGTTTGGAATTGTTTCAAAATATTTTCAATCGAATTCAACTTTGCAACTAATCAAACTTTTACATGAAAGTTACTAGACATGTTTTCAAAATAAAAATCTTAAGTTCTTGCCTGTTTCATCAGTGTAATCAAAATATGTCTGAAAGTTAGATTGTGCTGCCATCTATCTGCACCTGCAAGAGCTAAGAGTTAATTTAAAATTTATGTCAAAAAATAAAGCTGTCCTGAGGTGTACCGTCTCCCAAGGTGAGCTGCTCTCCCCTTCTCCCAAATTCTAAAAAAATAAAAATAAATAACAGTACAACTGAAATGATATGAAAAATAGATTTTTGTTTTTATGTTGTGTCCAAGAAATCCAAAGTAAATTTTAAGAAATCTAGATGTTAAGGGAATGTGAATTCTTAAAGTTACTATAAAAAGGACTTAATCATCTTGGCAATCTCACTCTTCCAAATAACAACTTTATCCAGTAAACAAAGCTTTAATTTTCCATGAAGAGAAGAAGTCTTCCACAAATGCTATTTAAATTCCTTCTGTCCTGTGATACTTGATGTAAGGACTTGTACACAGAATAGGTCTCTTTTATAGGCAGAATCAATTAAAACCAAACCTCTTTGTCAATGACTACTTTAAAAGAAAGAACGTATTGGAAATACCACTTCAATGGATATCAAAATAAAAAGAACCCTTTTCTTATTTAATGAAATTGTGACATAGCCTTCTCAGCAAACGTTTGACCGTGGGAACCAACGGGTATTTCCATGGAGGACAATAGACTTTTGTTGAAAGGTTTGTAGAAGGGGAGATAGCATGCCTATCTGTGTCCTTGGGATGTGCTCAATAGGGTATTTCGACATTCGAAGAAATAGCGAGGTGAATGAACAATGAAGCAGCAAGATCGCCTGTCCCCTAATGAAAGACAAGAAGAAAAAAAAAAGTTTGAGAATGTGCTAGCGAGCAGTTCTGGACCTTGGTAAAGTGAGGTTGGATATTGTCAACGTGAGAGATGAAGTATGAAATGTTCACTCATGTAGGGTGTTCGAAGTATAGATCTTGTTATAAAAAGTGAGAGTATCTTTCTATTGATTGTAAAGTTATTTTTTCATTTTTCAACTTAATTTAATTGTTCTAATAAAGAACTTATGAAAGAACATGTGTTATATTTGAACAGTAATCCTACACAAGCTTAGAAGAGTAAAAGCTTTGGTCCACTACACCACAAAATGTTTATAACCCTGGGAACAGTGACAGTGCAGATTGTTGGAACTTGAATATTTAACAGCAGCGATATAATCGTTTTTTTCTTTACTTTGTCTTATTTCATGTGTGCAGTTATTGAAAATTTTGTATATCCAAACTGAGCCTGTTCCTGACAGGTTGGGATAATTAACATTCTACTGTATTTTTTATTAATCTTCTACAATTAGATCATAGCCATTTTTCATTTTATGTAACCTCCTATGTTATTTTAAATGCTTGAGAATAAGTAGAACATATATAATCGTAGTTCAAAATGTGGATTATGCATATTTGTGTTTTTATATTCATAATGAACTTATAGTATTACTTTTAAAAAATGCACAGCTTGGGACCAAGAGCATTGAAGATTTTAATCATTCATTTTTCCACCTCATCAGAATAGTCATTTTTATGAAATGATTATGTGTTATAAATAATTTCTAATAAATATCAGTATATTGTGACAAATTTTTAATGATTTTTTTTTTCACTTATGGGAAGAGTTATAGGCTATTAATTCTTCTTTCAGTAGTGGGTGATGTTATTCTTACCTTGAATGTTTTCTGTTGGCACAAATGTGGAGGCAAGACTGTTTCAAATGTGGTTGTCAAACTTTAATGAACTTTTTTTTTTTGTCTTTGTCTACCACTATTTAAAAACAGTAATTTTTGTGGTAGCTTTCCACTAATCTTTGAGGCAGATTATTATTTTTAGAAATGTTAGTGTGAAAAATAATTTTTTAAAAAGTCATCAGTGGCAGCCCTGAGACGGGCATGTAGAAATTTTGAGACAGAATGCATTCATTGACCGAAAGTTTATGTAAAAGTTCTGTATGAGACAAAGAGAGAGTTGGATTAGCCCAGCTAATTTTTCGTAAATGTGATAATGCTCAATTAAGACTTCTAAGTCTGTTTTGGAATACTTTATTCCTTTTATTGTATTATGCTATTTATTTTTTAGCTGTACATCTGAGGCATTTGCCTGTTTCTAAAATAGTGTTTATGTTTTCCTGATGTTCCTGTAATATTTATAAATAGTATGACCTCCAAAGGACTTTTTTTTATCAGCTATTAGTAGGGTGCCAACAATTTTAGTCATTCAACTTCGCTGTTTTCTTTATTGCTCAAAAAGCCTCTATAACAGAAAAGTATAATTTTTTTAATCAAAGCAAAAGTTACATGTATGTTTTTGTTATTTAATGAATTATTGATTCTCTATTATTTACGATCACTATATATCAAAAATCCAGTTTAACTATTTTTTATTGTCAAGAAAATGGCACTAAGTAGGGATCATACTATATGAAGTGATGCTCAATTGATGGGAAAATACAAAAATTGGACTTTATGGAATGTTAGCCACTTACACATTTAATCAGATTCACAAACAAGGTTTACATCAAACATAGGCAATGCAGTTGAAAATGAAATTCTATTAATGGTTGTTTACATATTTAATATTTCATCAAACTGTGCTTGTTAAAATATGCCAATTAATTCTTGATTTGGGAACTTTTACCTGAATAAGTTATTAAAACATCTAAACAATATGACAATGACAGTTGAAAAAATGATCTTCAAGATTCAGATGCTTAAATTTTGTAACAAATTACCTTAAATTTTCTTACTTGGTGTTACAAGTTTTGGGCAGTGTAATTTTAATATTAAAAAATTTGAAATAACAGTCCTGTGAAGAATATTATCTTGTTATGTTTGGCAAACTGTTTTCTTTGAGATGGGTTTTATGATGGATATGTAATGCTGTTGTTTTAGATTTGAAAAAAATTATTTGAAAAATTCTTCAGTCCATAACATTTGGATTTAGCAGTGTTTTTATCAACTGATTTTCCAGTTCTTGCACAATCCCTTTATCAAGGTTATAATAGCCTATGACGATGGCATATCTATGAATTATGCAGGGGTCAATGTAGGATTTTTTCTTGGAGGCCCATTTTGTGGAAATTAAGTTATTTTTGTGATTTTTTTTTTATTTTTGTAAAAAATACATTTATAGAGAAAGATGAAATATAATTACTCAAATTTGAACCAAATACTAATTAATAATGACTTCTTTAAATCCTCCTGCTAAAGTTTTGCTTTCTGGTAAATCTGTTTTTTTTTTTTTTTTTACAAAAATGCACATTTTAAAATCTAACAAAATAAAGATAATTAATGAAGAGTATGTTTTCATGAAATGGAATTTTGTGAAGGGGTCTGTTTTATTTAGTGGAATTTTGTTAAGGGGCCTATTTTATTAAGAGGAATTTTGTGATGGGGTTTATTTTATTAAAGATAATTTTGTGATGGGGTTTATTTTATTAAAGATAATTTTGTGAAGGGGCCCCAAATTTTGTCTGGATCAACCCTTGATTAGAAAGAAGGAGGTATAAATAAATAAGCTTCAATAATCTAGATTTTAAATAAGTTTGCTAAGCGTAACTTATTCTTGTCATAATTATGAAAACTGTAGTATTTTCAATATTAAAATTATTTAGATTTTTTGTTATGATATCAGCAATGAATTGAAAGTAAGTGACAATCTAGCAATAGATTTCTTTTTTTTTTTAAGTTGTTGTTTTAAGTTATTCACAAATCTGTACAAAATATTCATTATGGTATAAATATCTTCTAATTATTTGTCTTTATTTGCAGTTACATGTGGTAATATGAAATGCATAAAATAAATTATTTTATTTTTTTCAGTGGTACCTGAGAAATTAACTGGTAATCCATGTACTTCTAAAGAAACTTGTGGTGATTGCATTACTGCTGACCCAGAATGTGCTTGGTGTTCTGAAGAGGTAAGAGAAATTTTTTTCCATTTTGATAACAATGTGTCCTATCATTTCATGACTTTTCTTTTTCCCTTTCCTTTAGTAATTATATCTCTACTTATAAACTTTTTTCTATCTTCCCTGTATATTTATATATGAGGACGTGAGTTTCAAAACTCGCCTTATCCAGAAAATCAAATTTTGGAAAATCATGAAAAAACCTCTGATTGCGTCTATTGGTTTTCATTGTAAACCAATATTTTATAGTGCCAGAAATACACAGTAAAACTACTTTTTTTTCATATTGTAGTATTTTTTCGATGCAGGTTCACCAACAGAATCGAATCTGGATGGGTACCCCATCCAGATGGTTTTACTATTTCCATTTTGATTCATTTCATTGTTTTTTCTTGACTCACTTTTTTTGTATCTTACTCTTTGTTTGGCGCAGCATGTCCCTAAAGGGATTTAGCACCATAAAACCCAATACAACCAACCAACCCACCAATAGAATTGATTGATAGAGAAAATTCTATTTTTAAATTTTTGGATAAGGTGAGTTTTAAAACTTGCGTCCTCATATATAGATACAGCTAATATTTCTCTAACTTAAAATTTTCGCAATTTTCTTATTTACTTTTAGGATTTCACCTTAGATGGAAGCAGGCGTTGCGATTACACTGGAAATTTACGTGGACGTTGTTCCGATGATCATATTGTTACACCTGCTCAGGGGATGAAAAAATTGAAAGCAAGTATTATTTTATTTGAGTGTGACTTATATTTTCTCTGTTGATTTATTTTAAAACTTCAAAACTAATATTTTTAGGATAAAGAATTAAGCAACAAAGGAGTTAAAGAAGGTGATGCCACACAAATTAAGCCGCAAGAGATAAGCCTAAAATTACGTCCAAGTATGATTCTTTTTAGTTTGAATTATCTATAATCCTTAAATTTATATTAACATTAAATTTGTTCTAAATATTCTTAAAAAAAATTCTTAAATATTAAATTTGTTATAAATATTCTTTTTACATTATACATATTAGATTGCTAATGTCATTGTTTCTGTTGTGGCTTGTTACTTCTATACCATAAGAAAGATAGAGTTACTTTGTGACACCAGTTCTAGTTTTAATATTTCGAATATCCCGTTCTGTTCGGTGTGGTAGGAAAGCAAACAGCATTACCACCTCCTAGTATGGTGTGACACATCACCTAACGACCATTTCCCGAAGCTCTAACACGAAATAGGTAAACTAGACCAGGTGTCACAAAGTTACCCCATCTTATGGTAATTATAATGTCATGTGCTAGAATGATTTCATAATATTCTAGATAAAGTTTGCTATTGTTATGGTTTAAGTCATGTAATTCTTTTCTTTATAGATATGCACAACTTAAATTTTTATATAACATTTTTAATTAAAAAACATTTATTTCTTGGTTGCATGTCTGCTATACGGTGCCGTAGGCAGCAGGGACCCGGTTCAGGATTTCATATTACAAGATTATGTATAAGTTTCATTTTATTCAAGGACCCCGATGAAAGGAGGGGCTCTGTAGCAGGCGAAGCCAGCTAGTAATTTTATAATGTTCTAGAAAAACTTTACTGTTGTTATGGTTTAAGTCATGTAATTCATTTTTTTTATATGCACAATTTAAATTATTATAGAACATTTTTTTAAATAAAAAAAATATATATTCCTTGCTTTTCTTGGTTGCATATATACTTAATGATAAATGTACATTCTGAATCTCTCTTTCATTCTCACTCTTCAGTTTATGCACAGTTGGCACACACAAAAAAAAAAAAAAAACCCATATATTTTAGATACAAATAAAAAATAGCCATCCAACTTGGGAACTTTTAAATGTATGTTAAAATAATAAGCTTAGAGAGTCAACATCATATTGAAATTGTAATAAACTTTTCAATATTAAAACAAAATTTTGTTGTCATATTTGGATTCTTCAGTAAATTTTACCAAACTGGAAGTCATGCAGTGCAATAGTTTAGAAATGATGTAGATCTAAAGTAATATTTACAAAACAATCTGCAACGTGAATGTTCTTTTTTTAAAAATAACTCAAACTATGTAGCGAAATGAGCTGCAATTTTGAATTTGCATATAAAGCTTAAAATTTTATGTTACAATGTATATATATATATATATATATATATATATATATATATTTACTAATTATATAGTTTATATATTTTGAATTTAATATTTGAAAATAGTATGTATTGTAACGAATTTTAAATGAAATCAATTTTTAAAAGATACAAATATGCAATTAAAAAATTACAGGTCATTCTGTCAAGTAGTTTTTGAGTTATGCTTATAAAGCTATCTACATGTTTGTTTTGCAACTATTAAAAAGAAATTTAATATTCAAAGTTCCTTACTTTACATATGCATAATATTGCTGTTTTTTAGGATTCCGTACTTAAGAAGTAAAAACGGAATCATTATAAGATCACTCCTGTGTCTGTCTGTCTTTCACAGCCATTTTACTCTTAAACTATGGAACATGGAAAGTTCAAACTGGGGGAAGTAATAAAGACTTATTGACCCACATACTTACAGATTATTAAACATTCACAAATATAGTTAGTAAAAATGTAGAGCGGATTAATTAAGTTACATGAAAAAAAATCTTTACTTTGTCTATTGTATGAAAGCGCTGTCGTAACGCTGAACTCAAAAATACATTTCTTTTAATTTTAGGTAGTATATTTTCAGAGATATCATTGAAAATGTAGTGCAAAAATGCTCCCCACCCCCACCCCTATCTATTTCCGAATCTACTGAAACTAAAATTATGAAAAAATTAGAGGTAGTAGACGTTAATGTAAACCTTGCAGGAAAATTATAGCGATTACCCTAGGTCACATACTTTTTGAGAAAAGCGCATTTTTCCGTTGCACACAAATTTCAATTTGCAGGCATTTAGCAAAGTTGTTGAGGATCGCTAGAGCTACCTATCATAGCAGAAGTATAAAAGCATTGTTGATAATGATTTTTAAAAAAAATCGTCTGTAATTAGCCCAGATATTAATCCTTAAAAACACGGACTGTTTGGACATACATAATGAAAGGAGCGGCGTACTCTGTGTACCATTGGCTTTTAAAGCCTGGATAACTTTTAATGATATATTTGTGTGATGCAATGCCCAGTAGTAGTACAAAAGCACTAGACATCAAATTGTTAAAAAAATAATCACATAAATACTATGGGATTCACACCTATTTGCATTGAATAGATCTCTGAATACGCCTCCTGTGTCTTTCAACATTAATTAAAAACCTATCTGGAAAAACGCGGCACGGACCAAGACGGCATTGCAACTTTGCGACCCCTTTTCGAAGCGTGCTTCAATATCAAGTTTAAACTTTGAACAAGTGTTTTGTTTTAGCTACACTGTAAAAAGAAAAGATTATTGCTACGCTAAACTTAGTTTTACAAAAGGCCAAATGAAGTTTAAATATCATTACTTTTATTATCAGTACTGAATTAAATTCATCATTTGCAGATTAGGATAAGATTAAAAAAAAGAGTAATACAGAATAGAATTATTTGATATTATTTAGGCTTCCTATCTCTTTGAACTTCTATGGTATACCAGGGGTGATTCTGTTCTGAATTTTCCGAAAATTTAAGGCAGTCATTTTCGAAAATTAAAAAAAAAATCGGCCATAAATCCGAAATATCGGACATAAAATATATCGCGTATTTCGACAAATGATCGCCAAAAAAGATCAATTTCGTCAATCGTTGCAAGAAAAACACCAATTTCGTCAGAGGATCGCGAAAATACACAAATTTCGTTAATTGATTGCGAATTTCGTCCAGTGATCACAAAAAAAAAAAAAGCTAATTTCGTCAAAGAATCGTGGATAAAACACAAATTTCGTAAAGGATCTCGAAAAAAAGCGCAATTCTTGTCGAAAAATGGCAAATTTCGTCAGAAGATCGCGAAAAAACAGCAAATTTCGTCAAAAGATCGCGAAAAAGCGGCAAATTTCGTCAAAGGGATGCGAGCCCCTCCCCCCTGCCGTATTTACAAAAATGCGATATGAATTTCCGAAATATTTTTTTCACTCAGAATCACCTCTGTGGTATACCCATTTATACTTTTCTAGTATATACAGCTATACCCAACCCTACGTTGTATAGTTTTTTACAAAGTCTTAGTATTCTTTTAGCAACGTTTTTTTTTTTTTTTTTTTTTAATAATCCAGTTAATAATTCATATATGCATTGTATGGAACCTCCTCTGAGCGCGAGTAGTACTCTCACTTGACTGTTTATTTAATCTTAAAGTTAATTTTTTTTGCTCTTGCAGTGATATTTTTAGCCAACAATGGAAACTTTTCTATTTTTGTATTCAAATGAGCAGTACATTCTTTTCTTTATTTTTCTTACATGATACAATAAATTCACTTTATTAGAAAATAACACATGATGTTTCATTATTTATCTTAATGTTCCTTTAAATAAAAAAAAAATTGGTTAAATCAGTTTGTGATATAAATTCACAAGGTAATGTGTTTGTGATCTGATAACTGTAATCTGTTTGTGATATAAATTCAAGTTTTTGTATAATTTTTATTAGCTGTCTGTGTTCATTTAGTATTATATTATACATATGAATTACTGTATTATATATATGTAACTTTTCTAAGTGAAATGCATGTCTTCTATTATTTTGATAAACCGTTTACTATATATGAAAATGATTAAGAAATAAATTTTATATAGATTCTCCATTTCCATTGGTTGTGGAATACAAACAAGCCCAAGATTATCCTGTAGATTTATATTATTTGATGGACTTATCTAATTCTATGAAAGATGACAAAGACAAACTGGCTGAATTAGGAACTTTATTAGGAGAAGAAATGGGTAAAATTACCCAGAATTTTAGACTTGGTTTTGGCTCATTTGTGGACAAAGTAGTGATGCCATATGTTAGTACAGTGCCTGAAAAGTAAATCCTTTAAATTTCTATAAAATCTTTTATAGGAACTATTGTATAAATTCACTTTTGATCTAAATTCAATAGAAATTGAATTTTGACCAAAAGTGAATAATTAATGGGTATGTGTTTCATATTTGTATTTAGGACTATGTTACTGTATTTTTCCAGTTTTACTCTGTATTCCAAAGAAGGATTTTATTTTTGTAGTCTAAATTCTGTAGTATTTACTTGAATGTTTTTATCTACCTTCACCCTAGAATAAATTCAGAAAGGTAGTGAAATTCTTTGTTTACCCTTCGAAATTTAAAATTGTGCAGCAATTGGTCCTTAACAAAATTGCTTACCTTGCCTTCAAGTACCATCCTCGTTGTTTTTCTTTTTTTAGAAAGGCACTATTTCAGAAGCACCATTTAATTTTGAAATAACAGTATTTTATTTATCTAAATTTATTTTTGTTTTGGGGGATAATCGCATTAATTTTGCATAAACATGCTTGTAACTAAGACATGTAATGTAATTTTACTTACTCACTGTTTAATGTTGCTGATAATTACTTCCACAAATTGCTTGTTTATGTTTTGAAAAAAAAAAAAAAAAAAAAAAAAAAAAATGTGGTGAAAAAATATACTAACAAGAGAACCACTTTTGGTGAAGCTTGCACCTGGTATTGAGATCTGGTGCATTTTGTAACCCAATTAGCCAAAATTAGAGAACTAATAAATTTTGTCTGCAAAAATCATATTTATTGATTTTATAGCAGTATAACTTTCTGAAAATCCTTTTTTGAGACCACTTATCGGACTATTATCATAGAAGTTTTTAAGTACTTTAAAATACAAATGGGTTAATAATAAGTATAAAATATTGAGAAAAAAGTTTTAAAATTCCTTCAAGGACCTGCAAATTTTATTTGGAAAAAGTGCATCATCAGCGGTAGAATTGATATAAAAAAGTCACTGGTCCCAAGGACCAGTCCGCAGTAATCATCACTGGCCTACTACATAAAATTCTTTAACACTGAGTGACCCCCATCCCCCCTCCTAGAATATAAACCAAACTTCCTTTGCCGTTGTCCAAAATGTTCAGCATAATAAAATGTAAAATTATAATTTTTTAAAAATTAAACAGTACATAAAGAAAAACTATAAAATTATTTATTAGATATTGCATTTCAGATTACTTATTTCAAATGACAAAGGTTTAATGCAATTTTTTTAAATTAATTTTTCTAAATAAAATAAAGTTATGCAATTTGTGTTTAGTTGCGGTTTTCTCAGGGGCGATAAAAGTCCACATTTACCTATTGGAGAAGGGCAAAAAGCTACTGGCCATGAAAACCTTTAAATTTTTCAAATTAGTGGTCCGATTGAATTTGTGGTGTTCTTGGACCAGTGGACCACCAAGAATTTTGAACACTGATCATAATTGTATTTTTGATGGTGCAAAATTGACTTTATTCGTTAGCGTAGATTTTTTCCTTGCAAAACTAGCCAAATGTCATAGTCATCTACTGTGTGTGCTTGTGTAGTGGTTTGCATACGTAGCACCATATTTGACAGCTTAACTCACTTTTGGCACAAAATTAACAATTAAAAATTCATTACTTTAAAATTAAGTGTATGCAAAAATATATATAATACAGTTTTTGCAGACAAATTTTATATGTTCTCTAACTTTAACCCATAAAATGCATCAACAAATCTCAATACTGGGTGTGAGCTTCACCAGAAGTGGTTCCCTTGTTAGGTTAAAAACAAATGGAGGATTTAAGACTTGCATTTTATTCACATACTATGCAACTGTTTTGAAAATCTTAGATTCTCAATTCTTGTAATAGCGAGTAAAATTTAATTAGTAAAATTGAATATGGGTAACCTAGTTTACTCATATTCTCTCATTTGCATAAAAACTAATGTATCTTAAGCTTTTTAACACTTTTTAATGAGATTAGAAGTTAATTTCTTATAATATTTTTTAATAATTAATCAGTACTTTTATGTCAGCTGAATTCAGATTGCTAACTATTGTTCCCATCATCATCCTTTGTATTGTTTTTGTTTCATTTAAAATATAAACCTTTCACTCATTTCATTTAAAATGCATGCATTAAAAATTCATAATACATATGTTTAAAATACATCTTTCAGTCATTTCATTTAAAAAAAAATCAATAAGAAATAACATCATAAACAAAACTATTTTATTTCAACATCAAAGCATTGTTTCTATTTTACACAAAAAAATAGAAGCTGCTATTGGCAAGATTTGCCCCCAGCTAACATAAAAATACTATTTAATCAATTTGATTAAAATTTTTCAAAATTCAATTAACATTTTTTAATTAACAAACTAAGGTAAAACTTAAAAATGCAATTCTGTTTGCAAAATTAATTTCCTTGAATGTTTCACTTACTTCTCCCCCTTTGTCCCTTTAGCATAAAAAACTGCTTCCTTTTTTACTTTTTTTTTTAGCAATCAATAATTAATCATCTAACATCCCTGTAATTTTTGCTTTTCTCCCCTCTCCCTTACTGCAAAAGGAGGAGGGGAGAAAAGCAAAATATTTTTTTAGATTTGGCTATTCTCATCCTAATTCCAGAGAATTGGAAGGAGGATGATTTTCCTTTCTAGATAGATTTCAATTTTAGCAAGTGCACTATCTATTGTAATTGGTTTTTCTTTTTTTCCCCTATAGGACCATAAAATTTTCTGTTTAATTCTGTTATACACAAGTTCCATTTTTAGAGGTTGAACATGAAATCTATTTCATTTTATTTGCAGCTCTTGTAGCAGATAATCAACGTTATCTTGATGTTTTTTTTTTCTTTAATTATTATTTATTTTATCGATTCTTGAGACCACTCTTTCAAGAAACCATAGCTTCTTCCTCTCTGTCCTCTCATCATTTCTGATCTCTAATTGTATAATTTTACTGTAATGTATGATTAACAATATTTTATTGTGTGGGATATATTGTTTAATACTTGAATTGTGTAAACAGATTCTTTATTAGTTTTAAAATTTAAAATGGTCATATTTTCTGAAAACTGACTATATTAATAGTTATAGCATTTTTTTTAGTCTTAAGTTATTAAAAAATAGTTGTAATAAAATGAATTGGCATTATAAATTTTTCTTTCTTGTATGCTACTTTCTAAAAGTTGTACAGCAGCATTATGTTTTTATTTTTTTCTCCCTTCCAGATTGAAAGAACCATGCACCGACTGTGTAGCTCCTTATGGATTTTTAAATCATATGCCATTAAGTACTACCACAAGTGATTTTGTAAAATTGGTGCGAAGTGCTCAAGTATCTGGAAATTTGGATGCACCTGAAGGAGGTTTTGATGCTATTATGCAAGCCATTGTTTGCAAGGTAACCATAGAGAAATATTATTTATATTATATATGATATTTGTATGGATACTTCCTTTGTATAGCAGCTTCCAAGGAAGTATCGCCAAGTTAGTTTGTAAAACAAATTAGCCAAATGTTTGCATGAATACATGCATGATATATATTATGTAGGCAAGTATAATTTTGAGTACATATATTTTGTATATATGCTTTATTTAACCCTTTCCCTATCTGTGTCAGTTTTTGCCCACTCTTTTATTTAATCATGAGCAAAGTAGTAATTTATCTTGAATTACCTTGATTCTTCAATTCAGTTAATTTTGGGAGTTAGTATGAATCAAGTTTCTCAATGAAATTTGCAATTATAATTCTAAAGAAAATGAAATGTAATAAGAAAAATAAATCTTTATCTTTATAAGAATATTATTGTGAAAGAAATTAAGGTAAACACACCAGTAGTAGACCACTTAAGGACATTTATCTAATTATTATTATTAAAATGTTAATGAATTCCAAAAGGTATATATATCTTTAGCTTAGTTGTCATCTTCATGTATGAGAATAAACAAAGTTTCAAAATTTATTCTTCAGGAAAAAAAGGAAAAATAAAAAATATTACCTTCTTCTATGTTCCAGTAGTGAGCATAGTAAATTTCTGATGCATGAACTAGTTTTAGGCTTATCCAACAAATTATTTACAATGTAATAAAGCATATCAACAGCAGTTTAATTCAAAATAAAATATATTTTAGTTAAAAAGTTATCTCTTATTGAAATCAGTAAGAATTTGCCAAAAAATCTAGTTTTGAAGACACTAGAAAATAAACAAATGTACCAGCAGAAAAAAATCAATTATTCCAAACTTCTAAACAGTTTATGGAAAGTTAACATTTAAGGATGTTAGTCAATCAGATTTCTTTCATTCGTTTCTCAGAAATGCATTTTGGGCTTTAAAAATTAGTGCATTTACCTTACTTAGAAAAGGTACTGACCAATATCTTTAAAGTGTCAGCTTTAACACATTTTACCTTATATAACAATTTTACAAAACTTCTTTTGTCATGATTCTTTAAAATCTGAATTTTTTTTAAAGTTTTCCTTTTTAACTACTGGTGTATGTTCTTGTGTATATCTGTATTTTTTAAAATCCTAAGTGCTACCTCTATCTGTAGCTTTTTCTGGTTTATATAGTCATTAAGTAAATTGTTTAGTTAAATTATTTAAAAATCATTCAGTGTTGATGCTTTCAGTCACCAGTTAAGTTACCTTGGTCACCAATGGCAATCTGGCAACTCTTTATGTATTTTGCATATGTTATTATTTTTTCTTTATTGTTTGCATTCTATGGGCTTGGTTATGATTTTGGTGAAAATGTAACTGCAAACTTGACAAAGTGGTAATTACTGGGGCTACAGTGGTTCCCAACCTTTTTTTGTCTGCGCCCCACCTAAGCATCTCTAAAATCATGTCCCTCCTTCTCTTCTATACCATATAAATCCTTCTATATATAAAAAAAAGTTTTGATTTGGCAATGGACCAATGAAAATCTACGTAGATATTCCGGGTAGATCGGCATCCAATTTGAATGCTTAAGCATGGCCTTTCATCGTTAATATTAACTAGTTGGATGTGCCAATCCCAAAACTTTCTTCTATCTTATCCATCTTAATAGTTCAAAAACTAGTTACACATGTTAATACTTCAATATTATTAGCTCAATACTATACCAACTTTGATTTTCATCTTAAATTTCTGCTTCAGTCAATTAAACGAACTGAAAACAAGTTAATCTATATCATGATATTTGTTAAAATTAATAGTTTTTCCTTATTCTGTTGTTATCAGATGTTTGCGAATAGCCGGCTTAGCACGACGCGAGTTCCCGCCTTTGCACGAGCCACCGATGGACAAAAGAACTACGAAAACTCAAGAAAAGTATACAGAAATCGCTATCACAGAGCCCCTTTACCGCGCGATATATCCAAATTCAAGGAGGACCTGTTGGCCAAAGCCAAAAACATGCACAGAAAATTTGGTTCAATTGTATGCATAAATTCATACACTTTTCGATGGTACAATAATGAAAATGGCACAGAGATCCAATTATAGCGCCCCCTTCTGGCAGAATTTTTTCAAGTTCAGGGAAGACTTGCTTGCCATAACCAGAAACATACACAAAAATTTTGGTTCAATTCTATGCATAAATTCATACACTTTTTGATGGTACAATAACGAAAATGGTACAGACATCGCAATTATTGCGCCCCTTTCCAACAGAATTTTTCCAAATTCAAGGAGGACCTTTGTACCATGACCAAAAACAAACACAAAAAATTTGGTTCAATTCTATGCATAACTTCATACACTCTTCGATGGTACAATACTCAAAATCGCACAAAAATCGCTATTACAGCGCCCCCTAACGGCGAATTTTTTTGCAAATTCAGGGAGGACCTGCTTGCCATATCCAAAAACTTAAAATAAAAATTTGGTTCAATTCTATGCATAACTTCATACACTTTTGGATGGTACAATATTCAATATCACACAAAAATCGCTGTTACAGCGCCCCCTACCTGCGAATTTTTTCCAAATTCAAGGAGGACCTACTTGCTATATCCAAAAACTTAAAATAAAAATTTGGTTCAATTCTATACATAACTTCATACACTTTTGGATGGTACAATATTCAAAATCGCGCATAAATCACTATTACAGCGCCCCCTAGCGGCGATTTTTTTTCCAAATTCAGGGAGGATCTGCTTGCCATAGCCAAAAACTTAAAATAAAAATTTGGTTCAATTCTGTGCATAACTTCATACACTTTTTGATGGTACAATGGCGACAGACAGACGGACACACGGACAGACATTTTCTATAAACAGGTTTTTGGGGATCTCTGACCCCTAAAACGTGTAAATCCGTCGAAAACCGGAAGTCGAAAAAAATTTCGATTACAATACTTTCTTCTATTAAAGATAGAAGAAAGTAAAAAACTGTTGCATACAAAAATATGAAAATCAGTGGTATTATAGAGAAATGTTTGATAAGCACGCTGATGCAGACAGTTTTCAAATCAAAGAATTATTTTAAGAGATATTTAATGCTAAAGTTGGACAAAATCATTCCATTAAAATTTTATTGGAGCAAAAACTATACATGAGAATTTAATAATTTTTCGATCATTTTATATGTTATAAGTTCCCGGTGTGCAGATTGCATTTATTTTTCTTGTTTGACTGATTTTTTTTTAGGTTTTATTTCTATTTTAAATTCAAATTTTCAGCATTTCGAAAGATATTTTTTACAAATTTTAGAAAATGGTACTAATTTAAACTGTTGCCAATTGTATAAATAGTGCAAACAATGTTTACCTCAAATTAAAAATTTATTTACATGTGACTATTACAAACAGAAAAAAAAAAAACCCTTTAAAATTAGAATTAAATGATTACATGTTAAAAGCAGGAAAATTACATCATAAGAACCATATTTACACTTGAATTTTAAAAGAGAAACAAAATCTTAAAATAAAAAAATCATTATTATGCATTAAAACTTGTAAATGGAGGAAATTACGTCATATTTAAAGTGGCCAAAAAATATGGCAAAACAATTTAAATTAAATATATTTGCGCGAGATATTTTGAGATAATCTTTTCAACTATTATCGTGAATTCGAAGACAGCGCAAAAAATATTTACTTCTAACAACAAAAGTATTTTCACGTGAATATTAATAAGAGAAATAAAACTTTGGTGTAAATTACGTCAGATTTGAAACGATACATTTACAATGAATTATTTAAAAGAACTATCTTATAGTGCTGTTAAAAAATATTGGGAGACAATGACACTGTTTACTTAATTCATTTTACATTAGCTTATTTTCAAATGTTTAAATAATTTTTTTAATTAAATGCGAAAACAGTCATTGTATCTCTTAACAGCAGCAGATTTGGTCTTAAAAATCCCCAATCCAAGGAAAATGAATAGAAACCCGTTTACAGAGACATCGCTACTGTTTTTAAATTTTAATTCAATATTTTTAAAGCCGATCAAATTAGCGTGCTTTTTGGATTTTGGTGTGCCTGAACGGGGGTTGGCGAGCATAGCTCGTAGGGGGCAGAGCTCCCTATAAAAAATGTCTCCTTTTTCCCATTATTATTATTTGACTACCATGTTTTCTCCGATTTTAAATTTAAAAAATGAAATATGTTTATATATTGTGTATGTGGTCTGCAGAAGACCTATGTGAAGTTTACTTTCTATCCATTTCTTTCCGTGATGCACATGGAGATTTATTAATTTCATAAAAGTAGTACTTCATTTAGATAATTCAAAACATTTTTTAGGTTAAACATGTCCAAATAGTCAATTTTAGATATACCCTGCAGAATTCATATGCAAAAGTGCCTTCATAGGGTATACTGCATTATGAATAGATGTAAAAGTTTTTAAAAAAAGATGTTTTGCTAAAATAACATTACAACCAGAAAAATTACAAAGATTTTTTCATATATAAAAGGTGTCAAAATATGTAAAAAATAATCACATAATTATTCTGGTGTCAGTGTATTTTGGACTTTTAAATGGGAAAGTTTCGAAAATTAATTTTTGAATTTTTTCATCTATTATTTCTATTTTTAGACTAAGGAAGAAATTTTGTTAATAAGAAATCTTAAATTGCCCCCTTGAAAAGTCATATTGCCCCCCTGTGGGGTGTACGCCTCACGTTGGGAACCACTGGGCTAATATGAGGAAGTACTATTTTATGTAATCTTATGTAGCTAAATAAATTAATTTTTTTAATTAAATTTGTCATAAATGAGATTTTAAGGTTACAGTATTAGTGTTTTAAACTAAGAAAACTAAAAAAAAAGTGTATAGTTAGGCAGTAGAAACTTTCAGTGCAGAACATGTATTTGAAAAACTTTAGGTTGTCAAATACAGTCTGACCCCGATTTAATGAACCCCTATTTAACGAATTCGTGATTTTTCTTTTCCCACTGACTAAAATGAAGGCAAAAACCCTTTTTTAACAAATAATAAACTCCGAATTAACGAATTATTTCAACAGCCAAAAGAAAAAAAATTGTTAGTTTTGGTTAGAAAAATATTGGATTGCTTTTCAAATGATATGTCCATCTTGTCTGGAACTGAAAAAGACTTTGTACCCAGTAATTTTCGATGGGGAAGGATGCAGCCACAGACTTCTCATGTAAGTAGATGCAGAACCGTTTTTTTCCCGCCAAAATCTCCTCAGAATTTTCCTTTGGATTCCCACCGAAACTTCATCTGTGTTTCTCTGGAATTGACTGCACTTTTGCTTTAAGAGAATGTCATTAGAAAGTTGTCAAGAAAGCGATTACTGCCAAAAGAGACAACCTTTAAAGCGGCAAAAAGGACCTGATTTTTGCGCTAACGTTCCCTTCAAATAACAATGGGATTTTGGTGAAGTATTCATTGTTCATGATAATATGATGAGGTAACTATAAATCAAAAGGCTGTTATGAAAAATAAACCTTATTTAATAAAACATAGCCATTCACATAAGTCACTGCGAGAGTAAATCAGAGCGCACCTGGGCCTTTCCGATGAAACTCCACAGAAGCGAGGGGGGGAAGGTGTTATATGAGACTACTCATATAACCAGTGCTTTATTTATTTCAATACTCCTCTAAAGCACTGCATTAATACTTCCTAAAAATGAGCAGAGATAATTGACAGTAAGAAGCATCTGCTGAAAAATATATGTAAACCCTAAAAAATGCAGAAAGAAATATTGATTGTTTTGCAGTAAGTGTGAGAAGAAACTAAATGATGACCAGATAAATTAAAAATAAAATCTAACTTTATTAAAATCTTTCATTATAAAAACGATGTTATAAAAATATATGTTTTGATAGTAAATAGATAACTATTGACTATAATTCCTTTCATGCAGATAAAACTTAATAAAAACAATGCCATAAATATTCTTTCCTCCGGAGCTCATGCCATAAAAATTATATTTAAACCAAAAAGTCACCTGAAGTAATTGAGTGAAGTACTTTCCATCTGCTTTAAACAGGAACATCAACATCGAAAAAAATAATGAAGTTCTGTGGATTCAAAACACCTAATCAACACTTCCATCATTAATAAAAACTCAGGTACAAGTTTCACACATCAGGCTTTATAACTATCAGAGCAGCAACCATATAACATACAAAGGAGAAGCAAGCACACGTGCTGTAATATCTGTGAACGCTGCTTTTATCTACATCGGCAAAGTGCCGAGATTGGGTCCGCAGTGAAACGGAAACCAGAACCTCCTCTTCCCATCACACGTGGAGGAAGAAATTTGCATAGGCACGAAGGCGAAAAGTGCGCTCGTGGACGGGGAACACCATCTGCTGAACAATTAAGTTACCGCCCAGTTCAAATCAATTGTATGGTCGGGCTCCACTGGAAAAGCATCGTGGATGCGATTGATCTGATGTAAACGATATAAGTTCTTTTAAAAGTAGATTAATAGCTGCAAAAATGGATGGAAATAAAGTAGCTGCAAGAATAAAAGATAAGTTATAACTAAAGGAGTTTTTAGATAAAATTATATTTAGTTACATAAAAATAAAGATATACTGCAATTGATAAGAAAAATGGGAATATGGCTAACAGAAGAGAGGCACAACACACTGTTGGCCAAAATGAAAAACTTCTCATTTAAGTCCGATAGCATGCCACGCCTTCCCTCCCCCCTCACTTCTGCAGCCAAGAGAGAGTGCAGACTGCTACAGGATCTGCTCTCTAGTCATCTTTTATTCAATTCCTACTATTAGCTCACACTCTCCCTATATTTATTTATATATTTATCTTGTTCAAATTTTCAATCGTTAATAAAATACTCATTATTCATCCTATCAAGTTGAAATAAATTTTTTTAAACTTGTACTGGATGACAATTGATGTTAATACAGTTTTTTCAAATATTAATTAATTAAATTTTAATTAATTAATTTTAGTTTTGCATGGGAAACAAAATGGCAGCCATTGCTTATTGAAGGTCAATGAAAATATTTCCAATAAGGGGTTACCATAGGGGGGACCCTGTTCTGTCGCCAAATACCGCAAAGTTTGTCGCCAACTCGGTGATATATTGCCAAATTTGGTGGCCAAAATGAGTTGCCAAAAGTGATGCCAACTTGGCGATATCTCTAATATTTCGCCAAATTCCCATAGAATTCCATTGTAAACCTACTTGCTTATAGAAAATCAACAAATTGAGATATTTTAATGCAACAAAAACTAATATTAGCTTAATATTAAATTTTTCTTTGATGGCCAAAGTAGGAATTGACTTTAAAAACAAAATTTTTATATTACTTTGTCGGAGTTTCCTCTTAGTCCGCACAACTTCAAAGAAAATCCTTATTATTTATATGCTGCCACCACCAATATGATTATGTGATATCGGTCACGCACTGAGAAGATTGTTTAAATGAAAACCAACGCTTTCAATTAACTAAATTAACAGTTTATTTACACAACAACAAAAGACTATTTACACTTACAAACTCGGATATAGATAATCCGGTTCAACATTAAATTGAATGCCCTTAAATGCTGGCTGTGTACTGTTAAATTACTCTCATTCTACACACGTTAAATTAGCTTTCTGGAGATCAATCTCGATCTCCCAACACATGGGCTCTAAGCCTAAGCTCTCCGAGCCTCTCTCAACCCTACGCACTCTCTCAGAGCTATCCAAGGAACACACGTCCATTTTTCACGCTACGCTCAAAACTGACCATCTCAGCAGAAGAGACTGCCTTCCAGCAATCCCTTGACCTTCTCAACATAACCCCTCCGGGGTTTTCTACCTGGCTCCCATTCCAAACTCTTTTCTTCATTCCTGGAATGCTTTTGTTTCCCCATCTTCCACAGACATCTCAAAAGGTTGGGCACACCCCTCTCCAACTCTTTTTTCCCCTTTATACCATCTATACATTTTAACCGGTTTAGATCCAGTTTTAGATAAAGAAAGACTGTTATTTTGAAATTCCAGTACACAGCTCATACAATATATAATATATTAAGACAAAAATAATATAGAACCTCAGTTCTAATAGCAGATGTTTCTCAGAACCTGACATATTTGTTTGAGGGTGAGCTCATTATTATTCACAGGTGCAGATGAAGCATGAGTGTAACCTGTCATGTGAGTTTCAAGTAGGACAAAAATATAGTTTATGAATTTTTACCAATCGTTTTGTTTCTTGAGAGAAGTAAGGTGTATTGGACGCACAATTTTGCATAACATTTAATTTTTGAAACTTTGTGAAGCATGACAGATTGTCAGAAACAAAAATGTTTTTCGTTGTGTGAAAAGCTTAACATTTTACATGAATTTGATAAGAACGTTGGACCACAAAATGCGTTAGCAGAACCTTGTGGAGATTAGCATCAATTGTTACGAGCAGAAATTGAAAAAGCATCAGCAGAATGTGGTAAAAATTTGTCAAAAATGAGAAAATTTCTTTGTTTTCAGTTTTCTGTTCTTGAATCTGACCTAGTGGAATGGTTCAACATCATTTGTGCCAAGAAAATAGCCATTTGTGGATCTCTGATCAAAGAAAAAGCACTTCAACTTGTCGAAAAGCAAAAGGAGGATTATGGTTTCGTTTGTGGTTAATGTTGATGGAACTGACAAATTGAAACCATTTGTTATAGGAAGGGCAGCAAAGTTTTTAAAAACATAAAGGCCTTATCGTCAAAATACGCAGCAAACCTAAAATCATGGATGACTTCTTCCCTATTTACAGACTTTCTGACGTCTTTAGATAAGTCTATGCTGATACAAAAGAGAAAAATTCTTTTGTTTATTGAACCGCTTATCCTCCAATTTGCAATTTAAACAATGTCAAAGTTTTGTTTTTCCCTGCAAATTGCACAAGTGTGCTTCAGACACTAGAACTTGGTATCGTTCATTCTGTAAAAGTTAATTACAGAAAGTTGCTTATGAGAAAAATTGAAAATTATAGCATCATTGGATGAAAATGCAGAGAAAAGATACAAAGTCAATGGTTTGGATGCTTTATATTTTGTGAGAGAATCTTGGGACCAAGTTTCTAAAAATACAATTGAAAAATGCTTTCAGAAAGCTGGATTTCCAGGCATACAAGATGAAAAGATGATATCGCCCCTTCAGAAGAAGTTATATGGAAAGAAATCGCTTCCCTTGTTAAAGTTAGACTTCAATGATTTTGTCACATGTGATGACAGACTGTCTACCTGTGCAACTGAAGTTAATGAAATAGTTAATTTGTCAAAACCAATGAATACCGATTCAGAAATCTATAATGAAATTTCCATTAAAACTGGTACTTTTTCTCATGCTTTGCATGGTTTGGAAACTACCTGTGCAACTGAAGTTAATGAAATAATTAATTTGTCAGAACCAATGAATACCGATTCAGAAATCTATAATGAAATTCCCATTAAAACATGTACCCTTTTCTCATGCTTTGCATGGTTTGGAAACTGAAAACATACCTCATGCAGCAGTACATAAATGACTCAATATTTTTTTCTCTCCATAATGTTGAAAAAGAACTTTTTTGAGTCAGGGATCAAAGAAATTCTCAAACATCTGTTACACAGTACTTTAAAGTTTAAAATTAATTAGTGTGAATTATTCACTGTATTTTTAGCTGCTGAATAAAAAGTGTACATATTTTTCGTTTTAGACCCCGATATTACGAATAACCCTGATTTAACAAATAAAGCTTACGGTCCCGATACGGTACGGAATTCGTTAAACCGGTGCCCGACTGTATGTATAAATATGATTTTGAGTAGACATACATTAAAATTCTAACCAGACAGTCTGCCCAAGTGAAATGGCTGAGGAAAAACCTGTAATGCAAACATATTTATATAAATATATAATTGTTATATATTTTATTTATACTTTATTCGTGGTTTATATTTTTTAAATATGCTGTTATAATAATAATCCTCATCATATTTAATATTGGTTCTCTGCTGTGAAGCATTTTATAACTTTGCTTGAATTTATTATTGCCTTGTCAGAATTTTGTGTGCATCTATTGGAAAGCACACATTTATAGGTATTACAAAATGAAGTTTCTATAATACAGTAGCCCCTAGTTATATTGCTTATTTGGATATATCACTCCTTTTCCATGTTTCACAAAAAGAAAAAAGGAAATACTTTTAAGGAATTACTTTTATGTCCTTTTTAACTCAACAATAAATGTCAAAAGTTTATTTGTTTAATTTCATTAAATATTGCAATATGCATGTAACATAGCTGCTAATCCTCCTGTGTTTTAAGTATTACTGTTTCCAAATAAAAATATTTTGTTTTATTCAGTCACAGAAATTCTGCAATTGCAATTAAATAACATGGAGATTACTATTCAGAAATAATGATATTCAAAAGATAAGAGGGTTGCCAGCTATGATATACATTAGAATATAAAATATTTATTTATAGTGTTGACTCTAGAAAAAAAGGGCTGCCGGGCGGGAATTTTTCAAAAAGGGAACGCTATTCTAAAATAAGGGCACATTTTTTTGAAAAAGGGTATACTTGTACCTTGTTCGCAAAATATATTTTGAACTGGTTTGTTTAAGAGTCCCTAGAATTTGCGATATTTTCCCGGTATCAATTTAATTGCCACGGGGCACATAGGAAGTGTTAAAAAGGGCAGCCGGGCATATTGAAAGGGTTTAAAAGAGCCGCCGGGTGCAAAATAGAAATAAAAAGGGCCGTTTGGCACTGCGCCTGCTAAAGCGGCTTAGAGTCAACACTAATTTATAAGTTATAACTCTTCTTAATTTTCTTAGTATCATATAGGGTCATCGAAAAAGGTTGGACACATTTCGAATGCTCATAATTCTAAAAGAAATTGAGCAAATGCAATAATGTTCTTTTCAAACAACTTGGCAAGTGTCCAAGATTTTGAAATGTAACTAGTACGGAACCATGACGGTGAACGTTGAGCAGCAGCGATGCGAAGTGGAAGAAGTCTTAGTTTGGCTTTCTGTCAGTGCAGTGGCAACCGCTCAGGAGAAAGCTCAATGTGTGTTGTGGTTAGCGGAGTACAAATCTGTTAAAACAGTTCCATGAAATTGCTATTGTGTTTATCGAAAACAACCACCGGGTGTGAATGGCATAAAAAGGTGGTTACACCAGTTTCAAGAAACTGGAAACGCGAATGTATAAAAGTCACCGGGAAGGAGAGTTGTGCGCATAGCCCAAAGAAATCAATTGTGAGGCATAGTTTCCAACTGTGAATTCTTAAAACTATGATTCAAAATGTGTTACACAGGCGTTTAAGGCTGCACACATATAAAGTGCAGTTGTTGCATGAAATGAAATCAACGGGCGTTTCACAAGACGTGCTGAATTCGCAATCGATGTGCTCAGTAAAATTGATAATGATGACAGTTATTTGAAGTGAATTTTGTTTACAGGCGAAGCAGCATTCCATGTGAATGGTTGTGTCAACAGGCTTAACTGTCAAATAGGGGGATCTGAGAAACCAAAAGAAGTTGTTGAATACATTCTTAATTCCCTGAAAATGAACTTTTGACACAGGTAATGAATAACTGAGTTGTAGGATTCTTTATTTTCGTGGAGTAGACAATCACAGGAGACATTTATTTAGATATGCTGGAGAATTAAGTTTTCCCACAAGTTCAGCAAATTGAATGCGAGGATGATATCTGTGTCATTTATCAACAGGATGGTGCCCCTCCTCATTAGTCTCAATGGCCAACAGGCTCTCAACAATTGGGTTACATGGATGGCCTTTGTAGAGATTGTCCTAGCTATGCAATACAAAAAAATAAATAAAATATTGAAATGTAAACCATATTTTTTAAAATTTCTGTCATAGTATTAACATTAGTGAGCGTTTGTTTTTTGCTTGAATGAAGTAGCCTTTTAATATGAGGAATTTTTAAAAAGTAAAATTACTATTCTATTTCCCTTTGTGACATTTTTTTGTCAGATTAGATATCTTTATCAGATCTAACGAAACCCAGATCATTCAAGTATTTGTCTTTTCAAATTTTTTGACACTGTGCCTTCACCCTCCTCTCTATAGATTCACAGTGTCACTATTTGTGTTACTGAATGACAAATTTATTGTTATACATTTGATGCCAATTTTTCTTGCCTTTTCTTTGTTCACAGAAAAAGTATGTATGGTTGCTGGTTATCATTAAACATGGCCATCAAAAAAAATTTTTATTTAATACGTCATGGCTTATCTGCTATAAATATATGTGTACTATAACTTTTTGTATTAAATGTAAATTTTATGTTTAGGAACAAATTGGTTGGAGAGAAAAATCTCGAAAGATGTTGGTCTTCTCTTCTGACAGTGGATTTCATTATGCTGGTGATGGAAAGGTAAGCCATTTTCATCTTTTCTTTTGATACCTTTTTGATATTATTAAGTATATGTGTTCTAAACTTTAAATATTTGTTTATTAAATCAATTTTTGTATGTAAAATAAAATGCAATATATTTTATAACCAGATGTGTAAGTCATTCAGTTCATATGTGTTAGTGTTTAGTTATATCTTATATTTAATTAAACATCCTTTACCATCTATATAAAAAAATTTAAAAGAATAATTTTGTTTTTTATCCCTCACAATGCTTTTATAAACTGTTGTGGGGAGAAAAAGATATTGTATAGTGGTGAGCAGTGACCTGGAGCCGAATAATTTTTGATGCTCTAGCTCCAGCTCCGCTCCTAGATAAAATGCTGTGGCTCCAGCTCCAACTCGGCTCCGACTTTGCACTTTTGAGTTGCAGATTTTAATTTGGACATTTAATTTTTTGCTCGAAAATTCTTTTTTCCTTTACCTTCATTAAAGATCTGAAAAAATGCATTTTTCTTCTCATCAAACTTGAAATGCTCATTCAGAAAATATGACATCTTTTAGCTTTTGCTTTTAAAATAGAAAGTTTGGTGGAATTTAAAACACAAAAATCTTAAATTTTTTCTACACTTTTCAAATAACCAAAATTGTACAACTACACATGTAAACAACACGCGGCCATATTTTTCAAATAGTGTTGTCACTTAGCTCAAGTAGAAAGTAGAAGAAAAGTAGTGTTACCATGTTTTGAAAAGTTTTCCATCTCTAATATAAAAAAAACCCTAAAAAAGGATATAATTAAAATACTGAATAATGATGTAATTAAAACATTTTAAGCCTGGAAATTTAAAAGGCTGAAAAAAAAAATTAAAAGAATATTAAAAATTAAAGGAGCCCTGGAGCAAGGGAAATTTTAGAGCTCCAGCTCCAGGGAAAACACAGCTCCGGGTTCCTGGTAGTGAGTATGGATGAATGGGATTCCTGTTCATTACTCATTTAAAAAATGCATAAATAATTTATATTTTGGAAGTAAATGTGGCTACTGACGTAGTTCATATCTTCAAATCTGCTGTTTGTTTGTTCTGGTCCTGAGCTAGAGGAGGATTTGTATTTTGACTAATCCAGTGTAAATTTTTTGAAGTTCTTTATCTTTAATTTTATGTTTGCAAATTATACTTTCCACAATAAAAATATCAAGGTTATACAATTTAAGTAGGCTACATTAATGCTGTCAAATTTTTGTTATGATCGTACATGGTCTTTAGCCCTATTTTTGTGTGATGTATGAATGGAACAGACTTTGAGAAGATGAATGTTACATTATTAATGTATATAATATGCATAAAAATTGCCTTTTTGAGTAAAAATTAATGCTTATAAGTTATTCTAACCACATATATATATACATTTATGTGTAAAGCTTTAACATAAAAAATGTAATCAATTTGTTCATAAATTCAATTTAATAAATGTGTAAAAAAAAGTAATTCAACTAGTTTGGAAACAAAAACTTTTATTTTATTAGTATTAAAATATACAATAGTATTAAAATTTAGAAATCAAATTTAATAATCCTATATTGTCCCTCCTGCCCTGTATTGTAAGTTTAATAATTATGTCCTGTTCAACCACAGATCAGGATTCGATGTTATGAGTTTAGAAAAATGCCTATAATTTCTAAATTATTGCAGTTGGAAAAATGACATTGCTTTTAAAGTTTCAGTGTGAGAATACTCTTATCATGCTAGCTAAAGTATGTATTTCTAGACCCAATACTTTTTGAGTAACACAATAAAAACAAAAATAGATTTTTATTTTCTTTTAGCTGTGTCTGATAGAATTAGCACTGTAAAATCAGTAAATTTATATCTATCTAATAATGGTCTGGGTGAAACTGAAACATTCATTTCTATTTTTTAAAGTTAGATCATAAGAGGCTCTTTTTATGGTTATCTATTTTTTTCATTATCCTGAAATTTCTGTGTATGTTAAATCAATGATTTTTATTGTGTTATTTCACTATGCTTCACTGCTTGATTTGTAATTTATTAATTAATGCTATTGGAATACCAAATCTTGATTTTAACAGTTTTAGGAAGATGCTATTTATGTTTTGAATTATTCTAAATATTTCAGTGAATATCAATAATTTTGAGAAGAACTAATATGCAGTTTTATGTCTAATAAACAATTAATATATTACACTAACCGTGACAAAAAAAAATATATAGATTTTCAACTTGATTTTGGGAGTTCTTGGTGTTTACTTTTATCAAATACATCATTTTTGGATAATTTTCTCTTGGTCCAGTGTCTATTTTAAAATCCTAGTCTTATTTATTTATTAAATGTATGTGGGGAGAGGCAAATAGTTACGTGACTCTAGTAATGTGCTTTTGGTCAAAATAGTTTGTTTTCACTGATTTTAAACTTTGAAAATTATTAGAATTGATTAGAGAAAAAGCAGCAGCTATTCCAGAAGTCTTGGCAGACAGACAACAAAGTGATCCTATAAGGTTCTGTTTTTCTCTTTTGAGGTATGGAACCCTAAAAAAGATTCAAGAATTTTATGGAAAATCTACATAGGATTAGAAGGAGAAAAAATCCAATATGTGGCTTAAAGTGTAGATTCTTAATGATATCAGTTGTGAAGCCTTATTATTGTTATATTTTATTTTTTGTAGTTCAGAAAAGAGGCAATTGTCATGTTATAGTAAAATTTAAAAATAACTAAAATGTTTTGTATAGAAGTGATTTTTTTTTTTCTCCTCCAGATGGTGAGTAAAAACTACAATTATAGTTTCAAGAGCAATTAGCTGTTCGCAATCATCAAATGATTAATAGCAGAGAAATCTAACAAGGGTTAAAATACATTGTAGACTGTGTTTTACACTTTTTACTCGCTGTCTGGTGGGGAAAAAAGATCTTTTATATTTTTCATTTCCAGTTATTTTATATCACCAAACTTTTTTTACTTAATGATCATCTGCTTATTTAACAGCTTGGTGGAATTGTTAAACCTAATGATGGGAACTGCCATTTAGATGATGCTGGCTATTACACTGAAAGTGTCCATCAAGATTATCCATCTCTCAGTCAAATCAATCATAAAATTCAAGAAAACAAAGTGAATATTATATTTGCTGTGACAGCAAATCAAGTGCCTGTATATGAACGATTAACTAATTTGTTAGAAGGTTCAAGTGCAGGAAAGCTGGAAAATGATTCTTCAAATGTAGTTGACTTGGTCCGTAATCAGTATGATGTAAGTTTTTATTTCAGCAAATGTTGCCTTAATTTTTGTTTTATGTATTAACCTCTTGAGTGCTGCTGATAAGATATCTTATTTACTTTCAACTGTCCCAAATTTATCAAGGCTAAAATCACATTTCATGTTTCAAAAACATTCTTCAGTGTGATGTCGAAATACCTAATTTTTTTGTTAGAAGTAAAAAAACTTCATTTGAGTGAACTTAAAATTTTTGTATGTATCAGTTATGTATTAAAACACAATTGAAATGTGAGCTTAATGTGAATTGTGCTTTATAAAAATTTTAAAGCAATTTTGTTTCTTTTGTTAATTTAAGTATTAATGAAAGGAATGAAAAGCATAAATGTTCATTGAAACATTTTATTTAGGGTGGCAACATTAAAATAGTTATGTCTAAATTTTCTGTCTTTGTCACTGTTACAGTAAAACTTCAATTATTCTAGCTCTATTCTCATATACTAAAAAAATCTGAAGGATTCGTTTGAATTTAAAATTGTAACTGGACTTTTAAGTGAAAAGCAGGTTTTATTGAACTAGTTAAAAAAAATGCTTTTTCGCTTTACAGCAAAACAATTTGCCTTTGTTGGACAGGTTCAAATAAACATCTCCTAAATATATGTAATGTATGTACTGTATTTCTTTTACTCGTTATAGTAAAAGGTAAAAGTAATCTGATAATTACAGTCGAGTCTCTATATAACGAAATCTATTGTTCCAGTAAAAAATTTGTTATATAGAGAAATTCGTTATATAGAGAATGAGTAAAAATTCCTATTTAATGTGTAAATTTTGAACAAAAATTATTTTTGAGGTGTTTAATTAAGAATTTGAAATGTTTAACTATAAATATTAACCTAATATTGTATTTCTGAATTATTTAAACAGTTTCAAAAAAGAGAACAGACATTTATTTGAAAGCATAATAAAAATCACATAACGAAAAATTACATTAATTTTAGACGAAGAAATCTGTAATTTTTTGCTGTTTCGATTTCAAAATTGTTACACTCTCGAAAAAATGTTCACACTTTAGCAAGGAATGAAAAATTGTATTGGGAATTTTTTCCTCCATTTGAATTCTCATTCACCTTAAAAACTTCAATTACCTCTCTGATACCGCTCTTATATGTGTAACAATCCAATTGACACTGTTTTAAGAAGTTTGTTGGAAGGTGTGTGGGAGGTGGGGGGGATGAATTCGTTGGGCATAAAAAACAAGGAGATTAAAGGTAGAAAAGTAAGATTAAAAAACTCATCACTAATCAGTGATGGAAAATTGATTCCATGTGATTTGGAAGCTTTTTTAAAACAATAAATAAAGAACATTTTATGAAAAAATTCGTTACATGGAGATAGATATTTTGCTATATGAAGACTGTTTTTAATGAGATTATGGGAAAAAAGGGACCGTTCCTACTACAAATTCGTTATATAGAGAAATTCGATGTATGGAGTTTCGTTATAGAGAGACTCGACTGTATATAGTATTTGTACTAAGCAATACACTGTGCTGTTAATATGTAATTATAGCAGCAATAACTTTTTTCTGCCTACATTGTAACTGCATAGTTAATGTTATATGTTTACTATATTAAAGGCAATTACAGAAGTATGCAATGTACATATATATATTATATTCATAGGTATAGAAAATATGTGCAGGAATATACATTGTATTCATTCTGGCAGCATAACATCCTGTCTGAAATAAAATTATCACCATAAATATCTTTCTTCGCTAAATTCTGCTAACATGTTAGTTTTTTATAAATGTATACTAGACTACTACTGTTTTGTATAATTTTAGTTTGATTTTATATTATTTACCATTTTTAATAATGTTATGTACTTAATAAATATTAAATTGCTGCTTTGAACATAATTGGCACTAGTGATTGACAATCAGTTTTGGCGATATATCTTCCAAGGCATGTGTAGTACGTAAGCATCAGTAATTTTATTTTCAACATACATTAGGCGTACCTTTTTATTAAACAAAAGAAGTTTTGTAATATTTTTATTTTACATCATAACCCCTCCCTTTTTTTTTTTTTTTTACCTTGATTATCTAGATTTCTGCATATCCAGATTGCATCCAAAACACATATTTATTCAAATAATTATAATTTTACTGTACATATACGTACTAAAAGACATTGTATATGTTATATTCAGGGATGAAAGTATCAACAATCAGTGGTGTAGTCATAAGTAAACCACAGGGTATACACTATAAGCAAAGGATATACTCTACAAGCAGAGGGTAAATAATAAAGAGTATATGCTATAAACTTTATTTAAGAAACGGAGGGTATAAAAAAATTCAGAAGGTATACAGTGTGTACCATCATATACCATCCACTACATCCCTCTTAACAGTCATATTCTTCTATGACTTAAAAATATTATATTAGATGTAAATTTCCAACTGGGCGAAAAATGTCTGGACCAGGACATTTTTCGCCCAGTTGGAAATTTACATCTAATATAATTTGTTTACCAATTAGAATAATTGTGTTAATATTAATCTAGTTAAAAATATTAGTTTAAGAAAATAAGTATTTGACTTTATATTCAAATAAATTTCTTAATACATTAAGTATTATAAGTATTTCTAATGGAATGAGCCACTATTTAACTTATCACCTTATATTTGTCTCTTTTTATGTTATCTTTATCTCCTGTGGATGCTTAGTGAAAGTTTTGTATCTAAAATTGATAGCCAAAATGAATAACATATAGGTAGCAGTTTAAGATTATTAAATGAATTGTCTAATTTTTTTTTCTTAGTTCAACCTTTCTATCAGTTCTCTTTCAAGAGAAACAGAAAGATGCGCCCCACCAGTGGCTGAGAGGTTCTGCTCTCGAAGCTGGTAGACGGGAGGTGCTGGGTTCGATCCCAATCGCGCCCATCAGCCTAATCGTTCGGAGTTTTGTGGTTTTCTTCGAACCTTGGATTTCCAAGCGTTAATACGGGTTAGGTTTCCTTAGAAAGACCCCCCACGAAGGGCACTCCCCGCCTGGGCCTATATCCCTCATGCAGATAATTGGCCGTCATAAATACAACCAACCAGAAAGATGCATTTTCATGATTAATTGAAATATCAACATTTTTACTGTGAAATTACCTAAATATCTTCCATTTACAAGTCAAATTTTTAAATATTTTTTTCTTTTAACCATGCTAAATTTAATATGAATTATCCTGCTTATTTATTAGTATGTATGTAAATAATTTTCATAGATTCTAATTAAAGTTTCTGCAAGTTATAAATAATTGAACTTATGTTGATTCTTTAAAATTTATTTTTTATTGTTTTAGTATTAGTAACTGTTAGATAAGCATGTTAAGTGTAATAAATCTCATTTTCTAACTTTTTTTCTTATTTTCTTGTTCTAGAAAATAACATCAGCTGTTGAGATGAAAGATAATGCTGGAAGTAATATTCAGGTGACATATTATTCCTCTTGTCTTGGGTGAGTAGTTTTTTGTACATTTGATTGTTACCAAATCTGTTTTATTTATGCAGTATCTTTTCATATCACTCATTTGGATATACAGTAGATTTTGATTATTTGGGACACTGCATAATAGAGACAAAATAGAAAGACACAATTAACTTTACTTCTGATAAATGGGACAGCTGCATTATCAGGAGAAACTCTGCTAGAACTCACGTGTCCCAATTAAACGAAATGCACTGTATTACTCTTTTTTCATGTCCTTCCCTTCCTGCAAAAGTAAAATAATCTGTCTTAAATGCAAATTTTAAGTAACTTTATATACATGGGGATTCAAAATAACTATTCAATAATTTTCAGGGAGGTTAAGCACACAATAAGCAAATATTTCATAGAAAATTATGACTGTAATCCTGGGCATATGGCTTTAAATTTATTTAGTCAAAAATATAGGGTGTCCCACTATAATCAAAACCTGTATTTTTTTTTCATAATTTTAACAATAATGAAGTTTTTAACATACATATTTTTATTTGTGTAAAATGTAGTGATATGCAGTGTATGTGATGTAAGTGGTTAAATAGCCAGTAAACAGTTTTGAACTAGAAAACATCATCTTTTGGAATATAGTTCACATTACATATGGTATCATTTATTAAATTACTGTGTTCTTCCAGAATTTTTCTTAATTTTATCACATAATCAAAGAAAACCTGTTCAAAAATTCATTAAAATACCTTCATTATTGTTTATTATGAACAAATATCTGAGTTCAGATTTAATAGATTAAGACACTCTATATTTTTCACTGAATAAATGGATTGTGACCTTAATTTCATGTATAAGAATTTTTTGTTGCAGTGTGTTCCACCTCACTGCATATTGAATAAGTTATTCTAAATCACCCTGAATATGTTTATTTAGATAAGTGTCTTATTGTTAATTTTCTTTAAAAAAATACTATGGGTGTACTAATGTACTATGGGTATACTTAATGTTTTAGAGATAAATATACAACATTTATTTGAAGGTTATAGTCTTCTTAAATTTTTAAATGCCCTTTGTTATGTGACATTTTTTTTTCCTTGTCTCATAGCAAGCACTATATAGTAAGAGATAGAAATATTGATAAGATTTTTTTCAAGGATTAACAATACTCCTCAATTTATTTTGGTTGCATAAATTTAGCATAGTAAAAGGTACAAAAACAAACACTGTCACAAAAGAACAAAAATTGATTTTAACTCTTAATTTTTTATAAGATAGAATTCCTTTATGCCTTTCTTTGTAAAAAAATTGTATTTAAAAATAAGAAGTATGAATGAAAATATGCATGATTACATGTTTAAGGTGCATTTTTTTTAATGCATTTTTTAAATACACTTTTAGTGACAATAAAAACTTCTCTGACGAGGAGGTACTATATTTATTTTTATGTACAAATTTAATGTAAATTTTGTTGCTATAATTTTTTTTCTCCTTTAATTTCAGAGATAGAAAGGAAAAGACTAACATATGTAAAGGTCTTAAAGTGGGCACAAATGTTAGTATACTTTTATAATATTACTAATAATTATTATCGTATATATTGGTTTAAAAAATTTCTTAAACTTTGTATACTATCTTTTTCAGGTTACTTTTGAAGTTGATATTGAAGTAACATCCTGTCCTAAAGATCCAAAGGAATGGAATCAGACATTTAATATATACCCTGTTGGCCTAAATGAAGCAATGACCATCCATTTAGAAATGATCTGTGAATGTGATTGTGAAAAGCCTTGGAATGAAGTACATAACAATAATTGATTTATTTTTAGGGTTCTTTACTTAAAAAGTAAAATCAGAACCATTATAACATCACTCCTGTGTCTCTCTGTCTGTCTGTCACAGACATTTTACTTGTAAACTATGGAATGTGGAAAGTTCAAATTGGGGGAAGTAATAAAGACTATTGACCCACATATTTTCAGATTATTAAATATTCACAAACATATTTAGGAAAAATGTAGAGGGGCTAATTAAGCTACTTGAAAAAAAAAGTTTTCTTTGTATATCGTGTAGGGTACCGTGTGGAAGCTTTCGTACCCCAGACCTCAAAAATACACTTTTAATTCTTGGAATTATAGTTGCAGAGATATCGTCGAAAATGTAGTGCAAAAATATGTCCCCCCCTCCAATCTATTTCCAAATCTACTCAAACTAAAATTAAGAAAAAATTAGAGGTAGTAGACGTTAACTTAAACCTTGCAGGAAAATTATAGCGATTATCGTAGGTCACATAGTTTTTGAGAGAAGCGCATTTTTCCGTTTTAACACAAATTTCGATTTGCAGGCATTCAGCAAAAGTGTTGAGGAGCGCTGATGGTACCTTTTTGTAGCAGAAGTATAAAATCGTTGTTGATAATTATTTTCAGAAATAATCAACGGTAATAAGCCGAGATATTAACCCTTAAAGACACAGACGTTTTGGGCTTACCTAATGACAGGGGCAGTGTATTCTATGTATCATCGTCTTTTAAAGCGTAGATAACAACTTTTAATGATACATTTGTGTAATGCAATGTCCAGTAGCAGTATAAAAGCAATAAGCGCCAAATTGTTAAAAACAGACTAAGAATTAATCACAAAAATACTATGGAATTCGCAACTAGTTTGCATTGTGTGGATCTCTCAATATGCCTCCCGTGTCTTAAAAAAATAATTAAAGACTTATCTGGAAAAATGCGGTGCGGGCTACGGCGGAGTTGCAGATTTGCAACCTCCTTTCGAAGCGTGCTTAGCACAATGCCAAATTTTAACTTTGAACAAGGGTTTTGTTTTATATACATTGTAAAAATAAATTATTATTACTACTTTGAATTTAGTTTTATAAAATGCCAAATGAAGTTTAAACATGCACTACTTTTATTTTCAGTACTGAATTAAGTTCATCATAAGCAGATTAGGATAAGATTAAAAGAAAGAGTTATACAGAATAGCAATATTTGATATTATTTAGACTTCACATCTCTTTGAACTTTTATGGTATATCCATTCATACTTTTCTAGTATATACAGCTATACCCATCCCTACATTGTGTAGTTTTTTTTTTACAAAATCTTATTATTCTTTTAGGAAGGATGTTTTTAAATTATACATATTTATTGTACGGAACCCTCAAAGTGCAATACTCACACTTGACCGTTTTTTTATGAATATTTTTAATTTAAGAAAAAATTAGCTCTTAATTTTCTTGGGCTAAAATGCTGGTAAAAATAGCAACAAAACAATATTTATCAGCAGAATTATATGTAAAATGAAAATAGTTTTGAGAACAAGTATTTTTAGCTTCCTTTATCAGGCAAAATTTCTGTGTAATCCTTCACTTTTCTACCATTTTGGTCTGTGTCTGTAATGCTTTGCTTGTTGAAACGTGCTGTGAAATTATTACTATCCTATTCAGTATTTTAAGACAATTTAGTATTTGAAGTATTGTTTTATAGCTGATCAAAATTTTGTATATTTTTGTGGTTAAGATAGTCACTAAGTAGCATGCTTCAATGTAATCACATTACAAACTGGTAAGCTGATATAATTATTTTTCATTGTATTGTAAATTCATATTTTTAAATCGAAAGACAATAATAATGATTCCAGTTGGTGAGCAATTTAGTGCATTTCAGTTAAATTTGTTTTTTCCCTCCACCTGAAAAATTTTTAGTATTTTGTCATTTGTTTTTTCTTTAATAACCTAATAATAAATGGGGAGAAATATAATGTGTAAAGTTGTCTTTACTAAGGACTCCTTTTTTACATGAAAATAGCTATTTGGGAATTTATGAATAATTCATTGACAAATGTGTTTTTAAATATGTCTAAGAAGACTGAGTACATTTTCTCTCTTAAGAATGAATCACTCTTGATTTAAAATAAAAGAATACAAAAATACATTAACTTATATTAAATATTAATTTATTTTTATTATTTCAAAGTTGCTCTGAACTAGTTTTTGATTTCCTACACATACCTGAATTGACCCATATATGCTTTACTTTAGCTTGCTTTTTCATTTGAACATATGATGTCTAACTTTTAAGTTTTTGCTTTTTTCACATTCTATTTAATTTATTTCATTCCTAATTTGTTTTTGAGGCAGAATTTTGAATGTTTCTTATAAGTAAAAAAATGTTTAAATTTATCAGGAGAAAAACAGCGACAAGTGTACACTTGGCAATGGGACTTATGAATGTGGTGTGTGTAGTTGCTACAACAATAGATATGGAAGAGAATGTGAATGTGATGCTAAAGCTACTGATCAAGCTACAGATGATATCGGGTGTTATTTGTAAGTATGGAAAGAAGACTTATAAAATTTTTGATAATTAAAATGTGTGAAACCTAAGATTTTAATTTTTGCAATTTTAAATGTTTTTTAAAACTGTATTCTCCACTACTTTCTTATTTTGTAATATCAGTGTATTATCTTAATATCTTGATGTTTAAAATTATTATTCAACATGGAATGTTGAAATGCACAATATACAGTTCTGAAACAAGCAGGTAACTAGTAAAAGAACCAGATTCGTCCTTCAAGGTATATTTTTTATAAATAAAAAATACTAACTAATCATCATATTGATTACGTAGATAGGTACACAAATTTCATAATATCGATTATATCACCAGTTGCATCATTTATATGCAAGCATTTTATGATATTTCTGAAGTTTATGAATAAGAACTTTTATAATTGAATTCTTTATCTTTTGTTGTTTTTGATCTTAAAATAATGTATCAAGTTGACTACTTGTTGATTGGCAATGCAAAAATTCTGTGTGAGGGAGGAGGCGGGGAGGACTATGGAACTATAATTGACAGCATAATTCAGTATTCCTATAACAATATAAAAAGGTGTATTCTTAGTAATTATTAACATAAAAGACTATTCAGTGCAACATATTTTTTCTTTGAAAAAAATTATTTTTCAGTTAAAATATATATATATATATATATATTATTACAGTTGTTGGATTCATTTAATAAAATCTTACATAATCAATTGAGGCAACATATTGATTTCTTCTTCAGATTAAAAATTTCAATGTAAATATCATAAAAAAAAATGTATTCAGCATGAAAAAAAAAAAGTTATCAATAGAAAAAATCAGATAAGATTAAACTTTTGTTCTGTTATTTAGTTTTTTCCTTTTTTGTTATTACTACACAGACGAATTTGATATTTGAGCTCTTATATCATTCATATTTTCTAGGAATAGTTATTTATTTTTCTTTTTTATTATTATTATTAAACTTGCTATCATTGTAGTAATTCCTTTTGAAAATGTATTTTGAAATCTTCTGTTTTTCCTGCATGCATTTTAAACATTTTAACAAAGCAATTTTTTTTATAACATAAAGATAAGTATTGATAGTAAAAGAATACCAATACCTCATTTAAAAATAAATATGTTTTTAAAAAAAATAGAATAATGCTTTTTAACTTTTTGATTTTGGTTTTATAAACATAAAAAAATAAATATTGGTAGTAAAAGAATGTCAATACCTCATTTCAAAATAAATATGTTAACATTAATTTAGAATTAGAATAATGCTTACTGACTTTTCGATTCTGCTTAGAGAGGACTGTTCTTGTCATTGCAACATTTTGGTCAGCTTTGCATATCATTTTAGTCTTTAGTCTATCCAAGATTTATAATTATAGAAAATCAATATAAGGAGTTTACAGATTAATACATGGGTAATGTTAAATAACACTAAAATCATATTTTTATTTTTTCCCTATATTTAGGAAATTTTTAAGAGTTATAAAAGTAAAAATCAATAATACAGAGTGCTCTTTTTATTGTTGGTTTTTTTTTTTGTTGTTTGTTTGTTTGTTGGATTTATGTTTTAATTGTATTTGTTAATAGGAGGGGAGGGAATTTTTGATTATCTATTTGTTTTAATGCTTACATTATACTATTCTTTGATATTTTATGTCATTCATTTAACTGGAATCTGAATCTTCTGTGTTTCAGCAAATTTCCTCTTTTAAAAAAAAAATCATCTAAATCCCCAAAATTCCTACCCTTCCCTCTTTGTGTGCTCAATAAAGTTTACAATTTTTTTTTTAAGATTTTTTTTCTGCCCTATTTTGTGACATTATTGTAACAATAAATAATCAACCACTCAAATCTGCCCCTTTTCCGACCTGAAATTTTTGTTTTCCTTATTTGTCCCACTTCCTTAACTAGCATACAAACTTTAAACAATTTAAAACTTTGATTTTTGTAATTTTTTTTTTTTTTTTTTTTTTTTTTTTTTTTGCTCTGCTTGTTACTTTATTGTAACAATAATTAATAGTGTATCAACAGTTTTAATCAGATGATTTAAAAAAAAAAAAAAAATTGATTAATATCTAAGATGAACATTATTTTCAATGTTGCTAAAGATTTTGCCTGTTAAATAAATGAAAAAGCTTTAAATAATTGTGTGTAAGCTTATTTACTAAAGCTTGTAAACAGTAAAGTACTATATGCTTGAAAAAAGTCATCTTTATCAGGCATAAAAGCATTTCATTTAAAATTAATATTTAATTAAATCTATTATAATTCACGTTGTCACAACTTTCTTTTAATGAAATTATTCATTCTTTTATATAAAATAAGCACAACAAATAAAATAAATTCGTCTAGATTTAAAAAAAAAAAAAACCTTATTTGATTTTGACAAATAAATATACAACAAAAAATTGAAGTTAAAGAAAAAATAAAAGAATGATAGCATCTGCTCAACAGCTGTTGTGAAAGAATGTATAGGTTTAATAATAAAATAATAATTAGCATCAAAATGTTGAGCATAGCAAGAGTTACTTCAGTACAAAATGAAATAATATTTTCCACATTTGGACTTGTGCACAGCAATCAAACAAATAAGTAGGAGATAAAATATTAAAAAGCAGCAAAACTTTTTAATTTGATACACTAAATGACAATAATGCATACTGACTGGGTATTAATGTTGCTATTTATTATTTTGGGTAGTTAATGTGAATAGCAAATATGACTGGTCATCAGGTCATCCAGACTGTTATATTTATTCTGGGTATGTATTGTGAAGAATCCAGTGTAACTCACAGAAAAGCCCCATATATATTTAAACAAAACTCTGTATAGGAAAACGCATGTATAAACATTCCACCTCAAAATATTTTCTAAGTCTTGATTTCTGATCAAAAGAATCGATTCATCTCAACCAATTTTATCTTTTGACAGTAAAAAGGCAAAGAGATGAAAAGAATGGGAGTTGAGGAATCCCTTTTAAGTAGAATCTCTTGCCGCGTTTTCCCAGGACTTACTGAAAGTGAAACTAAATGTAAAACTTTCTCACACTAGAAGGGAAGGTCCCTCCTAACCTATGATATCGAAGCTTGTTAGTGGTGTCACTTAGTCTAGGCTCTGAGTGGATGATAGGTAGTCTTTGTTGTAAGAAAGGCAAGTTAACAAGAAGAGGAAGAGAGGCTAAAATAAGGAGATGAGTTTGTGATCCCAGGGATAGAAGGTTTCTCCTAGTGTGGGGCTGCGATTTTGGACAAGTCCGAAGGCAAAACAAACCGTCTGCCAACTCAGGCAGGATTATCTTTCTCCGCTAAAAATCATGAGGGAAAAGGAATGGACAATAACTTATTACTAAGTGATTCTTAATTTATATTGATAAAGAATTCATTATAAGATTATATGTTAATCTTAAGTTTTCTGAACTCATGCTTTAAATAGACATTGCCGTAAGCTGTAATGTACCCAAAAATAATGTTGCTGTAATCCAGGGAGTAACCAAGAAGTATCATTTTATTTTATATTATTTAATAAATATTTGATATGAATTCTACTTGAGCCTCCACTTGACTGAAGTTCCACGCTACCACTTCCACCCTTAAGTCAAAGGTTTTACACCATGAATTAACAGATATAATTTTTTTTTCTGCCCACCAGCCCTTAGTTAAAAATATTTAACACTTTTTAGTTTAATTTTTGTGCTAACAGTAAGTAAAAAGTGAATCATCTAAATTATCTTCTCAAAATATCTGCTTCTTCCAATTAATCCCCTCCACACGCACATTGTTTAACTCTTTGATATTAAAGCGAAAAAAAATCTGCTTATTTCTTACTTTGTTATAGCAATAAATAATTAGTAGTGTAAGTCCCCTTCCAGAAATTTCATTGCTCCCCAACAAATGAGGGATTTCTAAATATTAGTAGGAGGAGGGGGGGGGGGGACTTTTCCTTTTTATTTATTTATTTATTTATTTTTGTGAAATTTGGCTTCTCTTACTCTCTTCTAAGAAGTTGAAAATATGCATTTTTTCCCCTCCTAGTGGGAATGACACAAAACCTTGTTCTGGAAGAGGCATTTGCAGGTGTGGTGAATGTGAATGCTTCAAAAGACAAGTAAGTTTGTTTTATTCTGCCTGCTTGATATCCATTTGCTTTGTATTTTAATAAAGTGACTTCACACACACACATATACTATATATATGTATTGTATATACATGAATTTTCTTTTTGCTAAATTATAAAGTGGTTTGTTAATATTTTTGTGTGATCTCTTTTTAAAAATATTTAAAAGTATTATTTTATTGCATACTTATAGAATCCCGAAGAAAAAGTACATGGACAATTTTGTGAATGTGACAACTATTCTTGTGATAGATCTGATGGCCAGATTTGTAGTGGTGAGTTTAAAATACATGTATTATATTATCTTATATTAAAACTATTTGTATAAAAATGTATATTTTAATTTGCATAAATTACGTTATTCAATTACATTTTTATGCAAGATGCTATATCTTTGTATCTGGCCCTGTTTAAATGAAATTATTTTTGTCTCTTATTTATGGGTTTTCATGTTTTCTTTCATAATTCCTTAGAACATTATTTTGGGCCTCAAAATATAAAAAGATATGCTTCAAGTTTATATGTAAGTTAAACCAGTCTGAATTTTTATTTTAGTATAAGTCGAAATTGTAATATTATATTCAATATGAAATGCTTAGTTATAATTTCATTAATTAAAGCACAAAAATATAGATTATGCTTCTTAATACTGTCTAATTATAGGTTTAATTGTTTTGGAAATCTACAATTCTTGGTAGTCATGCCTTAACATGGTAGGGGGTTGGACATCATAAAAATTTAATTTTAATCAAATAAGATTTTAAAAAATTTGGTAAAAAAATCGTGATTTTGTTTACATCTTAATAAATAATTATCATAATTTCACCTCTTCCCCACATAAAATTTCTGCCCAACAGTACATGGTTAAAACTATTTAAAACTTTTCATTTTTTTAAATTTCTATGCTTTGTTTGTTATTTTGTTGAAACAGTAAGTTGAATAATTTAAATTATCTTCTTTTCTCAAAATATCTTCCTTTTTCTAATCAATCTCCCCTGCAATCATTGTTTAAATTCTTCAAAACTCTTTAACCACTTCACCAGCAGCAGGTATAGGTAAACAGTGCTTTTACCCCTGACTTATCTCTGGGCAAACGTTGAAGTGGTAATATTAAAGAAGAAAAAAAATTCTGCCTTTTTTCTTACTTTGTAATAGGAATAAATAGCCAGTCATCCCCTCTTGAAATTTCATTGTTCCCTAAAATACGAGGGATTTCTAAAAATTTGAAAGGGAGTGCAGTGTCAACTTTATCTAGCAGTTGAAGAAATAGTAATACCAACTTAATTTTCCAGATGTGACTAGTGACTATAATAATATGCATTATATTGTTAAATGAAAAAAAAAAATGCTTTGTTTTTGGCCTATGGAAGGAAAAGAGAATAAAGGCAAACATTCACTCTCAACATCAATATTTAATGATAATGCATGCAATACATATTTCAACCTGAGGAAAGAAATAATTTAACGAATTGGCCCCTGTTTTCTAAATAACTTATAAAAGGTCATTTTATTATGAATTGAAAGTCAATAAATTTATTATAATTATTTATTATGCTGACACTGAGCATATATATTTAGTGCATATTTATTTTATATAAATGTGGGATAATAAATATCCCCAACAGTACAACTTAAGAAACTCATTGTTTAATTAATCAATACACTACAACCATATCATATGGAAAGAAAAAGTATAATATGAGGAGCATGGAGAAATTGCGAGATGATTAAGGAGCGATTATCTCGTGAAACGTAAATTTAAAAAAAGAAAGTGAGAAAATTGTTTTATTCCATAGTTTTAACATGAAGGTTGGAGATCTGTTAAATGCCAAATAAAAAGTTTGAGTTAAAAGTGTAGGTGAATTCCATTATTTATGTTTATGAATGTATTATATTATTGGTGTGGTTGAATTGCCGTGATCTAATAAGCATATTATTTGTTTGAGTGAATAATAAATGTATAAAACTGAAAGCTAATAGAGGGATTCATTTCTAGTCATAAGCCAAGGGAATAAGTAGTTAGAAGACAAACTGTTTTATTTGATTAACAGTTTTTTTAAACCAAACTTTTAATAATTGGTTTTTGTTTCAAAAAGTTTATTTTAACCGCAGTACAAATCTAATAACAATCTTAATAGCATTTTGAAATAGCATTCATTCCTCCCAAAGTAATGAGTTTTATTTGTATGGATTTAATTGCACCTGTGTTAACCACCCTTTGAAATGGAGTTAAAATACAAATTTGAAACAACTTCTGAAAATTGGTTATGCGTTCTTGAATTCAGAAAAAAAAATTTCACAAAAGGAATTTTAAATTCCAATATATTTTTATATAATTTAAAATATTTTTCGACAATTATCAAAATGTATATTTTTAGGCGAATCACAGAGTTTATAATTGTGATAAATGTAAATAAACACATTTTTAATGTTTTAATAATTGTCATATTTTAGGCCCTGACCATGGAGTCTGTGATTGTGGTAAATGTAAATGCAAAGAAGGCTGGTCAGGATCAGACTGCAGTTGCAGCACTTCTGTTCAGAATTGTATACAGCCAGGCACCGAAGTAAGTCATGCTCCTGTTATAATATTAGTTGTAGCAAAATATGAAAATAAAAATAAACTATAATATCTAAATTACTGTTAACAAAATTTATCTGAATTAAATATTGTAGAATTTCCTTTTCACATGCTTATTTTATTTATTTTTACATTTTGTTTTGATTATTATAGAAATGTAAAATGACGTTTTTATTGTATTGTCATCAACGGATTTTAATACCCTGTGTCCTTTAAAAAAAGTCTTGAAACTTTATAAGCCAGTTTTTTTCTTGTAAAGGGGACGATAGTCCAGAAAATGTTGGGAATCTATGCTCTAGTCTAATCAGTTACTTAACTTTTATTTGAAAAATTGATTTTCAAAAATATCAATGAGTACTTTTTTAATTTTCAGAAAATTTGCAGTGGCCATGGTGATTGTGAATGTAATGAGTGCAAGTGTCATGACTTAGAAGAAGGTAGATACAGTGGACTGTACTGTGAAAGTTGCCCAGTGAGTTTATTGATAGAAATTATACATAAAATTTATCATCAGTTAATCTTATTTGATCTTTGTGAATATTTCATATAATTTTTTAATAAATTTTCTTTAGACTTGTCCCTTAAAATGTGATGCTTTTAGAGATTGTGTTGAATGCCAAATTTTCCCAGATGACAATGATGTGCCTCCTGAGAATTGTACAGCATGTACTTTTATCACAATTGGAGTTGACAAAGTTGAAAGTAAGAACTTGCTTTAGAATTTTGGAAGAAGCCATAATGATTTTTTAAAGATATTTTTTTTTTCTTTCTTTTAGGTATATGTTAAATAATAATAGGAATATATCTTTATTTTTTTTTTTTTTTGCCAAACTTGGTTCTAGTAAATTTTGAATGTATCAATATTGTCATCTTTTGAAAGTACACTATTGTCTTAAAAGAAACACAAAGCTTATTTTCCTATTGAAGATTTATTTTTTACCGATTCCAAATTATTCAACTAAACATGAAATCAAAACTTTTTGCATAGCTTCTCTTGAATTAAATCAAGAATTTGAAAGTGGAAACTTTTTCAAAATTGCTGAAATTTAAACTTTTGCTCTTTTTCTTTCATATTGTATCCTTTTTTTATTTTTGTTAAATATTTGATATATCATTGTGTGGCCATCTGTGTAAAGCTATTGACTAACAACAAAGAAATAAAAGAAAAACAATTGTTCAAATATTAAAATACAGAGCATAAGTCTCCTTTTTCTAATAACAAGAGAGGAAAAAAAATCATGTGTCAAGCATGGATTCTGAAACACTTTCCAACACTTACAGAATACTTTAACAAAATTTTACCATTTAATAAGGTAAAGAGATACCTAAGTAAACATTTTAGAAAACTCATAACACATTTGATTTGTAAATCAGATTTCATCAGTTACCGTCCATAGCCAGATAGGTACTCTAATTCTTTTGTGCAGCCCTGTATATGAACTATAGATTTGTGTATATTCTACATAGTGTGTTAAAATCTAGTTCAGTAAGAAAATGCATATTAATTCATCTTCAGCAATTTCTACCAATGCATGGAAACATACTTGATTTTCTTTTTCTACAGCCCTGTAAATTACTGCAAATTTTTATGCATGTCTCATATTAAACTAAAATTTAATTCAGGCATAAACATACTTAAAACTACTGAAATCACACTTCCAGAAATTATAATCTATAGATTGCCATGTATCCAGTTCTTTGGGCAGTCCTGTGTATGATTTTATTTATATTTTATAAACATCTTTTAGTGTACTAAATATATAGTTCAGCGTGAAAATGCATAACTCAATTAAAAACCACCTTTAAGCTACTCATGCTGATTGATACTCAGTATTATTTATGAATTCTTTTGTGGCACCCTGTACATGACCTATAAAATTTATACACACCACGTGATATGCAAAAATTTAGTTAAACTTAAAAATGCTTGCCATAACTGAAAATGCACTTCCAGCAATTCCCACTAATAGACAGTACTCAAGTTATAATACTATATCAGAAATCTTTTGTGTGTCCCTGTAAGTGAGCGATAAATGCTATGCACATCATGTTCTACAGCAAGCATCTTGCAGTAAACCTCAAAGAAGTATATCAGTTTTGTTATGTTTGAAATAGTGTAACATAATTAAAATACACTGCAAACAATTTTCCTCCATAGACCATTATGTAACCAAAGTTTTTTGTGTAACCCAGTAAAAGATAAGTGCTTTTCACTCCATACTCTATAGAAAGCATGTTTTAGTGTACCTCAGAAATTCATATCAATATCATTATGCTTGTAATAGTGTAACATCATTAAAATACACTGCAGACTATTTCCTCCCATGTACCATAACATAACGGAATTCTCTAAAGCAACCCTGTAAATAAATTGTAAATGCTATGCACACCATATTCTCTATAGTAAGACTCTTCTAATGCACCTCAGTGATGTATATCAATTTCAATATGTTTGAAATAGTGTAACATCAATAAATTACATTTCAAACTTTTTTTTCCCATAGGCCATTATGTAACAGAACTCTTTTGAGTGCCCCTGTAAATGGACTATAAATGCTACACACTTAATTTTCAATACCGAATATGCCACAGTAAACCTCAGTATTGTATATTGTAATGTAGGAAACGATGTTATACTTTAATAATGAACACACTTGATAAATGAAGAGGCCATCGGGTGGTTTTCTTGATTTAATGAACATTCACAAAACATAAAGTTACAAACACAAAATATAATCGCAGTAACATTTTCTATTTTAACTACATCACTACGTCAAGTCACCTTCACAACCCAAAAAACAACTCTCTGCGCTCTCAGTCCCGCTTCTGTCTTCGGAGTTCGAAAAAGCAGAACAATCTTTTATCATCAGATGACTACCGCCATCTATCGGTGGAAAATGTTAGTTTTCTGTAATGAATTAGTTCTTTACAATATTTATTACCTACCAATCCAAGAATATTTACATTAGTTAGAGCATTGACAGTCAGATCGACAACCAAGCAAACTGAATTCATAAATACGTTTCAACTATGCTGGAAAGTGTTTAAAATGTGCCTTTAGCTTTAAAAATATTTCAAGTTGGCACAAATTCTTGATTTTGGCTATAAAACATATTATCTAAAGATGAAATTGGGAAAATTTTGATACCTTTATCTGTGGTCTCTCATACTGATTAACTATATTCAGAGAGAAGTCTACTCAGGTGAACATCTCTAGTAGCAAAATATCTGCTGATTTAAAAATGAAATATTCATTTTGGGAAGGAACTTATCTGATTAGTTGTGGAAATAGTATAAGTTTATGAACATATGTAGAACTCTCAGTAATATAAAACAAAATGTGCATTTTATATTGATATCATGAGTAGTATTCTTATGGTGTTATTTATTTAATGAAAATAAATATCAATATTGTCATTTTGGTGTTTTATGCTAAAATGAGTTAAACTGAACTTTTTAATCAGTAGAGGTTGTAATATTTAAAATAAAAATAAAAGAAGAAGAAATAGATTTTACATGGATTTAAAGTTAAGAGTTAATTAATTTAATTTAAAAGGAAAAGAGGCACATGAACTAAGTGGTAGGATAATAAAGAAGTACATTGCATCATGAAAAAGAAAAGGTAAATACATGATGGATATTAAATAATAATTGAAGTAGTACTCACCCGAACTGTGCAGAATACAGCTACTGGAGACTTTAGTAATTTTTATCTTTAATCAAATGCATAAATACCTAAGTGCTTATTATAAATTCTTTTACGTAACGTACAATAAGTACAGGACACATATCTAATCAAACAATTATATTTATTAATAATATTTCAGTATGTATTATTTTGATTATTTTTAAGGGAAATATTGTGCACAATACCAGATACAAAATAAAAGGATAACTAAGACCTATTTACGACATGTTAAGTAACTTTTCATGTTTAACCATATACATTTTACAGAAGATAGACATTCACTATCTTAATCCCTTTTAATAAAATATTGGTTGAAGAAATTCCATATACTCTAACCAGTTCTAAATGTCTTTCCATTTAAAATTATGAATGTTTATTACTCATTTAAGGAATGCATCTGGTTTCAAGGGAAAGTTCACATACCTTGGAAAGTCCATTTTCTAGGATCAAAATATTCTGTGGAATATAAAAATTCACGATTTCCAGAAGTACATCCGACGAGTGCTCATTATGAACGATGTATATATTGCTATTCACCACATGCAGGTTGAAGTGTCGATCACAAGTGGTAACGATTCTCCAATCGTATAACGTCCACCTTCGCGAGGAAAGTATATTTCCGTATGTAATAAGCAACATTCACAATGCAGATCTTCAATATATGTGACTAGCCAAATAATATTAGAATCATCTACAACCAGATTGTGGTCCATTCCACAGAAGGATGACGGTTTTTCATCTCTTCAATACGTAATCCACTCAGGCCACCCAGGTATAACTTCGCTCAGTGTCGGGGAAATTCTTCAACTTGATTTTCTTGTATGATGAGGCAGCTGACTTTAAATTGAATTATTTTTGATTATTTTTTAATTAAAATTAAGGCAGGACAGGCAGGCAGGGCCGACCGCATAATTGAAATAACTGATACTTCAACGGCCGGCCCGCTGTAAAAATCCTGACTACACAGTTAGGCGTCCAAAAGAGAAGAGCAAGTGACGCTCCGGAAGGACACTATCTCAAATCAAAAACCGTTGAGTGCGTGAGTGACGGTGTTGCCACACAGAGGAGAGAAAAGATTTAAAATGAAAGTACGTTAGGTTAAAGATTTTGAATAAAAGGATCGTTATGTTTAAATTTTGAATTTAATATTTGAAAATTATAAAAGAAATATTTATTTTGGCTGAAATTATTAAAATTAAATTTTATTATTGATTTATTGATTTTAATTAACGATCTTTTTTGTAGAAAAATAAAATTGTTTTAAAGTGAAATTTGACTGAAACTGAATTTGGAATAATTAATAATGAATAACTAATTAAATATTTTAAAGTAATTAATTAAATATTTTAAAGTAATTAATTTAATATTTTAAAAAGTTTCTATTACCTAACAGAGGTTAAGTGGCTAGTTCAGTGATTTTTTTTCTTTTTCTTTTTACAGCTTTTTACAAAGTGAAAAGTATTAAGCTAATACATTCTTTTTTCCACTATTGCAAAGAGTATAATAACACATCTTTATTATATTTTGTTATTATGAAATTTAATAAAGTAACTGCTATTTGGACCTTTGTGAATGAGTTGTTTTTATTTAAAGCTGTAATTGCCTTGTAACTGGTACAATTAATAATGCAGTTTTATATTGATTTATTTATTTATTTTCATTAAAATATAACTGCATTCATTCTGTAAATATTAGATTTTTTTTTATTAAATATTTTTCAGAATTCTAGCATTTTATATTATAAAATAAAATAAGACAACTCTTTTACTTTAATAGTTAAGGATGAAGAAAAACTTTGTGTATTTAGAGATGATAAAGATTGTCAATTTACGTTCAAATACAAGCTTGATGTTGATGATCAACCTATAGTCCATGCCCAGAGAACAAAAGGTTAGTTGAATCTTTCTTCTTTGCTCTTTATTTGATCTTTTATTTATGTATAAAGTTATTTTATGTGTATCTTGTTTTCAATTTTGAGATATAATCTGTATATACAAAACGTGTCATGGAGCTCACAATTCCAGCTTTCAAAAAGCATTTAGTGAGTCTGATTATTTTTTAAATACAGCCTAGTTTTTTATTTATTGTGTATACTTTTGTATATTTTATTCCATTAGAGTATATTTATAATCATAGAGAACATGCCTATCTCTTATTTAGTGTTATTGTTATATGATTTAGATTATAAATGAAGACAATTTTTACCCTTTCCAAGTTTACAGCAAAGTTTAGAATGCACTAATTTAATGGTAAAAATAAAATACATATATATATAGGAGATGGTAGAGGTCTGCATTCCCGGCCCGGCCTGAACGAAAGCTATCTTGGCTTGGCCCAGCCCGATGTAAAAATTGAAAGTTCGGCCCAGCCTGGCCCGGCCCGACTCAATTTCTACAAAAAAAAAAAATCTGTTTTTTCTCGACATACAATTAAGATTCTTTTAATGAATCCACTATGTATGTAACTACATACATATTTATGCGAACATTTTACAGTATATTTTAGATTACTATGTGTTTTCAAAACAGAAAACATACAATAGTAAACATTAACGATTACACAGTGTTTTAGTCATCGTCTCTACAGACATTTCAAAATTCCAATAAGGATTCATTAAAAAGTTAATCTTGCTCAGAATAAAGGATTAAAAACATGATAACTTTTGAAGCTGTATAATAAAAAGTAGATTTGTGAAAATATTTCTCTCATTTTTAAGGCTTTTCTCAAATCCAAAGGAGCTATGTTTTGACACATTTATGAATTCATTTCTTTTCAGAAACGCGTAAGATTGGCAGGTATTCTTATTCAGAAACTTATGTAAATGCCGTATTTTTTTTTCATAGATAAAAGCAATATATCTTTCTCTGAAAATACTACCAAAGGTAGCGTTTTGAATCGAATTTCCGGAAGCGATAGCACAGGAAAGGAGAAAAATGTATAGTCATGTGAAGAGAATCTCTGTTATCTCTGTAAGTAATTCATCAAATATGGAGAAAACTATTCGTTTCCAAATGCCTTCAATAATCAGGCCTGTTAATTTTATGCCTTTATAGTTAAAAATGAGTCAGAAAATGTGTCTGAAAGTTTCGCATTGTTGAGCAGTGAATATGAGAACCACCTTAAGGTATATTTCCAAAGATACTGTTAGCAGAAGTTCATTATCACTATTAATACTTTTACAAAACATAATGCACACATCCTGATATCGATTAAGACCAGTTCCGTTCCGGCACTAGTCTGCTGAAAAAAATTAAGCCCGGAATCAGACATCTTGTAACTGTACGATGCCGATCTCTACGATGGACATGTTATATATCTGTATTGATGTTGTTAAACTCGCATCGGCTCATGACACACATCTGTACTTCTTGAGAAAATCATATTCATTGAAAATGGCTCGTATTTTATCTGCTTCGCTTGAATTTTTATATCAGGCTGATAGGGCCGATTAATTTTTTTATCGGCCTGGCCCTGCAGGCCCGTTAAATTTTTTTGCCGTCCCAGCCCATTTATTTTGTCTGTCGGCACGGCCTGTTGAAAAAATCGTCCTAATACTGCTGGCCCTGCCCGTTGGGCCGGGTACGGGCCTCGGGGAAAGCCCGGGCTCGTGCAGACCTCTAGGAGATGGTGCTCTTATAGTTGCTCTAACTTATGAAGTTCTTGGTGTAGGTGTACCGTTTTAACTCAAAGAAATTAAACTTTCACACTAATGCAGTGGAGAAATTTTATGGAGCATATTGTTACTAAAATGAAACTCATAAAGCAACCCAATTTTCCATAGAATTTTTTGATTACAAAAATATCTGAATAATATCTCTCTGTTGCCAATAAAATGATTATTTTCTGTTGAAATCAAGTAGATTTTTACCACAAGAATAAGGGTACACTTAGCAAACAGAAATAGGATGCTTTCAGTCCTTGTTTCTGTTGCATATAGAATGCTTTTAAAGCGGATTGATCTGCATTTTTAATTTTAAGAGATCTTCAGCATTTCTCTAGTAACAAAATAGAATGTCTAAAATACAAAAGTAAAAATTTAAATGTTAATAAAATATGTAGATAAAAGGATATTTTGCAAATATCTCAATGTTATAGTTTATTTGTGGTTAGTAAAACATGCATTTTCAACTAATGGGTCAACAAATTTTATCGTTGGCACACCATTATTTTTAGTACTTCTCTCAATGAAATAACAAAAATTCAATGTTGGGCCAATAGTCTGTATTGCATGAGAGAGTATCTCACTCCAAGCACCCTCACATCTTTATTAATAATAATGAAGATATTCTAAAGATATTTCGAACAAACTTACTTTTCGTTCTGCAAAAAGTGACATCATTGCTGCATTGAAATGCTAATGGTGGCCACTGTATCTAAGCAATATTGAGCTTGCTTGCACTGAACAAGCACTGATCTCTGATCGTAAAAAAAAGGGGTTGGGGGTTACATGTTGAAGGGGTTTTTGTACATGTATCTGGAATAATCATCTCAAAATTAAATAAATGCATTAACTTCTGTTAGTTATTAAAAAAATATATATATATTCTGAAATTTGTCATTTCTGTGTGTTTCCATAATTATTCAATTTTTTTTTTAATTTACTTACTTTCTTTTATTTCTTTCAGATTGTCCTGAGCCTGTGAATATACTTGCCATTATATTAGGTGTGATTGGTGGTATCATTGCTGTTGGATTAGCTCTTTTATTGATTTGGAAATTACTTACTACCATTCATGACAGACGAGAACTTGCCAAGTTTGAGAAAGAACGACAGATGGCTCGCTGGGATACTGTATGTTTTCATCTTTTATTAATTAAAAACAAACTATTACTTAAAGCTAAATATTATTTACCTTTTCTCATTTTCTTAACTCATTATGTATGTTTTTCCTTTTCTATAAGAAACTGTTATTTCTTTCTTTTTTTTTTTTTTTTTTTTTTTTTAATATAAAAATATTGTTAAAGATCATGTAGCAGTGAACCTTATCTCAAGTCATTATTTTTTATCACACTTTGCATAATATTCAACATCTTACAAACCGCAATTTAAAGTTTTTAAATTACATAAATATTTATAAGAATATAAAATACTTCGAAGGTTTCAGTAATTAGAAGCATTAAATTGAACATGGTGTTATGCAATGATATTCTGATGTGGTAAATTTTTTTTATAAAAAAGTATATTTCTTCAGGAGGGTTTTGTCCCCCTGAACCTCCCTAAGTCTCATTAAATTTACATTCGTAATTTCCTATTGATTGTGTGAATGGTTATGGTATATTTTGGATTTTGTTTTACACTGATTTTATTTGGATAAGCAACAGTTTTGACAATCATTTTATGTTATCCTAATATCCAAATAGCAATATTTATTTACCTGCAAACCACGAAACACCTGCATCTGATGGATAAGTTGAATAAAATATCATAAGATACAAATTTATGGAAATGTAAACTGAATTTATTATATCGAACTTGTATCTGATTTAGAAATCTAACGTTTTTGCAATTTTTGTTTCCTAAAAACAATTTTGATGATCATTCTATAATATTTATATGTAAGATCTTATCTAAATATATCCTAACCTACTCGATAGCAATAGCATACTAAAAATCATCCAAAAACAGACATATTTGTAGACTTTTAAACCTACTGGGTAATCATCATCATCTGGGTTCATCATCGCGTCCACTGCCATTTGACTAAATAGTAAACGTGATTTGGCACTATAAAGTTGTTTTTGTGATAGCATTTTAATGTTATCCACATTCAATTTAAAACCATAATGTTGCTAACATCGGTGATATTTGATGCAAACCTATGTTGCTAATATTGGTGATATTTGATGCAAACCATATTACAAAAGATTAACTAACCTTTTATTTCCTTCAGCCAGACTTCCTACTTAATTTTTAGTAATTAGGATTATTTTAATGATTTTTTTATAGGCTAGGGAATATAGTAGATAGGGAACTCATAAAAGAAAAAAATTGATGTATCATATCACATAAGTAAATTGATAAAACAAAATGTTTTGGGTCATTCCATGAGAAACGGACAAAATACCTATATTTATTAACTTATAAGTTGTTAAAATATAAACTATACATTAAAATTAACAAAATAACCTATATTTTCATATTAGCATAGTTGTTTTAATTTAAGGATACAATAACATTGTTATAACAGCAGAAATATGTAGAAAAGCTGTCCCACACGTAACATGGAATGACACTTTTATACTATTGGAAATGTATGAAATTCCACCAAAAGTTATACACCTAATTTAAAAAAATCTGTTGATAAATATCAAACTAATGAGAATAATTTAACACCTTTATTGGGAAATTTTAACATCTATAATTTACAATTTAAATCCATTAATCAAGTGTGCCATTTTCTTTCAACAAATGGAAATTTGAAAATCGTCTGAATTGCCATAGAAAAGCGTTATGGCACAAAAAACATAGTTCTATATTTTCCGAACAAATGAACCAAATTTAACCAAAATCTATTCAGCTAAATATGGGTACCTCACTAACAGGCTTGCTTAATTACAAGCTAAATCGGATGTTGTTTTGCAGCAGTTATCGTGGAACAGACAGAAAAACTTTTCATATCTCCACAGTCAACCTTCGCTGACGTTTCGGCAAATATACCTAAAATCAGAGTTGAATTTGGACATTTTTCTCCACAAAGTATTTAATGTTTGGGAACTCAGCTGTCTCCAGTGGCGTATAACCATATCAAATTTGTATATTATATTTTTAAATGAAAATATATCGTTATAAACTTAGAGTTGGGGTCCCTGCTGCCTTCGACAGCGTATACTCAGGCAATTGCTCTGGTCTGTGTTTGCAAACAAATTTCAGATTTCTATGATTTAACATTTTTCACGCCAAAAAAAAAAAAAAAAAAAAAAAAAAAAAAAGCATCATTTACTCTTTTGCCATGTTTTAAAATGTGAAATGATATCACTAAGTGTTGAAAATAGAAAAGCAAAAATGAACAAAAAACATTGTTCCAATCTCTTAAAATTTAAAATAACACTTTCGAAATCACTAACAATTTTTTTTTTTTTTTTTTTTTTTTTTTTTTTTTTTTTTTTTTTTTAAAGCCTACGACGATTGCAATAAACAACTTGCAGAAAAAAAATATTTTTTAAATAGTAAATATTATTTTTGTATTTTCATATGGGTAATGTGAATGATCATTTAAAATTTAAACAAAAAACTGAAAACTAATATGAATTCAACTTCAGAAAAAATGTTTTTTGATTTTTTTAAACAAAAGATACAGTTGCAACCAGAAAAGTATTGCAAAAATGTTTTTTGTAAATCCATAGGTGACCAGGCAATTGTGATTTCAAAAACTTTTTTTTTTCTTTGTCTGCATGAAAAACCAAGGCATCCCTAGACATGTGCAGAAGTAACCACTGAGATAATGAAACCTTATTCTTTAGCATTCAATAAAGGGCTTTAATTAATATCTTGGGTAATTAATTTAAAAAAAAAAAGATATGAATTTCTGATGTATTTGGACCTGTCTTCTTCTATTCTTAGCCATATTTGTAGGCTGCTACATGCAATAATTTCCATAGCCATTGTCAAACAGGCACACATACAAAACTTTTTTTTATTAATATAGATTATGTATACCATAATTTAAAATTACCTACTTTTTTTATTTACTAAGACTGTTTATCATAGCCACTGAGTATTTTTAGTTTTCTGTTGTCTTTGATTTTTAAGCAAATGATATTGAATAATAAAATATCGAAAGATTCAAACCTCTATCAGTATTTTTATTTTGAGTGCTTGGGAGAACCTTAGGGGCTGTTCAAATATTACGTAAGCATGTTTTTGACAATTTTTTACCCCCCCCTCCCCCCTTGTCAGCAAAAATAAGCAAATCGCGAACCCCCCCTTAATAATTACGTAAGCAAATTGGAACCCCCCCCCCCCCCCCTACTTAAAAAAAATTAGGACACAATACAAATTAAAAAACTCTACTCGACTAATATAACTACTAAATAATAATAAACGCTTGTTTTATTTCTTTACAATTCTATTTAAGAAAATTTCTTAGATCATAATTTTAGAAGAACTTAGCCATTTGAAAAATTTAAATTTGAACATGACAATATCTATTCTGATGCTAACCACGGCTGCTCAAGCCATTTTTCCATATCTGTTATGATATTGCTTTCCAGTTTTACTTGATTATCTTCATCGCTTACTTTTCGGATGCAATCTTTATCAACTTCATCTTCATTGATCCACTCAACATCTTCCATATCTTCCACGAATTTTACGAAGTGCATAAGTTGATTTGCTCGACGAGCAGCAATTCTCAATGGTTGTATAAGGCAGTCCTTCTCGCTTTTTTCACTCTGTTGAATTTTTTTGTGTCTGTTTGCTGACTTCTGAGATGCATGATATTGGCCACAACTTCCACAAGTTCTTGCGGATAATTGCGTGAACTTTATGGAAGAACAAAAATAATCATACAGCATCTTTAAAAATCCCTTTTCTGTAACATTCAGATTTAAGGCCAGACGGAGACTTAAATCTATAAATTCCCCCTCTTCACTTGTAATGATGTCATTTGACGATTGTATCATTTTAATTGGAGGAGGAATGAATCGTCCTTTTAATATACGAAATAATCCACTACGTGCAGGAGAGCAACAATTCTTTTTTTTCGCATTTTACAATTTGCAGCAAGTATTGACTTTCTTGTACGAGCTTCGAATACCAATCCAAGTCATAACCAAGAGACTCTGGTTCACCTGAATCAACATATGTGGCTGTAACAGGATAACTGTCAATGTTTAATGAGTTCCAGATATCTGCGAGAGTTTTACCAGCATATGCAAAGTTATTTTGCTCCATTTCTTCATCAGTAGTGCGACCGTTCTCATCGAGATGGGAACCATAATGGTTATGAGGGTGTATAAGACAAGACAGTTCTCGACTGAGTGGTGTCACTCGCCTTTCTACTCAATTATATGCACTTCTTCCAGGAGCATTGCACGCTATGAAAATTCCATCCAAATCATGCTTTTTGAAATGGTTAAGGGTGTATTCCGATCCAAACTGCTTATTTTCTGATTCATTTTAAAATTCATTTTTGCTCTCAAACGCATCGAACTTGGAAATTCTCTTATTTAGAAACTATATAATGTGCGGTGCTTCTTGATTTTTTGATAAATGAAGAAAATACTGTGAAAAACGCTGTCAAATTTGGCGTTTTGAACCGAATTTTCCGAAGCGGGCGATCTCGGAATGAAAAAAATGGTCATACTGAGAAAATACTTGTTTAAAAATCAAATTCTAATTAATTGAGCTGAAAATGAAATCACACGGCATGTTAAACATGTCTTCAGAAATCACTCCAGCAAGTTTCATGTTTTTACTGTTAAAAATGAGTCTGAAAATATCTCAGAAAATTTCGAGCTGTTGAGGGTGGAAAAATATTTTTTCGAATACACCCTTAATAGCAAACGATGTATGTTTCTGGTAGCGGGGATTCTCGTCTGGACCTCCATCAACCGTAACTATGATTACAGGTTTGATGAAACCCTCTTCTGTTTTCACTAATTTTTCAAAATCTTTGAGTATTAATAGAGTTTCAAAATCCTGAGCATGAGTATTTGCTGTAGCAGAACTGTGTTTCCCACTTCTTATAGCTATTAACGTTGGACCAGAATAACCTATGTATGGCTTTACTTTGACCTGCCATGCCAAGAGCAATCACAATACCAGCGTAAACACATGGGATAAGTTTGCGGCGTTCAGCGGTGATCCAGTCGTCATCGCTTAAGAGGCTACTTCAGTCAAAGGAAAAGACCCGATCGCTAATGCTAATCCTATAGAAGAAATTTATAAAGATATCTCGGTCGCATTTCAATATTTTTAAATGATTTCTTTTGCATTGAATAGTTGAGATTGATCTGTACAAAGGCCGTTTTTTACTTTTTCGATTTTGTTTACAGGTATTTCCTAAGAGAACACTTTCATTTTCGGAACCGGTTTCGAAAGTAAAAGCATCCTCATAAAAAATATCTGCAGTCAAAATCGAAAAAGTAAAAAACGGCCTGCATACAGATCGATATCAACTATTCAATGCAAAAGAAATCATTTAAAAATGTTGAAATGCGACCGAGATATCTTTATAAATTTCTTCCATAGGATTAGCATTAGCGAATGTGTCTTTTCATTTGACTGAAGTAGCCTCTTAAGGATACACGATACTCCATATGCAGCAGTATCGGAGCCTGTTTATTGGCTGCTGTAATTCCCAAAGGTACGTGTGCTTTGTCATCCTGTGAAAGAAGAAACACTTGCATGGGTCCAAGAATTGAAGCTAAAGTTTCTAAATAATGGATGGATATTACTGCAAATTGGGTATCAATGTGAGATCGGTGATAATCAGTCAGAATCCAAGAAAGTTTTATCGGCACTGTGGTGACATGTCTTCGACACTCGATGGTTGAGGAATTTTTTGGAAGCAAACGAAGATATGTTCTACTCCTGCTTATTGCAAAACCAACCTTTTTCAGTTTTGCACTCAAGTCATCGAGAGTTTTGACACTTCGGACTTGCTTCTTCTTTTTGCATCTGCAGCGCTTCCAATAATAGCTATGTCTTCTATTGTCTTAAGTAATAATGGTTGTTTAAACTTGGTCTTCCTACTGATTCCCTCAAAGCTATTTTTTTTAAATGTCTGGATTATTATGGCAGATTTCTCCAAGATTTGTTCGTTTGGTGGTTCGATGTTTTCTTTGGTATTCAGCATTTTGTTGTTTCCTTTTTAAGGATTGTTTTTCCTTTTTTGAGATCACTGGAAACCTTATTTATCTGTTTTTGAATTTGAGATACATTGGTTTAAATTCAATTGGGTTACATTTCATTTTTAGTAAGGTTCAAAATTTGTAAGCAGTTAGAAGATTATCTGCTACAAAACTAACATATTTTTTAATTTTTTCCCCCATGGATGCATTAATTTTTGAGTTATTTGAAAAGAAAAAATAAGGCTTAGCTTGGCTATGCCATATTTAAAAAGTAATAACTCGTTTTTTGACGTTTTTTTGGTCTTTATTTATTCTCATACTGACCATATTTTGCCAAGGTTACACGGTCATTTTATCTTATCTATCTTTTTTTCTAATTTTTACAAGTAATTATGTAAACTTAAAGCTATGATAAAATATATTTAAAATTTTAAGAATAAATTGATTATAATTACCTTTATAAAATAATCAAGAAAGACTGATTTCTTTTTGGTTGCCTTACGCAGTTCGTCCTCAATTCTTCTTAGCACCAATACCTCTAACTCTTTGTCAGTTTTAGAAGACTTTTTGTACTGCCGCCACACATCATTAGTTTTACATTGGATATCCTTCAAAGGTTTATCTGATGCAGACTTTTTGAAGCTTTCAAAAAGTTTTTTATACGAGATTTCTCGAAATGAAGACATATTTCTGATTTTATTTATTTTAAACACCACTACACTGCAGTACTGAGAGGTAGAGGTCTGTACGGGCCGAAATTTCCAGGCCCGGGCCCGGCCCGACTCATAGAGAAACAAATTCGGCCCGACCCGTACAAAACATTATTGGCCCGGCCCGATAAAAAGTTAAAAGTTCGGCCCGAGCCCGGCCCGACCCGGAAAAAAAGTTAAAATCTCAGCCCGGCCCGATTGAATTTCTACAAAACATTGATTTTTATGTCGATTTGGTTAAAGATTTGTCTCGTACGAGGAGTTCTGGCCAAAAATATGTCTTAACTATTTTTTTATGTTTATAAACTTCATTTTTATAGAAGTGGCGCAGGCTGCGACATTTATTTTTTTAATCAATCTCTATTTCTTGTATGTAAATGAATTCGTTATCATTAATATCTTTAATCCATATTCCATGTACTGAAGTGCTAAAAATCTGAAAAATGCTATACAGTAAAATCTTCTAAAACGGAATTGCATAAAAAAGAGAAAAAATCCGTTACAGACAAGTGCCCTTCTTAGCAAGTTGTAAATGTATTACATATCCTATTCTTACGTTTTAGTATATTAATTTTGTATGGATCAACACGTTTTTCAGTTTATAACAGGATTTCGTCATAGACAGGTTCCTTCTCACATGTTTTCTTATATTTTCATTTAGCTATATTTTAATAAGCGTAGAAATCTACTATTCTTTAAAAAGAATAAATTTGAATGTTTAATTGTAGAATAATAGCGATTTAAAAATGTGTACATTTTTTTAAATTTTTTGAGTCTAGCCTAATTTTACTGACCTTTGAACGGATCAGGCCACGCCGAGACAATGATTTTCATACGGGCTGCGTGGAAACTAGGACTGAAAATCTTGGGCCTTGAAGACTTGGAATGAAACCAGTCCCGGCTCTGTACAGAAAAAAATTGGCCCGGCCCGATCCCCCAGGAAAAAAGTAAGGCCCGAACCCGGCCCGACCCGTAAAGATTAGTAACTAAGCCTGTCCCGGTCCGAGCCTTCAGAAAAATGTATGGCCCGGGCCCGCCCCGTGTGCCGTGAATGAAAATAGACCCGAGCCCGGCCCGTGCAGATCTCTACTGAGAGGTTTTCAAAACTCACGAGACACCAGAGAGTAGAGCAGTCGGTCACTATGGTTATGGGGTTCAACCACTTGACAGAGGAAGGGTGGAAACAAAAAAGATGTAATTTTACTTACGTTTTGGAAGCTTTCCCGGAAAACTCATATTGTCACAATACATCATATCGCATCGATCCATTCAATTCTATTCTATTCTCACAATTGGAAATAGTAGTAAGTTCTCAGAGATAATAAGCCCTCATGCATCAAAGATGAACAGTCACCTCTAGATAAAAGAGATCGTTTATGTTTTCCTTGTGCAGTCAAAATAGCTGACATCAGAACTTCAAGTTTAATATTCTTTTGCTATTTCTTTCTTTCAATTTGAAATTTTATAATTTTTTTTAAATTATTTTTTTTACAAGTTAGAGATTCTGAAAATGTCTTACGTAAGCATCATTCAAACTACCCCTCCCCCCCCTTGTCAGCAAAAATAAGCAAATCGCTAACCCCCTCCCCCCCCCCTTAGGTGCTTACGTAATATTTGAACGGCCCCTTATAGGTTTTCAGCCATCATGTCACTCATGTGAATAAAAGCATATAAATGTATACTTTTCCACTTTTTTGAGGTGGGGGGGCTTTCTTGTGACTACAGAAGATAAATAACATTTTTGAAAATATTGATTTTTTTCTCCCTGAACTATTGTTTGCATCCGGAGGTATATACTTTTTGTCAGCACTCAACCCTTCTTTCCCTTCTGTAAAAATGGTGTGCCCATCTCCATTAACAACATTAATTTTTATCCTGTTCAGAAAATAGAAAGTAAATCTTAAATTATTTAGTAGTTTTCATTCTATAATGCTAAAATAATGTTTGTACTTATAGTGTATATAATATATTTGTTGTATTGCATCAACATGATCATACATCTTTCTAAAGATTTAATCAAACATTTTTTTTCTAGGGTGAAAATCCTATTTACAAAGGAGCTACATCAACATTTAAAAATCCAATGTATGGTGGAAAACAGTGAATAAATTACAATTCATGATAGGATTCATGGTATACTGCTGGCTTGAAAGATATATTGAGTGATACTAGAGTATATGACTAAGTCCAAATTACTCTGTTGTGGACTAGTATATTTATTTTAAAGAAAAGGGGAAATTTAAAGTTGTCAATTTTATAATTTTTATTATTAATGTTTGTCCAAAACGTGTAAAAGAATTTCGTTTTAATTTTAGAATGTGCCAATTGATTTTTAATCATCTTTAATATTGTGATTTCATGCACATACTATTATAATTTTTTTTTTTAATCTTTAATAATTGCATTAATCATTCATTGTCACTTTTGCTTCAATTCATACCCATTTTTAAAAGAGCTCTGCATGTCATTAAACTTCCAATAATTCTGTTGTTAAAGCAGAATTTTAAGAATTATTATAAATATTCTAAAGCTGTTTTATTATATTATTATTATTTTTTTTTTAATGCAGCTGATTTATTTTTTGTATAAGGATTTAAATTGCTTGATTATTCTTAAAAAATGATTCTTCTTTACTTGATTATTTTTCTTTCTAAAAAACTGCTTTAAAAACATCTTTTAATGTTTTGTGTTCTTAAGGTTTGTCATATATTGTTTGACTGATATTTTGCAGTGTTTTACTTTATTTTTCATGTTGTATAAGATGCTTTTATATTGATCTTAAATCGGTTTTTCTTATTTCAAGAAAATTAATTTGAGAAAAAGGCCTTAGAATGGTTCTTAATAAAAAAATTTATCATTGCAAAAACATGTTACAAATTGTTAAAAGTGTAAGTTATGTTATTAATCCTATTGAGTTTTTATGTTTCGTATTTTAATTACAGATAACATTTCTTTCTTAGTTAAAAGAAAGCTCCTTGAGCATTTTATCAAATTTATGTGAAGGGAATAAAAGTTATTTTGTAATACAAATTAGTAGATTAGTATCCTGTTAAACAACCCAGACTTCTAACTCAACATTTATTTATAGTTAAAAGTTCAATTTGAGATAAAGAAATATGATGAATGTTTTTAAATTATCAGTTTCAGGAAGAATTTTTTATTGTTTAATCATTAAATTTTTGTGCATGTATGTTACTTTTTTCTTGAAAAAATAATATAAAAAAAGGAGAAAGGATTGAAGATTGTACACTTTTTATAAGCTATTTAGCATTTGTTGGGATAAAATTTATAAATCATGGAACTTTTGTAGAATGTTATATTTATTGAATGGATTATTTTGTGCATATTTGCAAGTTTTAGACTGTTGTTAAAATTTCAGAATTATTCATTAATAAAAATTAGATGTTAAACTTAGCAATTTTAAAAATGTTTAAAATGTTTGTTGATTGTTTGTGATTCTTTTGTTTCAATTAGTGTAATTATTTTTTCTTTCTTTCTTTTTCGAAATTTGTTAAAATTTTATCAATATCGCTGATAGTTTCTACTTGGCTTAGAAATTTTTTAAAATGTTTGTTATGGAACTTATGAAACATTTATGCTAAATGTTAAATAAAAATTACAGACGTGCAATATTTTCTATATATGTGCTAATACACTGTTAAATGATATCTGCCTTTCAAAAAAAAATCTAAGTTCAATTTCTTTTTATTTATTTTGCAAAAACTTTGTAATATTTAGGCTATATATTTTGTTTTGAAATTCATATTTTGAATCTCATTTTGTTTGAATTTGTTTTTGCATTTATTGCGTCTTTTATTATAGCTATGTTTTATTGTTTTATATTTAAAAAGTTGTACTTATATATTTCTTTAGTGATCTTGATATTTGTTTGTGACTTACTAAATCATATTTTCTTAATTTTAATTTGATGGAGTCCATTTTTCATGTGCTAATTATTGTTCAGTGAAATAATTTAATCATGTGTCTGTATTACTCATTTTATACATAATTTATTAACAGCTATGTCCGTTGTGCACAATGATGCTGTTTTAATGCATTATGGATATCTGTATTGACATGTTTTGAATATGTGAGACCTTTTAGAGACTGTTTTTAAAGGCAGCTTTAATTATGTTTTATGTGTTTTGTATAGTTCCAATTATCGTTTTTCCTTTTCCCGTGTATGCTGCACCTTTGAGTAACACATTCATCCTGGTTTTAAATAATTCACTTAAGGAAAAAAAGGTTGATAAAAAAATTGGAGAAATTTCAAGCAGTCTATTCAATTAAAATCTAACAATTAATACTAAAATTGCTCAGTATACACAATGTATTAATTCGTGATTTCGCGAATGTAAATGTAAAATTGCTGTCCAACAATTTTATGCAGTGATCAATGTTCATATGTTCAAATCCCACATATTCATGTTACACACCACGATTTTTAAATAATTTTGGGGAGAAATAACATGCAGCATACATGGAAAAATTCAGTACTAGATTTTACAATTATTTTATGTACTATTGAGCTTAAAATTACTTTAATAGTATGAACTGAGAAATGTCAGAAATTACAATCTTTGTATTTAAAAAAAAAATAGTAGTGCCTAATTGCTGTGTATATCATGCATAATGTAAATGTTTCAGTGATTCAATTTTCAGTAAGTTGAACTACTAAAATATTTAAGATGAGCAATGTATTAAAAACCGCCTTAACATTTTTATTGTAAATAGTCATTTGTAATGACATTTATGTGTTCAGAATTTTCATGAATTTACTAGCTTCGTAATGCATGGTGGTTTTATATATCATTTTTGATATGCCATTTAATTGAAAATTGAATTTAATATTACTGCTAATGAAAGCAAGAATGCTGATAAAATCAAAACGTTGCAAATTATATTTTGACGCAAATGTTGTTTTATTTGGCTGTAATTTCATTTTGTCAAGATATTGTAATAGTAAGATATGTCATCTACGTTAACTCCTTTGTTTAGTCCATTTTTACTTTAACAGCGTGTTATATATTAATTATTTTTGTTTTAGAATCTGATAGTTTCGTTACTGCTATTTTATTTTGTGTTACTATTGTCATGTTCTTGCTTTCATAATTATTTAAGTAAAAATAATGTTTGTTTTCAAAAAGACTAGATACTCTGCCTTATATTTAATGTGTTGTAAAATTTTAGTTTATGTAGTCAAATTAGTTGCCATTTTTTTTTTTTTTTTTTTTAGTTAAATTGTGGTGCTCTCAGATGTTAAGTGCCGTGAATCTCTTATGTAAAGTTATTATTTTAAGGTATTAATAAAGAAATAATTTTTCTTATTCTTATGTGTGACTTTTTTTCTGTACTTTTGTGAAGTAATCATCTATTTATATAAAATCCAAGTAAGTCTCTGTGTTTCCCTCACAATTCTGGTTGGGCCGCCTCATTGATTGCAGCCATGATAGGTTTCCTATGGAAATATATCGGTATCAGCTTCAACAATGAGTAATTGTTGAAAAGTAGCAATGGCAGGGTTGCCACAATAACGCCAAATTCTGACCAACTTGGCAAAATACATCCAAACTTGGCGAAATACTGCCAAATTTGGCGACAAAATTAAGTTGCTTATTATGAAGCCAGCTTGGCGATAGCTGGCTAATTTGGCGAAATTCCCATTGAAACATATTAACAGTTCATAATAATAAAGTTCACTGCAATTTAATTTAAACTCTGTGCATTTAAGATTTTCTTTTTTTAAATCTATGGGTCAGAATTTAAAATGTAATGTACGAAAATGTACGCCTTTACATCTTGATCCCGATGCTACTAATAAAATAACTGCCACTAGATGGCACCATACTATCTGATCTCCTGACTGCCCAATTTTAATGTAATGTATATAGCTGGATACAGAAATTAAATTCTTGGTATTTTTTCAGTGTAGGGGCAAGAGATCTGCACGGGACGGGCTCGGGCCGATTTTCATTCACGACACTCGGCCGGGTCGGACCCGGGCCATACTTTTTTCTGAAGGCTCGGGCCGGGCCGGCCTAACTTAATTTTTCTGTACAGAGCTGGGCCTGGTTTCATTCCTAGTCTTCACGGCCCAAAATTTTCAGTCCTAAATTTTGAGCCAGCCTGTATGAAAATCATTGTCTCAGCGTGGCCTGGTCCATTTAAAGGTCAGTTAAATTAAGCCTAGCCGAAAAGCTTTTGCAAAAAATGCATACATTTTGAATCGCCATTATTCTACACTTAAATATTAAAATTTATTATTTTTAAAGAATAGTAGATTTTATGCATATTAAAATATAACTAAATTAAAATACAATAAAATGTGTGAAAAGAAACCTGCCTATGACAGAACCCTGTTTTAAACTGAAAAAGTGTTGATCCATGCAAAATGAATATACTAATAAGTAAGAAAAGAATATATAATACATTTACACTTGCTGAGAAGGGAACTTGTCTATAACGCATTTTTTTTTTCTTTTCTATGCAATTCCATCTTAGAAGATTTTACTGTATAGCATTTTTCCGATTTGTAACACTTCTATACATGGGATATGGATTAACAATATTAATGATAACTGAAACATTTACATACAAAAAATAGAGATTCATTAAAAAAATAAATATTGCAGCCTGCTGCATTTCTATAAAAGATAAAGATTGTAAACATGAAAAAAAAAGTTAAGATAAATATTTTTGGTCAGAACTCCTCGTACGAGACAAATTTTTAACCAGTTCGACCTAAAAATCAATGTTTTGTAAAAGTTCACTCGGGCCCGGCCTGAGATTTTAACTTTTTTCCGGGACAGGCCAGTATTATTTTTTCTATGGGCCGGTCCCGGGCCGAACTTTTAATTTTTGTATCGGGCCGAGCCGATTTTTTTTCTCTTGAGTCTGGTTGGGCCCGGGCCTGGAAATGTCGGCCCGTGCAGACCTCTAGTAGGGTCCTTGGTGAAACGGAGAAAACTCAATTGGCGAAGCAGAAAATTTGGCAACATATTTCCACATTTTAAAGTGTGTTATTTTCATCTATCGCTACGGAACAAGTGAGAAAAACTACACATGTTCTTGCACATGTGTTGTATATATCTTTATATCTCATTTTCCATCATTTTTGTTGGGCTATCTTTCTAGTTAGAGTGATAAAAGTGAACAAATTTGTTCCCAAGCCTCATTTTTGGACTGAGATATAATAGAGCATTTCAATAAATGGACAAAAAACATGTTGCAACAGGTTTTGTTATCACATTGTTATTGTTTTTTTTTTTTAAATGTTCTAACAAAGATTAATAATAATATTCAGTATATTTAGAATTTAAAATTATATTTATTTAAATTTACATCCCATCTTTGCTTGGGAAAGAAAGGAAAGGAGTTAAAATACAGTTCATCTGATTACCTGAATTGTTCATGTCTAACAGACATTTTAACTTTTCAGAAACCTGGATTTACTGATAAAAATCTGGCAAAAAATTTTAGGTATTCCAATTTAACCCTATTCGTATCATAGTTTGTAATTATGTACCCATTTACTTATCACTAATTGGAAAATAATATGCTGCAAGTGAACATTGTACCTGATATATTATTCTGCAGCTAGTGTTAACTGAAAACTGTTACATTACTTCTTATATACATGCAAATGAATTTGAAAAAAGATGTTGGGTTTTCTGTCAGAAATTCTTGCAAATTTTATGAGTTTCTCGTAAAATTTTCTGATACAGCTTAAGTATATTCTTTTATATATTTTTTATTAAAACTGAACACAAACGTTTGATGACTGTATTGAAATTAAATTTTTGGTATTTCCTCAGATTTTTTGGAAAAAGTGAAAAAAATATTTTGTTTATTTGCTTGCCTAAGTAACGTTTTAAGGTGCTATAAAGAAAGTGCAATAAGTTCTCACAGAAAGAAAATGTTTTTACCTCAGAACTGCGTTTTTAATTGGCTGGAAATGTAACTTCAACAAATCTTTACCACATTTACATAAAATTTGTACTGTAGTTTTACAGTTACATAATCCAGAGAAGTAAGTATGGATTTTACATTATTTTGTACATTTTTGATATAAACAATTTTACTCATAAATTCTTATTCAAAAAGGAAACTTTATATTGATAATCTTCTATAGTGATTTATTTTGTCTTTCCTTCAAATTAAAAAAAAAAAAATGGAGGAAAATCTTATTAGCCATTACACACTGCTTGTAAGAAGTTTCTTTTGCTGAGCTTTGGCGCTGTGTTTCTTTAAAAGGGAAGAAAATTGTAAATGTTCTAAATGTTATTCCAAATTTCTTATTATATAATATGTTATCCCAAAAAATTGTCAAAAATTATTCTATTGTTTGGTTACTGTTACTAGGATGGTGTTTTCTGTTAAAATGAATTAATCTGTTATTCATTTTTTAATGTGTTCGCCTCTAGTTGGAATAAATCTATGTACAGTGCAACCTCTGAATAACGATTACCTGTGGGACTGGTGAAAAATGACCATTCTTCAGAGGTTTCATTAAAAATAATCAAAATTACATAAATGGAAATACACACAGTCATTTTAATTAATCATCATTGTTTTAATATAATATGAAAATCAGCGATTTCCAGTTGCTTTTTTTTTTTTTTTTTTTTTGCTGTAAATGTCTGTCTCCAAAGGAAAAAAAAATATGACTTGATTTGCTATACAACTCATCATCATTATGATTTAATGAGAAATTTTGGATTTCACAAAGGCTCTTCAAATCTTCGGTATATGTGTTAATACTGGAAATTTTGTGCGATTCTGTTTTCTATTTCCTCTTCCTCTCTTCTATCTTCCATTTGCTGTATGAAATCAAGTGTGGCAGTAACTGCCAAGTTTTTTACAAGAGATACAAACAAGCTTGCCTTTATGTTAGTTATGCCTGCCGTTCTAAGAAACTATATAAAATTTCCCCATTATTATTAATTTCTTCATTTTCTGTTTGTTCACATATCAAGTATAAATTTTGTTTGATCTGCTTCACATTTCGGTTTGCAAATAAATATGAAATTGTACCAGGAGCTGTGAAATTTGTTTTCTTGTGACTTTTGAGTGGCCGTTGTTCAGAATTCCTTATTTGGAGGTTCATACTAATGTTAACGCTATGGAACGTGTTTGGTTCCATCAACATGTGGCTGGTGTTTGGAGGTTTTCGTTGTTTAGAGGTGGCTGTTCAAGGAAGTTTCACTGTAGTATGTATCCATTAGTGGATACAGTGGGAGAGAAGAGGTTAATTCTACCTCCCAACCCTCTAAATGATAAAAAATGGTATTAATTAAATAATCAAAACTATTTATGATGCCATATAGTAAAGTAAATTCAATTATTGTAGGAGTGAAAAAAAATTGCAGACCTTTTTTAGTTTGACAGAAATATGCAGCTGCAGCTTGCATAGCATACAGGATTGTCACAGATCTTGCAGCATTAATTTTGTTAGATTTTCTGTTTCACAGTGTTCTAAAAAAGTGTTATTTACTTATCAAAGTTCTTTTTAGTAAAAAAAAAAATTTTAGTGCACCTCATCTGTATATATAGTTTGACAAGAAAATCCAGTAACGCAAGTGCAGCAAAACCCGTGTCTCAAATTTCATAGGAAGGAATAAAAAATTTTACATAGTTTTTGAAATATCAAGATTTTAATTTAAAATTAGTTTTAGAGAAACTAAAGCTAGTCCATATCATATGGATCCATGGAGCATGTCTATGCTGGGACTCTCCTTTTCTGGACAAGCTTGTGTTTACACTAGAAGCGTTATTAAAATTTTACCATTTTGAAAATTCTGCATTTGCGGAATGTTTGATTTTGCTATATTAATATTCGGAATTCACATCAATAAAGCGACTTCTTCTAGTACTAACAGCAATCAAATTTTGTAAACTAATGCTTTCATTTTAGTTTCTGCCATTTTTTACTTTCTTCTATTTTTACAAGAAGAAAGTATTGGATTCATGAAAATTTTCGACGGATTTATGTTTTAGAATGTCTTGAACACGATTTGATGGTTTTTAGAAAATGTCTGTCTGTGAGTCTGTCTGTCACCATGTCACTCTGTGAGTTTGTATGTGACGAAAATTTTGTGGGCGCTCTTATCTCAAGCTAATGCACGGAATTTCACAAAACTTTAGATTCAGTTAGACCTTGACATAAACTGGTTCTGATTTATTAGTTTTTGCTGAAAATCGTCCAACAGTTGGCGCTGCTATGCGGCATTTTTCACGATTTCTGCAATAGCTATATCTCGGGAACTACTGCACGGATTTTCCTAAAACTTCAGATTCAGTTAGTCGAGGATATAGTTAGATGCTGATTAAAATTTGGCAAAAATTGCCCTACAGGTGGCGCTGCTATGCTGCATTATTCATGATTATCGCAATAGCTCTAACTCAAGAAAAAATGCACGAATTTTCATCAAACTTCAGATTCAGTTAGTTCCTGATATAAATTAGTTCTGTTTAATTTTTGGTGTAAATCGCCCAACAGCTGGTGCTGCTGTGCTGCATTTTTCATGATTTCCGCAATAGCTATATCTCAAGAACTAATGCATGAATTTTCATCGAGCTGCAGATTCAGTTACTTCCTGGTATAAATTGGTCCTAATTAGTTTTTGGTGTAAATCGCCCAACAGGTGGCGCTGCCATGCAGAATTTTTTACAATTTCTGCAATAGCTCTATCTAAAAAACTAATGCACGGATTTTCATCAAACTTCAGATTCAGTTAGAAGTTGTCAAAGTTATTGATAATTAGATTTTGGTGTAAATTATCTGACAGGTAGTGCTGATATGCTGCAATTTTCAGGATGTATTAACATGTATGAGAAAGAAGAAAGTTTTGGGATTGCCAAATCTGACTAGTTTTTATTATGTAGTTTTAACTTTCTGGGGGTATAAATCCAGAAATTTTTCATAATCTACTTATCTTGATTTTTTTTGTTACACTCACTATACATATTATCATAAAAAGTATGTGTAAGCTAATGTAAAATAAAATTTATCTGTGGATAAATTAACAGTGTTAAAGATAAAACTTTTAAAACCACATATTAGTAATTATGATTTTGAGTAGATAAATCTAAACTTTTTGCAATGCTATTTATAGTCACTGAAACCTTCATAAATGATATAGTCTAAATAATATAGAGTATAAATGATAAAGTTTTGAATGCATTGGCTGAAGCATGTTTGATGTATTGTTCAATATTCTACAGCTTTTGTTGTGAGAGATTAATTTGTCTTTATTTGTAAACATTGGGCTAGTTCAGTTGTAACAAGACAAATACCAAATATATATATATACAGTACAGAACCATTTATCTGGAATGCTTGGGGTTAGATGTATTCTGAATAACTGGTTTTTCCGGTTAACTGGTTGTCTATGAAAGCAGCATCCATTTGATAAGTTTTGTGGAATATATGTGGGTGTGGCATTATTTCTGATATTAAATTATTTGATTACTTGGATTAAAAATTAATGCAAGAAAGATCAAAAGTTAACCAGAGTTTAAAAAAGGTAAATTATGGGAATCCCTGGGGAACAAAAATCCTGTTCCTCTGCATGAAAATTAAAACATTTAAAATACAATAAATATGTTTTCATTTCAAATACTAGATGTTTTCATCAAATTATACAATTGTTTCAAACAAAGCCTATGTCAAACTGGCAGTGTTTGACACCTTTTTCTGCAAAGATTCTGAAATCAGTCTATCAGAAATATCATTCCGGACAACTGGTTTTCCGGTTAACTGGTTTCCGGATAAATGGTTCCATACTGTATATGTTTTTTTCTATGAACACCAAAAAGAAATTTGTAGTAAAGGGTACTTTTTACAATATACAAAATGTGTTTTAGCACCCTCTGCGACTGAAAGGGGAGAGGCAAATGTGTGCCACTTGTCCCTGAGAGAAACTCTATGCAAAGATGAAAATATTGAACACACCGTGATAAAAATTTAAAGTGTTATGTTTTTCTTTTGAATATTTGAACTGAAATTGCAAATTTATCAAATTTTGTTATTTAAACAAACAATAACAAAAAATAACTTTGTTTAGCATGAATAATTTCTATAAATCAAATGGCACAAATACTCAAAACTAATATTTTCAACAATTCTATTTTTCCTTTTTTTTTTGCTCAAAAAGTACTTCTATTCCTTTACTTTTTCAAACTTTCCATATTTTTCATCATCGAAAATTCTTTATTTTTCCTTTTATTTCAATTTTATCCATGGAAATTGATCTTGCAATCCTTTTACCATTTTGTTTCATTAGTAAAAATTATTTTCAGTTACCAAATTAATTGAACCTCATTACCATATCAGATGTCAATTAAGGTTGAAATGCAGAAATATTGTTCAAGTCTTAACTAATGGTTTCTCTACAAACTATGAGAGACCAGGGATTGTCATAAGATTGACATTAAAAAAAACAAGTTGGAAATTGCTCGTCAAACGTGGAAAATGAGGTGCGTTCGTACTATAACTAGTTTTATAATTATTTTTTGCACCCCATATTGTACTGAATGTATATTTTTTTGCGCTTCATAAGTGCATAGTCTGTAACATCATTAAAATGCACTTACAATATTTTTTTCCCCATTCCCCGTAATGTAACGGAAAACGTTTGACTGTCCCTGTAATTAAACTATACATTCGATTTTCATAAAATTTGAAATGGCTCGACAAAATTTTGCAGCAATTATATATTTAAAATTTCAGACCATTCGGAAGGCTGTAAAATCATTAAAATGCATTTGCAATAATTTTTTCCCATTGGCCATAATGTAACGAAAAACTTTTGGGTGTCCCTGTAATTAAACTATGCATCCGATTTTCATAAAATTTGAAATGGCTCAACAAAATTTTGCAGCAATTATACATTAAAAATTTCAGACCATTCGGAAGGCTGTAAAATCATTAAAATGCATTTGCTATAATTTTTTCCCATTGGCCGTAATGTAACGGAAAACTTTTGGGTGTCCATGTAATTAAACTATACATCCGATTTTCATAAAATTGGAAATGGCTCGACAAAATTTTGCAGCAATTATATATTAAAAATTTCAGACCATTCGGAAATCTGTAACATCATTAAAATTCACTTGAAATAATTTTTCCCATTGGCCGTAATGTAAAGAAAAACTTTTGACTGTCCCTGTAATTAAACTATACATCCGATTTTCATAAAATTGGAAATGGCTCGACAAAATTTTGCAGCAATTATATATTAAAAATTTCAGATCATTCGGTCGGGTAGTTTTTGCTCTGTTATATGCAGACGGACAGACAGACGGACGGACAGACAGACGGACTGAACGACGACTATAGGTGCTACGTATTTATATAATTACGAACGCACCTAAAAAAGGTACTCCCTTGTTAAAAATAAATTATCCCTTAACCGGAAACGTGAAAATCCCGCGCACAAACAAAACACTTAATAATTTACCAAATAGTGAACTTAAACATTTAATCTTTAATAGTAATGCATTAACAGACAAATTTTTAGCTCACAGGCTATCAAAACCTGAGAGCTAATGTGCCCGCCCGTTCTGTATGTATGTACGTATGTATGTATGTACATAACGCGATAACTCTAAATAGAAACATCCGATTTGCTTCAAAATTTTTTTCAAGGTTCATTGTGATAAGGCGCTTCCCTGATTAGTTTTGGGAGTTCATTGGTTAGGGATAAAGAGGGAAAAACGAAGTTAGTCCAACCTCTTAATTCAGATAAATGGGTTTTTCATGCAGAATCACTCGATTTGCTCCGAATTTGATACACCGGTTTATTATGTTAAGGAACTTCCCTGATTAGTTTTGGGGGTTCATTGGTTAAGGATAAATGGGGAAAAGGGGGGTTAGTCCACCCCCTTAATTCAGATAAATGGGTTTTTCATGCAGAATCATTCGATTTGCTCCGAATTTGGTATACCGGTTTATTATGTTAAGGAAATTCCCTGATTAGTTTTGGGGGTTCATTGGTTAAGGATAAAGGGGGGTTAGTCCACCCCTTTTAATTCAGATAAATGGGTTTTTCATGCAGAATGATTCGATTTGCTCCGAATTTGGTATACCGGTTTATTATGTTAAGGAACTTCCCTGATTAGTTTTGGAGGTTCATTGGTTAAGGATAAAGGGGGAAAAGGGGGGTTAGTCTACCCCCCTTAATTCAGATAAATGGGTTTTTCATGCAGAATCATTCGATTTGCTCCGAATTTGATATACCGGTTTATTATGTTAAGGAACTTCCCTGATTAGTTTTGGAGGTTCATTGGTTAAGGATAAAGGGGGAAAAGGGGGGTTAGTCCACCCCCTTAATTCAGATAAATGGGTTTTTCATGCAGAATCATTCGATTTGCTCCGAATTTGGTATACCGGTTTATTATGTTAAGGAACATAAACCCATAACCCTGATTAGTTTTGGGGGGTTCATTGGTTAAGGATAAAGGGGGTTAGTCCACCCCTTTTAATTCAGATAAATGAGTTTTTCATGCAGAATGATTCGATTTGCTCCGAATTTGGTATACCGGTTTATTATGTTAAGGAACTTCCCTGATTAGTTTTGGAGGTTCATTGGTTAAGGATAAAGGGGGGGAAAACGGGGTTAGTCCACCCCCCTTAATTCAGATAAATGGGTTTTTCATGCAGAATCATTCGATTTGCTCCGTATTTGGTATACCGGTTTATTATGTTAAGGAACTTCCCTGATTAGTTTTGGGGGTTCATTGGTTAAGGATAAAGGGGGGAAAACGGGGTTAGTCCACTCCCCTTAATTCAGATAAATGGGTTTTTCATGCAGAATCATTCGATTTGCTCCGAATTTGGTATACCGGTTTATTATGTTAAGGAACTTCCCTGATTAGTTTTGGGGGTTCATTGGTTAAGGATAAAGGGGGAACGGGGCTAGTCCACTCCCCTTAATTTATATAAACGGGTTTTTCATGCAGAATTATTCGCTTTGCTCCAAATTTGGTATACCGGTTTATTATGTTAAGGAGCTTCCCTGATTCGTTTTGGAGATTCATTGGTTAAGGATAAAGGAGGTGGGGGGGGGGGGGGCTAGTCCACCCCCTTAATTTAGATAAATGGTTTTTTTGCAGGATTATTCGATTTGCTCCAAATTTGGTATACCGGTTTATTATGATAAGGAGCTTCCCTGCTTAGATTTGGAGGTTCACTGGTTAAGTATAAAGGGGGAAACGGGGGCTAATTCCCCTTCACTTATTTTTTTGAGGGGCATTATTCTTTAAAATAAGAGTATGATATACAATTAGTGTGAATAGCCTGTGCGCTCAATGCCATCAGTTTAGCTGGGCACTTTTCTTTTTTATTTAATATAACAGCATAAAGATAAGTTTTGAATGTCGGAGAGAGAAAATATTACGGGCAGATATATAGACGCAACCATCTCACAGACAGTACGTTTCCGGTTAAGGGTTATTCCTGTTTGATCTTTTACATTTAATACACATTTTTAGTTTTCCCAATTGCCAAAAATTTTAAGAGAAATTTTTATAATTTTCAAAATTTAAGAAATATTGTGACAATCTGCACGGATCACGAGTTGGTTGTTTGTCACATATCTATGAAGTTTTGGCTGAGACATTTTATTAAAAAAAGCAATTTGCAGCTGAACAAGAATATTGGGGGGGGGGGAAAGTAGTCTCTCACCTCCAAATTTATTTTAAATTTTGGAGAAAAATTATGTTTAAAAAAATTAAAGTACCTATCCAAATGCGCAGATACCCACTTCTAGGATTTTTTTATTACCCGTATTATTGTACTTAGTTGTAGATTTCTGTGATTAAATAAAAAATCCAGTTTTCAAAGATGTTTAGATTATTTTCTTCTCCTGCTTAATATGCCAACTTTCTTAGCTCCTCTGAATTTAAATTAGAATAGTTGTTCGATGCTTGCAGCAAATAATTACTGATTTTATTTTCTGCTCCTTCTGAAAACATTTGCCGATTTTTTATTTACCATTTATGTACTTATGGAACATTAACATTCCATTTATGTCTGTTTCTCTAATGTGATGCTAACATGCAATAATTGATGCAAAAATCATTGGCTGCTTGGCAAATTCAAATCTGCTTAATTGGCCCCTCCATACTGCTTTTCGTACAACATCAGGAGGAATTTTCTTGCAATTAGTACTTAAAAAAAAAAACAAAAAAAACTGCATCTTAAGAAGTAAATTTACTTTGTCAATTTATCTGCTAGATGGTTTCTGAGACTACAGCTGGTTGTCTCATGAGACAACTTCCCCCACTTATATTGTGAGAACCAACTCCTTCGAAATTCCTCCACCTTTTTTAAAAATCTTTAGAGCATTAGCTATAACTTTTTTCAGTTTTAATGCCACATAAAAATGTAAGTGATTAGTGCATTATTAATGATATGGAATGAAAATTTAGAATGGTATAAAAGAAATATGTATACAGTATGAAAACAATCACCATTAAAAAATAAATAAATAAAATAAAATTCATTTACAACAACGTTTATTGAAGGCAAACTAAGTAATGCAAGTATAAATCATATCCATTAGATTACACAGGGATGCAAGTGTGTCACTTTTTCTGACTCATAGTGATAAACTAATCAAAATTATGAGCCTACGAAAGCTGGCTCAATTATGTTTTGTCAGAAAATGTGACTAAAAGTATGTTTTTTATCTGTTTGGGATTTATGGATAATTCTCACCATAAAAGTTGCTTCTACATGTATGCAAAGTAATCTTGAATTGCATTGCCACTTTTACTGATGTTTTGTACCAATTACCACAGCCAACAAAAGAAACAAACCACGATACCTCTATCCCTTTTGGCTGTCACGTGATCAAGATAGTTGCACCAATTGTTAAACTATTATATGATCAAGATAGCCTGAAAAGCAACTGACAAGGGAACCACTTTTGGCGCTGCTCGCACCTAGCATCGAGACCTGGTGCATTTTGTAGCCCTACACATAAAAGTTAGTAAACAGTTAAAATTTCTTTGTTAAAATATTATTTTATATACTTTTAATTTTTTATTATTACATTTTTAGTTGTTTATTTCATGCCAAAAGTGAGTTAAGTCACCAAATATGGCGCTACAGTTTTTCTGCCCGCTGTATCCTGGGAGTAAGTACAGTACATATTAGAATTGTATCAGATTGCGATTTGTTTGATAATTGATAGCATAAGAAACATGAATTAGATCTTTTTTTTTTTTTCTATGCAGACGATAAATATATAAATAGTAAATATATTTCTATGAAAGCTTTCAAGATCATTGAAAACTATTTTTTAGTGAAACACGAAATAAGCAAACTATTTTCTTTTGAAATCGAATGGAATGATGTTTTGAATGTTTAAAATGAAATGTTGCTGTATTAAATGGTCCTTTGGTAAAAGTAATCATAAAGTAAATTAATAATTTTACACAATTTAGAAAAATTACTGTGGCTAATTAGGTCGGACATAACATTTTCTACTGAAGTCCAAAAACCACTCCTCACACAAGACAAATAGATATGACATTTGGCTAGGGTTGTCAAAAAGCTCTACTTTTGAAAAAAAAAAACACCAACACTTTTCCTGCCAAAAATATGAATATAATGTTGCAATTTTTCAAAATCAAATTCGTGGGTTCTTGAAGGAATTTTTTTACTTTTTTCAATGTTTTATACTTATTGACTATTGATATAATTGAATGTTAATAGTCCGATAAGTGGTCTCGAAAATTGCATTTTCAGAAAGTTATGCTGTTGTAAAGGCAAGAAATATTATTTTAACAGAAAAATTTTATCGATTCTCAAACTTCGTACTATAAGGCTTTAAAATGCACCAGGTCTCAATGCTAGGTGCCAGCAGCACCAAAAGTGGTTCCCTTGTGAGAACAGTGGTGTTGTGCAGCCTATCTCTTTCGCTTCAACGCTTTCAAAATTGGTATGAAGTAGAAATGAGATGGGCCCATCCTCAGACTGGACATGAAACGGGCTTGATTTGTATACGAGTTTTCGGATTCAGGCTTAAAGGGAAAATTTTATTTATTCACAAATTGAATAGAGGAAAATAAACTTGCTATTTGAGAAACAAGAAACCTTCTTAAAGTATTTTACAACCCTTTAAAAATCAGTTTGAAAGGGAATTTAATTATTATTGATGGGATATAAAGAGAACGGTTAGTGTTAGTAAAATAAAGAAACCATGGGATATCCCTTGTCTGTAACTCTTTCTGTTTAAAATCTTTTTTTTAGAATTACTGTATAATAGAACTCATGTCTTTCTGTCATAGTTTTACAATGATATTTTAAAAGAATAAGAATTGTGACTTTTGCAGATTTCTGCCAGTGATAGGGTATAAATAAAATATTTTCTATTTTAAACAGATTTTCAGGGATAGAAAAATCGCCAAACACCGTCATAAGAGATTATTTAGGTTACTTCTATGTAAGAAGAGATTTTTAAACTAGAAAATTATCTTTAAACAATTTTAAAATGTTATTAACAATTTTCTACAGTGTACTTTTGGTATCAGGCTCCCTAGAAAAAGCACGGACTCATTCTATAGTAAGTGCTAGAGATGAGAGAAAACTCTATTTATTTATAAATTGAAACTACAGTAAACTCTGTCTAAGGCGGAATCGATCGGGACCGAGAAAAATTTCCGTGGTAGACAATATTCCGCCTTAGACAAATTTTACTCTATGTCTATGGGTTCGTAGGGACTTGAAAATCTTTCCGAGTTAGACAGATTTCCGTCTTATACAGAGTCCGCCTTACACAGAGTTTACTGTAGTTGGATGTGCCAATCCCAAAACTTTCTTCTATATCACACATGTTAATACTTCAAAATTCACTATCACAGTGCCTAAATTAAATGACGATCTAGACCTGTCATGAAGATCCTAAAGGTATAGGTTCATTGAATTGTGTGCATTTAAAAAAGAGATATAAGCATCGCATTTTTCAAACAAATCTTTGAATTTTGGCTCCCACTCTCTTAGATGTCTGCAATTAAAATTTCCAACCTAAAGAGCATAAAAGCAACACCTGTTGGACAGTATACACCCAAGCCCAATAAGGATCTATTTATATGAAAGTGTAACAGAATATGAAGTTTCATTAAATTCCGTGCATTAGTTTTTTCGGTATGTGTATTGTGAAAATGCAGCATAGCAGCGCCGCCTGTTGGGAGATTTAGACCAAAACCTAATCAGCAACAACTTATGTCAACGTCTAACTGAATCTGAAGTTTGGTGAAAATCGATGCATTAGTTCTTGAGATAGAGCACCCATAAAATTTTTGTCGCATACAGATAGACTCGCAGACAGACGTTTTCAAAAACAGTCGAATTGTGTTCAAAACCTTCTAAAAAGTATAAATCTGTTAAAAACCGGTAAGTCGAAAATTTTCACGAATCCAATACATTCTTTTTGTAAAGACAGAAGAAAGAAAGAAAAAAATATTTTTCTATTTCAGGGTAACAGGAAGAGAAATTCTAAGTTCCCTAAAGTGTTTTATACTCTTTTAAAAATCAGTTTGAAAGGTAATTGAATTGTTGTTGATGGGAGGAATTTTCTATTTTTTAAGGAGAAATTTTCTATCTGATTCCGAAGCCTTTTCAAGGTCAGTGTTAGTAACATAAAAAAAGGCCACAGGATATCCTTGGCTGCCCTCGCTTTCTGTTTGAAGTCTTTTTCCAGAATCATTGGAAAACAGAACTCACGTTCATGTCTTTCTGACGTAGTTGTTCAATGATATTTTAAAACAATGAGAATTGTGACTTTCTGAGGTTTCTGCTAGTGGTTGAGTATAAATAACAAAATTGCAGTTTTAATTAGATTTCCAGGGAAATATCAAAACATTGTCATGAGGAAGTATTTAGGATTAATACTTATTTCTATTTAAGAAGAGTTACGTAAATCAAAATATTAATCCTGAAACAATTTTAAAATGTTAACAGTTTTCTACTCTGTGCTCTTGGTATGGGCAGGAACTCTGGTGACACAAAATTTTTTGGCCTCGGATTTCAAATCGTCTGGCTTAGGCTCTGAAAAAAAGCCTGAACTCATCTCTAGTATGCACTCACATGAATTTATTTATTTATTTTGGTGCTTAAAAATATAGTCATCATTTTTCTAATTATAAAAATTAATTGCTATTGCTGACAATGGGCATGCATCCTTCATTAAAAATACATACTTCAGAAATTATTTTGTTTAAGAAAAAAATATTTCTAATACAAAAAATCCGTATATCTCATATTATTCGTCACTTTTTGTCCTGTTTTAGTCACTTTTTTGGCTTGGGCTTGGGGTAGTCACTTTTTCTAGTCTTTTTGTCACTTTTCTGAAAGCATTATTACAATTGCATGCCTGATACATCGAGTGCATTTGCTTATGTACTTTTAAGCTTGCACAGCTTAGAAATAAAAGGAAGAAATGAGCTTTGTGACAGCCAGTCTCTCTCTTTTATAACATTTTAAAAATTTGCAGCATTGATATTTATTGCCAGATTGGATGTTGAATTTTTCCATTAAATACAAATTTAGCTCACTATTTCTTACATCCACTTTAAAATAGATTTTGTTTATAATATATCTATCTCATTTTATGTAAAAATGTCTTTAAAATTTAAAAAATTTCCTAATTTTTCAAATGAAAAATCCTGTTTTCTCATGCTTTATTTCTGGAATATTCCTACATTTTTCCTGTTTAAAGTGAGATTTCATGTTCGGCTCCAGACATTTTAATAAGAAAAGCTTTCTTGATTTTTTTTTTTTAACCATACCAAAAAAAAAAAAAACCTGTAAAATTGTTTTATCGTCGTCATTTAAAGATGATTTTAAAACTGCTACAATTGCAGCATATTTTATTTGCTCTCATGTTAAATCTCGATAAAAGGCTTTTTAAATAGTTTATTTTTGGTACCAAGTATTTGATTCAATTTTTGTTTTCGATGTGCAGCCTCATTCATAAGTCAACAGCAAAGAATCATGCAGATATTTATACAGCTAATAATCATCTTTATGGTGGGTTGTTCCAAAGATGACTGATAGATCTTTTATCCTACATAATTTTCTATTATACATAAATTGTCTGCAAGGAATACTAAATAAAATATGAAGATAATGTGTAAATCAGGTGGTGTGTGATGGTATAGTATTTTTGAAATTTAATTCTGTGAATCACAGTACCATAATCATTCACCCCCCTGACCGCCAAGCAAAAGGGCAAAATTGTAATGTTTTCTCTGTAATTTTTTTAAAAATGCTAAAAAAATATTTTTTCAACTTTATATAAAAAAATTAATTACGTATAAGAATATAAAATTATTCAGAGCATTAATTTTAACTTAATGTTTTAAAACTGGATTATATCTGTAGAATTATATTAATTTAAATAATGCCTCTAGGAGTACTGCATAGAGGTCTGCACGGGCCGGAATTTCCAGGCCCGGCCCGGCCCGAAGGAAAGCTTTTTTGGCCCGGCCCGGCCCGGCCCGGTGTAAAAATTGAAAGTTCGGCCCGAGCCCGGCCCGGCCCGTTTATATTTTTACCGTTCTCGGCCCGGCCCGTACAAAAATCAGTCAAAACAGGCCCGGCCCGACCCGACCCGACTAAATTTCTACAAAAAATTCCGTTTTTTCTCGACATACAATTAAGGTTCTTTTAATGAATACTACATGCATATTTATGGGAACATTTTACAGCATATTTTAAATTACTATGTGTTCGCAAAATAGAAAACATACAATAGTAAACATTAACGATTACTTACAGTGTTTTAGTCAAAGTCTCTACAGACGTTTCAAAATTTAAATAAAGTTTTATTAAAAGATTATTGTAGTTTAGAATAAAGGGTTTAAAAACATGATAACTTCTGAAGCTTATAATAAAAAGTAGATTTGTGAAATTATTTCTGTCATTTTTAAGGCTTTTCTCAAATCCAAAGGAGCTACATTTTGATACATTTGTGAATTCATTTCTTTTCGGAAACGCATGAGATTGGCAGGTATTCTTATTCAGAAACCATGTAAATGGCGTTTTTTTCTTAGATAAAAGTAATATATCTTTCAGAAAATACTGCCAAAGTTAGCGTTTTGAATCGAATTTCCGGAAGCGATAGCACAGGAAAGGAGAAAAACGTACAGTCACATGACAAGAGTCTCTGTTATCTCTGTACGTAATTTATGAAAAATAGAAACGCTATTCGATCCCAAATACCTTCAATACTCAGGCCTGTCAATTTTACGCATTTATAGTTAAAAATGAGTCAGAAAATGTGTCTGAAAGTTTCGCATTGTTGAGCAGTAAATATGAGAACCACCTTAAGGTACATTTCCAAAGATGCTGTTAACAGAAGTTCATTATCTCTATTAATACTTTTACAAAACATAATGCCTGTCCAACACATTCTGAGAACGATTAAGACCAGTTCCGTCCCGGCACAAGTCTGCAGAAAAAATTAAACCCGGGACCCATGATGTAACTGTACGATGCCGATCTCTACGATGGACATGTTACATTTCTGTATTGATGTTGTTAAACTCGCATCGGCTAACGCACATTTATACTTCTCGAAAAAGTCATATTCATTGGAAATGGCCTCGTATTTTATCTGCTACTCTCAAATTCTTATATCGGGCCGATAGGCCCAATTAATTTTTTTTATCGGCCCGGCCCGGCCCTGCAGGCCCGTTCAATTTTTTTGCCGGCCCGGCCCGGCCCGTTGAAAAAATTGTTCTAATTCTGCCGGCCCGGCCCGTTTGAAAATTCTCCTCCATTCCGCCGGGCCGGGTACGGGCCTCAGGCCAAGCCCGGGCCCGTGCAGACCTCTAGTACTGCAGTGAAACCCGAAGCTTTGTGAACGGATATATATCAGCTCACGGCCTTGAGAAGGTTAAAAAGCTGTTGTTATCAGTGGCGTAGTCGTACAGAAACCAGAGAGTATACTATACGCTATAGCTATGAATGCTAAATTGAGTTATCCAGAAGATATACGGCGTATACCCAGTAGTGTAGTCGAGGGGGGACGGCGTCCCCTTACTTTATATTTTCAAGGGGGACACTAGAGACGCGAGAGGACGCAGACTTTCCAAACTTATTAATTTTTTTTTTTAAATAAACACAACAATAAATTAAAAATTTTAGAAATAAGGTATTGGTTTTTAATGCTTTTCAACAAAGTTGAAAGTGGTTACTGTGCTGGTTCGCTTATTCACATTTTACTTTCCATAAGTTTGTTTGTATTGCGGCAAAATTTTATGTATATTTTTTAGGTTCAATGCAGTACATCACTATTGTAAATGATGTGTATAGCATCAGTATTTCGTTTACGCGAAAACAAAAAGAGGGTTCTTTCATATTACGCTTTATTGGCAGAAATTATTTGAAATAGACATTAATGAAGTTATAATATTTTAAATAAAACGAAAATGACATTTGAAATTCCTTACATGTTCACTATCGGGAATAGCATTTATCGTTCGTTTACAGGGACATTAAAAAATATTTCGAAACACCACGATCCTTTAATGATAATTATTTGAAATGCATGGTAAACGATACTATGGTAAACGGTGCCCGAAACATTTATAGTACATTTACAAGGCCAGACAAAAGAATTCATCACATTGTCACCTATGTGTTCAGTCTGAAACGTGTTTTCGATTATATTATAAGGCTCCCAACATATTTTAGTCCCCCAAAAGTATGAAGAGGGTCATTTTTATTTAAAAAAGGGACTCAAGTTTTTCTAAATATGCAAGCAAATTTTTTTAAATACCCTAGAAAATATTTATACAATTCGTTATCTTTATAAAGATAGTCATTAAGCAATGTACACAACTTTATTTAAACATAGTTAATTATTCTACTGCAAGAAGATAGAAAGTGTTCACTATTGAGCACTTGCCTTCATAATTGTCCTTAAAGAAGCACAAACTTTTAATTCAAATTGTTGAGTATTAAAATTTTAAATTAGTTTACCATATATATTGTTAATTATTCACCTTAAACATTAAAAATTTTAATTTAAATTTTGGTTCCTTTCTACACAAAAAACTAAGATAAACTATGATGTTCGTCAGAAAAAGCATGGTATGGCAACGCCCCCTGGGGAGTGATCAAAACCAATATTGAATCAACAGTTATTCATAATCATCTTACATATTAAATTTGGTGAAATTCCATCCCAAACATGTGGAGATCTGGCTATGATGGAAATCGTTAAAAATGCAACACAGTAGCACCCTCATTTTGGCGAAATACACCAAAATCTAATCAGCATCAATTTATGTCAAGGGTTAAGGGAATGGGAAATTTGGTGAAATTTCATACCAGAGATGCTGAAATATAGATATGTAAATTGTGAAAATTGCAGCATAGCAATGCCCTTGTGGGCCATATACACCAAAACCTGATTAGCACATGTATGTGCTAAGGTCTAATTAAATATGATATTTGATAAATTCTATGCTTTAGATTTTGGAATAGAGTGGCTAGGCTACAAAATATGTAGAGACAGAGAGAAATTTTCAAAAAATTGTCAAATCATATTCAGGTCAACCTAAAACGTGTAAATCCATCCAAAAGATTTCAATACTTTCTTCTGATAAAAATATATTTAAGAAGTATAACAAAAACAAGAATAAATTTTAATTAAGATTTCCTTTAATAGTGAAATATGTTTCTACATCAAAATCGAAAACTAAACTAAATATATAATAATAAAGACAGAGTTTGGTTTGTGTGGTCTATGTGCTGAAAAGTCTGCTGCACATACAGCTATAAGATGGAGGCGATGTACATTTATGTCTAAAATTATGCACTTCGAAGCCAGTTTTTGGATTTTTTAAAATTTGATTTTTTTTCGATTTTTAACTTTTTTCTTTCTTTTCCTTTCACGGTGATTTTTTCACATTAATAAAAGGAATTAAGTTTCAATTTTTTAGGCCAATAGTAGCCAATTTTGTCCTCTTTTCAACTTTTTCAATAAAGTTTATTCAGAAGTTGTACCACAATTTATTTTTGGAGAATTTTTTATGCGAATTTCAGCTTTTCTTTCGCGTTTCGTTTCAATTTTATGACATTCGAAAAAGGAATTTGATTTCAAACTCTTAGCCCTAATGTAATAGATTTTGTCCTTTCGCGATTACATCTTCAGATTGTAATTTTTGCCGATTTTTACCGTTTTTTTTTTTTTTCATTCCACGACACAATGTTTTAGCCCACTTTAATAAATTTTGTCTTTTGTGATTTTTATGAATTTTTAGCGATTTTTATATTTTTCGCAGTAATTTTCCACATTAGTAAAAGGAATCCTGTTTAAATTTTTTAGTCTCATATAGTACATTTTGTCCTCTTTTCAATAAACTTTATTCGGATTTCGTGTAGCGATTTTTGAATCTTTCGCAATTTTTTATGCGATTTTTAGAGTTTTTTAACCTGTTCCAATTTTTTACTCCAGTTGTCCTCTTTTCAATAAATTTATTTCGGAATTCGTACCGGGATTTTTGATTCTTTTTGCAAATTTTTTATACAATTTTTGTGTTTTGAGCTATACTATGCAAGCCCACTATAGTAAATTTTGTCCTAAACGATTTTTAGAGTTTTTTTGCATTTTGCAGCGATTTTTCCACATTAGCAGGGGTGCCCAGAGAGGGGTTTGGTGACGCAAAATGCGTCATAAAATTTATTTTTGGGGGGGAATTTAGAGAAAAAGTACATTTTGGGGGGAGGGGATTTTTAAAATCTTAATACTGTTTTCCTTTCTTTTTTTTTCACTATTAAAAAACTTTTTGATTTTTTTTAATATCACTTTTAATTTTTTTCAACATTCAATTTCCAGAAATGGTCATGTTTTTTTTCATTCTTTAAATTCTAGATAAGGGCAATAAGAACAGATTTTGCATCTTAATATCTTTGAAAGTGAGGGAATAAAAAAATACTTGGTATACAGGTGGAAAAATGTTTAACACATTCTGAAAGGCAATTAGGACCGCAAGACGTGATAAAAGGAATAGCTTTCCAGAAGCGTCTTAAGTAATTTATTATATTGTTTGACAGGGTCGAATCATACAGTCCGAGTGCAAAAATACATTCTTGATGGGTATGATAAGAAATAACAACAAAATAAGCATTTCAGAGGAAGAGACAACGCTAAAATTACTTGACGATTTTCGGAAAACTAGGATTTAAGTACAGTATATTTTAGTGATGTTAGAAGAGTAGTATTGTCATTAAAACAGTTTAAGGTAAACAACCTGTACAGAGAAAAATACTTCCAGCAAGTGATGGGCAAAAACGAGATGTTTTTATAGATTTTATCGATTGTATGGACATCTCGATATTTTTGATTGTGCAAAATTTTTCTCGATGACTCCAGTTTGCCAATTGCTTTTATACGATACCCGATTCGATTTTATCAAAAATCGTCTGCGGGAAAGCTGGAATGAGTCGGGTTAATAAGAACTAGTTGGCTACGCCTGCTAGTCTTTAATCAGGGCCTCTAATTTATACGTAATCTTGTAATATGAAATCTCAAACTGGGTCCCCGCTGCATACGGCACCGTATAGAAGGCGTGGTGTGCACGCACTGCAAAATCTTATAAACAAAAAAAAATCTCGAACCGAACGAACCTCGGAACGGATCCTTTGGGTGGTCAAAGGGCGGTCACAGGAGCTGCATAATATGAATAAATGGTCGCAGGGCTTTCCAACGATATATCACATGAGGGTTATAGGCAAAATTTAGAAAAGTGCCCACGACAGGGCAAAGCGGAGGAAGGGTCATCGGAGGGGTATAACATCAATAAGTGGTCACATGCCTTTCCAACCAAATGTCACATGAGGGATCTTGAGCTAAATTTATAAAAATGCACACCGGGGTGACAAAGTGGGGGGGAAAGGGGCGCGGTAGGTGCATAACAGGAGTAAGTGGTCACAGTTCTATCAAACAATACGTTACATGAGGGGTCTCAGCTAAATTTCGAGAAGTGCCTCCCGTGGGGGCAAAGTGAGGGGAGGGACACCGGAGGTGCATAACATCAGTAAGTGGTCACAGGCCTTTCCAACCAAATGTCACATGAGGGTCTCGAGCTAAATTTATAAAAAATACCCACCCCACCGTGAGGGCAAAGTGGGGGGGAGGGGCGTGGGAGGTGCATAACATGAATAAGTGGTCACAGTCCTTTCATACAATATGTCACATGAGGGGTCTCAGTTAATTTAGAAAAGTGCCACCCTGGGTGTCAAATTGAGGAAAGGGGCACGGTAGGTGCTTAATATGAATACGTGATCGCAGGGTTTTCTAATGATATATCACATGAGGTGTGTCGGCAAAAATTAGGAAAGTGCTCCCCCCGGGGGTCCAACTATTGCAACCCCCCAGGAATTCAGCCCCCCCTTTTTGAAATTTCATATATTATAAGTAATATTTTTCGGAAAACTCCTTAAAAAATTCGAATTAAAATGATGAAAACGCAAAAAAGTTCAAAAACTGGGACCAAATTGGGACCAAATTGGGAAGGGGAGAAGAAAGTCTCATGATATGAAAGGGTGATCCGAGGGCTTTCCAATGATATATCACATGAAGGGCTTAAAAAAGGTTGAAAATCCTCCCCCCCCCGGTTTGTTCACTCTTTCGGCCCGGAATTCACGCATGTCCCACTTTTACTCTTTTATATTTAATAAATAATATCTACGGGAGGTCTCCATCAAAAAACACATCTAAAATTATATTCATTGTAGAAATCACTACGGTTTTAAAAATTTGTTCTCCCCTCCGCACCCCCCTCTTTGAAATTTTTATATTTAATAAATAGTATTTATCAGAGGGTTCCAGGTATGTGACATCTTGGTTGGGCTAAAATAAGAGAAACTTTGAATATTAGGGCTTCATTTCACAGCTCATTGTCATGCCTCTTTCTCTATCTCGTCTCGATAAATCTTCTCACATCTCTTCTCTGCCGAGAACGAGAATTCAATTGCTCGTTCTCGGCAACCTATGAAAAGACACTAATCGAGAACAACCAGTGACGTAGCTAGAGCATTTCGTTTGGGGGGGTGTGGAAATCGAATTTACCGAATAGTCAGTAAATTTTGTATTTTTTTAAAATATTTTATTTGTTTTTATTTTTTATTTATTTTTATTTTGTATTTTTTCGCATTATTTTCTTTTGAGCCGGGGGGGCGAATTAGACAGTTATTTATTATTTCAGCAATAGATATATAAACAGACCAAAAAATTTTAACAAAAAACTAAATAATTTCAACCATTTAAAATTTTAGAAACTGGGGAGAGCGAGGGTAGTAGAAATTATGAATGGAGGGAATGAAGTAGATAACTGCTGATTTATTTGTGGTATTGCACAATTATGAATAAAGCAGAGGAAAAAAGTAAATTTAAAGACTTTAACCCTTAACTGGTCAGGTGAGATGTTTTCCACCCTAGAGAAAATTCAATTATGAAGAAAAAATTTTGTGTTATTTAAATATGTTTATTTATATGTTATATGCATGTACACTTACAGTACTTTTTCAGTTATTTTTATTCAAGTAAATAATGCAAAATTCACAGGGGATTTTCTTATTTTAATTCGTTAAATTTTGTGGAGTGCACAAGACAAGAAATCAAATTTTGGGGTTGCATACACACCACCTCATCACGTTATATACATATATATATATATAAAATCACCTCATCACTTAAGGTTTAAGCTTTTCGTGCTCGATACTCCAGTGAGGGGGGAGGGGCAAAGGTAAAAGCAGTAATTTGGAGTGAGGTGTAAAAGGCAGATTTAGATTGATTATTTATTATTACAATAAAAATAAATTCAACAGAAAATATAAAAAAAAAATTCTTTTATATATAACTCAAAGTTTGAAATTTGCAATACTTTTTAAATTTTAAGTTAGAAGTTTGTACGGGTCGAAATTTTCAAGCCCGGGCCAGGCCGACCCATAGAAAAAAGTTCCGACCCGGCCCATAATAAAAAAATAGGCCTGAACTCGGCCAGGCCTGTCGAAAAAAATTATTTCCCTGGGCAGGCGTTATAACAACTAAAAGTTCAGCCTGTGACCATCCTGGCCCGGACAAAAAATTAAAATCTCGACACGAGCCTGGCACGGCCCGAGTGAATTTCTACAAAACATTGATTTTTACGTCGATTTCGTTAAAAATTTGACTGTACGAGGAATTCTGACCAAAAATACTTAGTTTCTTTCTCTCTTTCTTTTTTTTTCTTTTTCTTTGTAATCTTTATTTTTATAGAAATACCGTATGCTTCCATATTTATTTATTTTTTTAATAAATCTCTATTTGTTGTATGCAAATGTTTCGATTTACATTAATTTTTTTAATCCATATTCCATGTATTGGAGACTTAAAAATCTAAAAAATGCTATGCAGTAAAATCTTCTAAGACGGAATCGCACAGTAAAGTAAAAAAATGCGTTATTATCAGACAAGTTCCTTTCTTAATAGGTGTATTTGTATTATATATTCTTTTCTCACATATTATTATATTAATTTTTCATGGATCGACACATTTTTCAGTTTAAAACAGGATTCCGTCATAGGCAGGTTCTTTTTACATGTTTTATCTTATACTATAATACGAGCAAAAATTGTGTGTATGTGTGTGTGTGTTTATATGTACATTTTATTTTAAAAACGGCTCTAACGATTTTGACTAAACACGGAAAAACCACTGGGCTAGGTCATGTGTTCGAGAAAATTCGATTAGTGGGTCATTTTGGGTCAAAATGGGTAAGGTCAGGCTAATTATATCTAAAAAATGGCTCAATCAATTTTGACTAAATTTTATATCCAACCGTTTTTGGGCGCGAGAAAACTTGGGCTAGGTCACATGTTTGAGGAATTTCTATTAATTGGTCATTTTTGGATCACTTCGGGTCAAGCTAATTTTATCTAAAAAACGGCTCTAACGATTTTGACTAAATTTTGTAATCTACTATTTTGCATTAGGAGAAGGCCAATGGGTTAAATTACATATTAGAGAAAAATCGATTAGTGCGTCATTTTTGGGTCACTGTGGGTCAAGCAAAGTTTATCTAGAAAACGGCTTTAACGATTTTGATTAAATTTTGTATTCTATCGTTTTCTGGCACAAAAATACCATTGGACTAGGTTGCAAGTTCAAGAAAATTCGATTAGTGAGTCATTTTGGGCCATAATGGGTCAGGGTCAAGCTAATTGAATCTAAAAAAAGGCTAAGAACATCTTTATAAAATTTTGTAATACATCGTTTCCGGGAATGAGATGACCATTGGGCTAAGTCACATGTTCGAGAAAAATCGATTAGAGGGTCATTTTGGGTCACTGTGGGCCAAGCTAATTGTATCTAAAAAACGACTAAACGATTTTGACAAAATTTTGCATTATACAGTTTCTGGGCATGAGAAGAACATTGGGTTAAGTCACATGCTCGAGAAAATTCAATTAGTGGGTCATTTTTGGGTCACTGTGGGTCAGGCTAATTGTATCTAAAAAAAGGCTCAAAACATTATGGCAAAATTTTGCATTATATCGTTTCTGAGCATGAGAAGACCATTGGGCTAAATCACATGTTCGAGAAAATTTCGATTAATGGGCCATTTTTGGGGTCACTGAGGGTCAAGCTAATTGTATTTAAAAAAAGCCTCAAACGATTTTGACAAATTTTTTTATTATACTGTTTCTGGGCACGAGAAGATCATTGAGTTAGGTCACACGTTCGAAAAAATTCGATTAATGGGTCATTTTTGGGTCACTGTGGGTCAAGTTAATTTTATCTTGAAAAAAAGCTTTAATGCTTTTGATTAAATTTTGTTTTCTATCGTTTTCTGATTCGAGAAGACCATTGATCTCGGTCACATGCTCAAGAAAATTCGATTAATGAGTCATTTTGGGTCACTATGGGTCAAGGTCAAGCTAAATGTATCTAAAAAATGGTTCAAATGATTTTCACAAAATTTCTTAGTACACCGTTTCCCAGCATGAGAAGTTCATTGGCATAGGTCACATGTTCGATAAATTTGGGTTACTGGGACCTTTTTGTTTTACCTTGGGTCAAGCTAATTTTATCTATAAAACGAATTTAACGATTTTGACTAAATTTTGTATTTTATCGTTTTCGGATTCGAAAAGAGTACTGATTAGGTCGCGTATTCGAAGAATTTCTGTTAGTGGGTCCCTATGGCTCAGGATCATGCCAATTGTATCGAAACAGTAAGAATGATACAGTGAGAATGAAATATCGAATTGAACACAAGAATAATTTTGACCGAGCTAAGCTCGGTCATGCCCGCTAGTTATATTTTAATTTAGCTGTATTTTGCTGCCAGGCCACGCTGAGACAATGATTTTCATATAGGTTGGGTGAAAACCGGGACTGATAATTTTGGCACATGAAGACTTGGAAGAATGAAACCAGTCTCGGTCTGGTCAGGCCTAATTTATGTTTTGTCAAAATGGTGCCAAAGATGACGTTTGTAACAGATTTTTTTTAAAACGTAACAATCGGCAAAAGATCATTATGAGGTAGCATTTGATTATAACTTTATACGTAATACATTTATCAGAAAATTTAACATTCTTGAGAGGAGTAAAAATATTTTTTAAGAACAAGTGTTTTTTTTTTTTTTTTTTTTTTTTTTTCATAAACGTGGCATTTAGTTTGAGGTTAGAAAACTTTAGTTATTTCAAATCTTAAACCGTGTATGGTGTATTTGATAATTTTGATCATATGTGACAGAAAAATGCACAATATAAGAATACGAGGATTTGGTTTTTCTTTTTTCTTTTCTTTTATTTCTTTCTCTTTTTTCCATAAATATTTATCCAAGAAAAAACGTAAGATAAAATAAGAAAATTAATAAAAATTAAATAAAAAAAATGAGAGAATTGGTTAATTAGCAGTTTTTATTTTCTCTGGTAATTAGAACAAAAATAATTGTTGCAGATTACTTCAATGAGAAAATTTTAACTGTCTGTCCCCCAAAGCAGATCAAAGGACCAACATAAACTACAGAGGACGATGGAAACATTTAGTAGACAATGTTGCATAAAGCCGGACAGAAGAATTTTTTTACTTGGAACTTTTTTAAAGAAAGTTTTTACTTGGATTAATATTTATAGAAAAAGAGAAAGAAATAAAATAAAAAATAAAATAAAATCCAAATCCTTCTATTCTTATATTGAGCATTTTTCTGTCACATATTATCAAAATGATCAAATACACCGATTCAGATTTGAAATAACTAAACAGATTTCTAACTTCGTATTAAATGCCACGTTTATGGAGAAAAAAAAAAAAAAAAAAAAAAAAAAAAAACACTTGTTCTTAAAAAATATTTTTACTCCTCTCAAGAATGTTAATTTTTCTGACACATTTAAGTAGACATTTTTTTTTAAATCCAGAAGCATGTAATCAGCAGGCATGAGGCATGAAGTGCTTTGAAATTAAATAAGCATTTTAAATTTTCTGATAAATGTATTACATATTAAGTTATAATCAATTGCTACCTCATAATGATATTTTGCCAATCGCCACGTTTTAAAAAAATCTGTTCCAAACGTCAACTTTGGCACCATTTTCTGAAAGACTAGTTACCTTTATAGAAAAAAAAGAGAAACGCTATTCGTTTACGAATAAGAAAGGAATATCTGCAAATTTCGTGCATATAAAAATGAAAATTTCTTCACGAAAGTGTAAAAAAAGGTGCAAATTACGATTTCAGAACAGCTTTAAACAGTTTTTAAAAACCACAAAATGTGGCTAATTAAAGCTACACTTTATTTGTAGGATATTTTTTCTGTTGAATTTTTAAGCTGGAACTCGTAACATAGAAAGTTATCAGAATTGAAATAGTCAAATACCATATTGAGCAATTGAGCATAAGTATAAAAAAATTAAATATTGTTATTTTAATTTGCAATAAAAAAAAAAGAATGTTGAACACAAAAAGATTTTTTTCGGTGGAGAAGATGAAGGCGAGAAAGGGTAGTAGACAGTGTTTAAAATTATTTTATTTTCTGCAAAATTACTTTGCTTGCATTTTTTTTTTTTTTTTTTTTTTTTTTTTTGTGTGAGCTGTAGCGTTGATTCTGTTACATGAATTAGCATTAGCCTGATTCAAGTCAAAGTACTTTTTATATTAATTTAAATTAACTTTGAGATCCCTTCATTTTAGAAAACAAAGAAAAAAATTGCTTTCAGTTTTTGCAGCAGAAAGTAAATGTATGTCTCTAAACGCCAATTAGAAGAAAGATTAATTCTTATCATCAATGCACTTGTCTTTATATATCAATACAAATGATGATTTTAAAACAAGTTCAAAAACATAAATAAAAAATATATTTTCGAACTGAATGACAAGAACCAGTGTTGCAGTCGTAAAAAAACAAAGGCTGTACGCTAAAGTCATGAGCATTCATGGATACAGTATACGCTAATGCTTTATTTGAGAAGCAGAGGGTATGCGGAGCTTCTTAAGAAAATCCAGAGAGAGGTTATACGGCGTATATCTCCGTATACCTTCCACTACCCCGTGACAAGAACAGATCCAGATCTTAAAACATATCGTCGGTTTATATTAAGTTACAAAAGCAAAAATCCAATATTTTATAGCTCTCTTATCTTATTATATTATTTTTCTTTAAAGCGGTTCTCGAGCTTCCTACTCAACAAAGCAAAATTTTCTGACTCATTTTCTGTCCCATTTTTAAGCATATTGGCAGGCCTGGCTGTTGAAGCGGAATACAATGGAAACTAGTTTTACATTTTTTGATAAAAATATTTATCGCGTTATAAGCGATTGTGGTCACATGACGACAAGTTTTTTTTTTGCCTTTCTCGAGCTACCGCGTCTGGAATTCGGTTCAAAACGCCAACTTTGACAATATTTTCTGAAAAATCTTTTGCGTTTACCAAAAAATGGAAAACGTCTTTCGACTACATAGTTTCTGAATAACAACACCTGCCAATTTCAAAACAAAAATGAATTCAGAAATGTCTCAGAAAGTAGCTCTTTTGATTTGAGAACAGCCTTAAGGATTTTTTCCACGCATTAATTTTTAAATAATTTTTTCAAGAAACTTTTAGTTTTTCGAAGATACAATATACCATTATATATAGTAGCTAATAAGGATGTACCAAATATTCTGTATCTATTCTGTATTTGGCCTTTTCGGCCATGTTACCGAATATTCGGTTAGGCAGAATATTCGGTTTGACCGAATATCAAACCGAATAATTAAAAAACACTTTTAAAACATTTTTAAAAATCTTACACAATTTCTACTTTTAACTGTCAACTTATAAAGATATTCATAACAATTAGAAACAGAATCATATTTAAGTAAAAGAGAATGTTTTTACATTATTTGCTTTTTGTAAAGTGTTACTTAAGAAAATTAACCATTAATGGGCATTTTCATAGGAATTAAACAACGTAAAAATGCAAGTTCCTGAACCTTTTCTAGTAAATAATCTGTTTCTTACTTTTTCACAAAAAAGGGTGTTTCTAATCAAAACAGAAAAATTTTCAGTGTTGATAATACACATCATGAAAGACAATTTTTGTTCAGAAAACCATAGTCGCAATCCACTTATTCAGTTTGATTGCTATAAAAGATTGCTATGATTATAAATAAAGAAGGGCTGCGGAGTCAGTGGAGAAAATGGACGACTCCGACTCCGACAATGCAAATCTGCTTATAAAATGGACGACTCCGACTCCGGGAATTTTAACAGATCCGACTCTTTCACTTAAAAATGCGCCGACACCGACTCCGACTACGCAGCCCTGAAATAAAGTGTATCTCATCTCATTCGAGGTCAAACTTGGATTTTCATTTGTTAACCCTAACGAAGATATCATAGCTATATTTTTAACAAACTTGCTTTGATTTCTTTGAAATATAATATCATGATGAGAAGTGCTGGAAATTGCCACTTTTCATATTCAAAAACTATGAGGTAGACATTCCTTTATTCAGAATGCAATTTATAGTATTTATACTGTGTCACTGGCCAAAATTCAGTCATTTTCAAGGATATCATCACATTTAACACAAACTAAATTAATATGAAACAAATCTTGATAAAATATCCTCATTTACTGATAAAGTTGTGAACGAAAATTCAGTTCCGGCTTATAGTTGCACACCCAGAATTTTTGACTGAATATATTGTAATTTTGATGGAATAAATGGAGTGAGGTGTTGTTCTTTGTTCCAAATTTTTTTTGTCTTGACCACATTATCTCTGTTGAAAGTTTGTTAAAAATTTTTAGGAACAATATGTATGTTTACAATCTCTAAAAATAATCGCCCATTCGAAACACTGATCTGAGATGTATTTAAAAATTTCCTTGCTAAATCAAAGGCAGTAGAAAAGTTATTTTTGTGTTTTAGAATTAAAAAATATATATATGGTTTAATTGGTTTAATATATAATTGGTTTAATTCACCAGAAGAAGCCATGAAATATCAAACTTTTTTAATTAATAAAATTTTAAAATTCTCTTCTTAAATAATTCAAAGCGGATTTTTTTTTCATATATAAAGATTACTTGTAAAAAGTTCTTGTTTTCAATCTGTAAGTTTCTGCATTAAATATTATGTAAAATTGTTTTAAAATTTAACATTTTAATGCCTTTAATCCTTGAAAGATAAAAGTATTCGACCAGCCGAGTACTTGGTATTTTGCCGAATAGTTAGTACTCGGCTGACCGAATATTCGGTATTCGGCCTAACAGTTAATTCGGCTAGCCGAATATTCGGCAGAAAAGTTATTTTTGCTGAGTTTCTTGTTTTAGAATTAAAAAAATATGTATTCACTTGGTTTAATTCAACAGAAGAAGCCATGAAATATGAAACTTTTTTAATTAATAAAATTTTTAAATATTCGACCAGTCGAATATTTGGTATTTGGCCGAATAGTTACTACTCGGCTGGCCGAATATTCGGTATTCGGCCTAACAGTTAATTCGGCTGGCCGAATATCCGGTATTCGGTTCGCCTGTAGGTCGAATATTCTGTATTCGGTCAAAATCACTATTCGGTACATCCCTAAGCTGATGTAATTTTATCACACCGTTTTAATTTTCTTTGATAAGAAAAATTCCTGGTTCTCTCTTATTTTTAGCTTTGAAAAACAGACAGTAAACATCTGGCGACATCCTGTCCCCCGAAAAAAACACGAAATATCCACTCCCCATAGCTTTCAGAGTCCAGCAAGACAAATTTTAACGAACAAGAAGTCTGGCCTTCTAATTTCATTTGCATTGGTCAAGGAGTGTACGTGTACCATTTACCTTCAAGGCATTTTTCTCCAGATTCCTTTCTTGAATGAAGCTAAGATAATCTCTACCCTAATCTTCTAGCTTACAGAGATACTGCATAGAAAAAGGAAGAAGGTATATTTTTCTTCCAAGGGATACTGCATCATGGACACCCCCCTCCTTACCCTTCTTACGTCCATGCAATAGCTAAAAAGTGAATTAACAATTCAATCGACTCCGAGGGAAAGAAAAAAAAATTACATAAGGCAAAGAGAAAGGAAGTTTTTAATTAGAAAATATTTAATAATTTTAAATATGTTTTGACAATGTTTTCTGTTTTTTAATAAATTTTGTAATATGTTTTTAAAAATTCTTAAAAAAAAGGAAAAAAAATCAGAGCCAAATGATGCAATTTTTGAACGAAAGTGAAATTACCGAATGTCTATGAGTTTACCGAAGTGGGGGGGGTGTCGCACCCCCCCACACCCCCCCTGTAGCTACGTCCCTCAACGCATCGAGAATCTAAGAAAATTGATTTCTCATTCTCAGCCAACATACAAAATGTTGAAAAGCGCGAGAGGAATAATCGGGAAGTCAAAAGTCGAGATGCCGGTGAAAAATCCTCGAGATGAGATTTGCGGAAATGCCAGAGAAAGAGAGAAATGAAGCTTTCAGAGTCAACTTACCGCATTTCTGGTTTAAGTCATAGTTTCTAGAAGGAGTGCATTTGCTTATCCAATCTCTTTTTGTTATTAACCGATATGGGTTAGGAGGTATAGTGGTTTATTTATTCAGTTCTGTATAGTCCTAATTTCAATAATTACTGTTGAATTTAGTGTCATTTTGCCCCGAATTTTCAATGTTTCTCTTACTTTAGCTCTGTCAAGCTGTCCCATACCTGGGCCCTCAGATAAATATTATTTATCAAATATAAAAATTTCAGAAGAGGAAGGCGAGTGAATTCTGCAAGGCGCGCGAGAATGGACCGACAGGGGATTAATTTTCAAACATTTACCGAACCCCTCCTGTGACATATCATCGGAAATCCCTTTGACCACTCCTTCATATTATGAACATTTCTCCTCCTGGAGTAAATTTCGGGAGGGGGAAGCAGTAAGGGGTGAATTTTTTAAATCGTTGCGATTTCTACAAGAAATATAATTTTAAGTGTGTTTTTTTGATGAAGCCCTCCGGTAAATATTATTTATTAGATATAAAAATTTAAAAGTGAGGGTTGCGTGAATTCCGGGTGTATTCTGGGAAGAAAGAGTGAACCCATGGGTGAGGGGTAAATTTCAAACTTTTTGAACCCGTCATGTGATATGTCATCGGAATGTTTTTGGACCACTTTTTCATATTATGAATCTTTCTCCCCCCTCCCCAATTTAGCTTCCCGTGTGAGGCGCTTTTCGAACTTTTTTGAAATCGTAGCATTTTTGTCATTTTAGATCGGATTTTGTTACGGAACCCTCAGATGAATAATTTATAATATATTAAAATTTCAAAGAGAGGGGGGAGGGTGTATTCCGGGGCGCGCAATAGTTGGAATCCTGGGGGCACTTTTCTATCTTTTGCCGTCACCCCCTCATATGATATATCATTGGAAAGCTCTGTGACTATTACTTCATGTACATACCTCCCGCGCCCTTCTCCCCTTTGACCCCGCGGGTGGTCACTTTTCTAAATTTAGCCGACACCTCTCATGTGATATATCGTTGGAAAGCCTTATGACCACTTATTCATATTATGCATTTATTGCTCCTCCCCTACTTCCCCCCCCCCCAGGGGAGTCGTTTAACACATTCCAGTAGATGGTCTTCTAATAAAGGGGAAATCATAGAACTGATCTCAAATGACGTAAAAACATAAATAAAAATTTTTTTATACTATTTACCATCCTTTCAGTTCATGTTTTTGCCACTAGGGGTCCTTTTTATTCTTATTTCTTTGGCCAATATGCTGCTAATTGTCGAAAAATTCTAATTATTGATACTTAAACTCCTCTTACCGTTTCATACCTACTCGCGACTTTTCAACTTTTTGCAACCAAAGAATGCCGTTACATGACTTTTCCACTATTATGGCTCCATTATAGCCTCCCTTCGGTTTGTTGTTTTTTAAATCCATCTCTTTTCAGTTACCATGTATTTACTAAATACTGCTTTATAAACATATAAAAACAATGATTTTAATAAACGATTGTAGAACATCTCGATTGTAGGTTCTCGGAAGTAATCGATGACTATATCGATTGTGTTTTTTACCGATTACGATTTTTTTTTATTGGTCCAAGAATTATTTTAGGGGGAAGGGAGAAATTTATAGAAAAATTATAATTTTTTGGGAGGGAAAGGAGGATTAATTACTAGGTAATATGACTGAAAAATTATAGTGTGAAAGGAAAACATATCTATGCAGAATACAGGGGCTTACAATAGATTTAGGACTATGTTTTAATAGTATAATGTCTGCCATTTTATAAGAATCGGTACTTGTATAAGAGTATATTGTATGTTGTTAAAGAAGTATAAAGCAACACTTGTACTGAAATAAACGCTTCAATCCACAGTTTATTTTAGGGTGGGGGGTGATTTAGAGAATTTTTTTGGGAGGGTGAGATTAAACTGTATGACTAGATAGTATAGAAAAAATGATTGGGAAATCTTAAGCGTTAAGATTTAATCTTAAACAAGGGCGTATGCACATGCAAATGTATTTCATATGTGTTTGATATAAACGACTCGTCTTTAATATTTTAGTTTTCTTAAAACGATATGCAATTTTTGTATTTAAGATTTATTTTGTAATAATTTAAAAGATTTTTATTTTAAATACTTGTAAGTAAATATTTATTTTCATAAAAAAGTAGCTTTATTTATTAAAACGTATATAGTGAACACGGGCTTGTCAGTCAGGACTTATAAATGTGAAAACAATCAGATTGTTATAATAAAAAATGTATCTTTTATTATTTATTTCGCTGTTAAAACTTTTATTTCATGTGTGTATGACAGTACGTAAGAATACTATTATTAAATAATTTAATAATAAGAATATATTTTACAATTGATTTTCTGTTTAGGGGGGGGGGGGGGGGGTGGGACTCAGTGTTAATGTATGACGATTTTTTTTTTGGGGGGGGGAATTTGCGTCATTGGATTTGGGGGGATGGTCACCACTGCACATTAGTAAATTCTTTTCATTTTTTTTCAGTCACCGTAACAGTGCGAAGTGGACCAAAGGGGACCTTTTTCTAAAAAAGGAGCTTTAGGGTGAAAGGGCCTATTTGCGAGGTCTACATTATATATTTTATATATATGTTTTTTTATATTATGCTGAGCAAAACATTAATTAGGTATGTAAATGATATTTGTATACAGAGTCACACAAAAAATTCAAATACACAACCATCTATGGCAGAGTTGCAAAAAAGCCGGCTAAAATTAAAAAAAGCCAGGCCGGTGGCTTTTATTGGTTTTAACCGGCTTTTTTTGGCCAAAATTGGCTTTTTTGGCCATAATTGGCCTTTATACAATAAAGCATTGTAATTATAAACTACACATTTTAAAGTGTTTTTAATTAGTTTTAATGACATTTAATTGATTTACAGTTTAATAAGTAACCCAATTTCTCAATAATGAGGACATTAATACTGGAATAAAACTTAGATGATTTTGCCAGTGATTTGTATTCAGAATTGCAAATATGTCAGCTAAATTTTAAAAGGGCCATACCAACTGCCAATTTTTTCATATTTACTGCTTTATAAAATTAAAGAGGACAATGGTTACTTAGTTATATGTTTTATTACTTAATTTTAAGAGCTATTAATATACAAGTCTTATTTTATTTCTAGCAAACATTTAAAATTATACATAGTCATATTAATAAAAACACCACCATTTCTCACTATTAAAAACATTATGAATAGCATATGCATGAATATGCATAGCAACAAGCTTTTCAAAAAAAAATTTTGAGAATTTTTTTTTTCTTGTTTAAATGCTCTATTTTTTATACACTTATGTACCACTCTCCTCAAATAAAACATCTTTTCTAATTCCTCGTTTCCATTTTGATGTGTTACATTTTGTCATTAAGGCTGTTGAATCCAAAAGGGCAACTTTCTGACATAAGTTTTAATTTATTTTTGTCCAAAAATGCATGAAACTAGCAGATGTTGTTGTTCAGAAACTATGTAATTGCACTGTTTTTTCTGAGTTTTTTTGCAAACGCTATAGATTTTTCAGAAAATAGTGTCAAAGTGAGCATTTTGAACCAAATTTCCACACAAAAGAAGAAACCACTCAGAAAAGGGTGAAAAAACATGTTTGTCACGTGATCAAAATCTCTTTATAACTCAATAGGTAATTGATGGATCAAAAAATGGAAAACACAGTTCGATTCCAAATCGCTTCCATGGTCAGGCTTTCGAATTTTACATCTTTCCGTTAAAAAATGAATTTGTAAATGTGTCAAAACATTTTGCGCTTGTTGAGCAGAGCAGTTAAGAACAGTTTTAATTAAATATAATCTTTAAAATGTGTAGTATATGTGGAGCTACATAATATAGAATTTCAAAACACCAGTTCGGAGCCTAACTTATATCCTTTTCAATGTTTATATATACTTTTTTTTTTTCAGACATAATGCGTTCACAGTTGTCTTCTAGAAGTTATAAAGACTTATTTATTTGATAAAATTTAATATAAATCTATTATTTTTTTTAGTAGAAAATATTTATAAGTGTATTAAAAATTAATTGATCCAAATTTAAAACAAATTTACTGTAAACCAACTTTAAAAAATAAAAACTGGCTTTTTTCAATAAAAGCCGGCTTTTTTTAAGTGGTTAAAACCAAAAAAAGCCGGCTGTCTTTTTTTGGCCTGGCTAAAAGCCAGCAACCCTGATCTATGGCCGAATATTTACTGAAATGCGTTTTGCAGCTGGTTTAAATTTTAGTGTGTTATGTGATGCGCATATAATTATTAATTTCGATATATGGCCACCCAAAATAATTCAAATAAATACATTACCATTGATAAACAATTATTGCTTGATGTTTGTTTAAACTAAACGAAATTTTATTTTGATAAAAAATGCTACACACACACGCTTTTTCATCACACATTATTGTTCTAAAATTAATTTTACAAACATTTGTGAATAATTAATACATTGGCCGTTATACAGGGTGTACTATAAAGATTGATACGCGCTATAATTTTATACCTTTTGGCGAAAAGTAGCTAATGTAGATTATAAAAATGCTTAAAATAAGATAATAAAATAATATTGAAATATTATGACAGCGAAATAATACTCTCATTAACTAAAAAAAAAAAATGAATACAATTTTTTAAAAAACTTTTATGCGAATCTTCTATTCAAAATTTGTCAGTTAGAAAATTTTATCTTTGCTGCAACAAAATCATTAAAAAACTACTTACTCCAAACTAAAACCACAGGCTTACTCAAAATTTGGAAAATGGAAAACCATAGAATGGCTATCGACACGAAATCTAGAAAAATATAAAGAGTTGAGAATTTTTATGAAAGCAAGTACTATTTCTGAAAAGTTCTCTGACAGAGGAAAAGTAATGTATATTATTAAACTTTGGCAAAATTAATATATTGCTGTTGTTTTAAAACCATTTTTCAATTTTATTTAAATATTTAATAAGAATTAATTTGAAACACTTTTTTTTTTTAAACTTCAAAACTAATTTATTAGGAAAATGCTTCTTAAACAACTCATCTAATACAAATGTAAGTGCTATTTGGTATTGAAACTCTACTTCAAAAAGCTATATTTTAAAAATTTCTGCTCGACTCTTTAATCACTTCAGAGAATGCCATCAATTCAAATAAATTTATAATTAGAGTACATTTTATTCTTGTTAATAATGTGGTGACATTCACTGCGCCAATTCACACATTAAAATTTCAATCTTATTTCATTCTGTCAATCAGAATAACTACGCATTAAAAATAACTTATATGTCAAATTTAAAGTTTCTAGCCCTGATAATTTCAGAAGAATAGCAACTTTAGAAGATTTTCAGCTCATTTCATCGCTTAAAATTTAAAAAATTTTAAAAGCGGATTATTATTTAAAAACGGCATGTTAATAACATATACTTTTGGATCGATCGGACAGTCGTGTCGTGTTCGGAAAATCAATTCGTACCGAAAAATTCTATCATTTAATTATTAGACATTGATTCCGATATCTACTGTCTAATAATTACCAGACATAATTTTCCGGTACGAATTGATTTTCCCAACACGACACGATTTTCCGATCGACCCAATACTATATTTATTTTCCAGTTTCTTGTAGAAAGCAGCTTCAGATAAATCGTGATGAGACGAATTTAGAGGACTTTCCCATCAATTTACCGTATTAAAATGTTAATAATAATAATAATAATAATAATAATAATAATAATAATAATAATAATAATAATAAACGTTTTAAGTGAGCATGTAAGTCTTCAAAATACATAAGTGTCATGTTTTACGTTTCTTAAGAAATCGTGTTGAAACTCAAATTTTACAATTTTCTTTCCGCATTTTACACCGTTAAAATTCTAATTTTTGAAAGAAAAAAAAATCAAGTCGTGCATTTACACATTAGAAGTAACATATAGTTACTAATTTAAAGTTTCTATTTCAAGTTTTTAAAAAAAAGAAATCTTGATGAAACGCAATTTTTGGAAATGTTTTGTAAAAGGATATTTATCTATTTCCACTCTTTAAAATTCATATTTTTAAAAATTTCGATTCGGGTCAGCATTTGAGCACTAAACGTATTCTTTGGGCCAATAAAAAGCATTACTTATCGATTATCTTCGGCCTTGGTCACATTATGTGATACTTTTTCTCAGGTAAACAGTACTTATTTGTTACTTCTGGTCAAAAGATGGTTTAAAAATTGCCTAGATGTGAAAAACGTGTCGAATTTCTTCCAAATTAGAGTCTGAACAGTGGCATATAGTCTCAGAATATTAAATAGTCTATTCATCATGTATAACTTACTTGCAAAATTTGAGGCCAGTCGAAAACACCGTTTGAACGCTATTATGTTCAAACACACATGGGGGAAAAAAGACTAAGAAAATACCAACATACACACATGTATACGCACATACATAGAGAATTTTTGTAAAAATAGGCAAAATGGATTCAGGGGGCTTCAAAAAGTAAAGATGTACCAAAATTTCACAGTCTTATTTTTCTTTTCCATGATTACAATAAATTCCTTATACTGACCATAAAGTAAAAATGCAATAATTTTCAATGCTCTCAGTGGAAAACAGTTATTTTTATAACTATTTCCAAAATAAATAATTCAGCACAAATTTTAATAAAAATTTCGTTGCCTGATATAGAGGTCTGCACGAGCCGACATTTCCAGGCCCGGGCCCGGCCCGACTCAGAGAAAAAAAAATTCGGCCCGGCCCGGCCCGGCCCTTACAAGAAAAATATTGGCCCGGCCCGGTCAAAAAGTTAAAAGTTCGGCCCAAGCCCGGCCCGGCCCGAAAAAAAGTTAAAATCTCGGCCCGGCCCGAGTGAATTTCTACAAAACATTGATTTTTACGTCGATTTGGTTAAAAGTTTGTCTCGTACGAGGAGTTCAAGCCAAAAATATTTATCTTAACTTTTCTTTACATGTTTATAATCTTCATTTTTATAGAAGTACCGCAGGGTGCGATATTTATTTTTTAATGAATCTCTACTTCTTGTATGTAAATGTTTCAGTTATCATTAATATTGTTAATCCATATTCCATGTATTGAAGTGTTAAATATCTGAAGAATGTTATACAGTAAAATCTAAGACTGAATAAGACTAGAAAAGGAAAAAAAATGAGTTATATGCAAGTTCCCTTCTTAGCAAGTGTAAATGTATTATATATTATTTTCTTACGTAGTAGTATATTAATTTTGCATGGATCAACACATTTTTCAGTTTAAAACAAGATTCCGTCATAGACAGGTTCTTTTTCACACGTTTTACTATATTTTAATTTAACTATATTTTAATAAGTGTAGAAATCTACTACTCTTTAAAAAGAATGAATTTGAATGTTTAATTGTAAAATAATGGCGATTTAAAAATGTATGCATTTTTTGACAAAAAATTTGTGCCACGCCTAATTTTACTTACCTTTGAACGGACCAGGCCACGCCGAGACAATGATTTTCATACGGGGTGGGTGAAAACTAAAAATGAAAATTTTGGGCCATGAAGATTAGGAATGAAACCAGTACCCGGGTGTGTGCAGAAAAAAATAAGTTAGGCCCGGCCCGGCCCGAGCCTTCAGGGAAGAAGTAAGGCCCGAGCCGGGCCCGGCCCGTACAGAATCGTGACTAGGCCCGGCCCGGCCCGAGACTTCAGAAAAAAGTAAGGCCCCGACCCGGCCCGAGTGCCGTGAATGAAAATAGGGCCGAGCCCGGCCCGGCAGCCCACGGGCCGGCCCGTGCAGATCTCTAGCTGAATTAGTGTTACTGAATTGCGAATTCTATTCCAAAAAACTTCAGTCAAGAAATATGGTTTTAAATTTTTGAATTCTATAGCAAACTATTTATAGTGTCCAAAAATAATAATAATAATAATAATAATTTTAATTTAATTTTTAAATTTAAATTTCATTTTAAATTTCATTCTTCAATTACTGTTCTCTGCAATTGAAAATGAAAAGAAAGATTCAAAATAAAGTTTGCCTTGTGTGTGATATAGACCCTAATGTTCGAAACTATGAGCGTCCCCCCACTTTTTTTCCCCAGGACTACACCACTGTGTATATCACCGTATACCCTCAACTACATTCCTGTTTGTTATACCATAATGGCTAGTGGTCAGCCATGTTAGGTCTGCCGAATTTAAAGTAAGGTATGAGTTGAAGCAAAAATGAATTAGTTGTCAATTCTATACAGGGTGCTTTAAAACTGAGACAAACCAAAAGAGATGGTAGAGCTACGCTACAATGAAAAAATTTTGTATAATAATCCAGCATCGCAATCTATTTATACATACAAAAATACAAGATTTCTCACACTCACACCTATCAGAACGCGAATTATAGTTCATAACTCAAAATAATGAAGATGTTTTAACAAAATTGACAACAAACTTACCGTATTTTCTGATCTATAAATATGGTTTGATTAGTGATGTAATATTGCTGTAATAATGAATGTTACTAATCGAGGGGAACCTGTATATGTTAAACAATACGACAATTTAAGTTATTCACTTAAAGATGTTTCAGTTTTCATTAAAAGTGCTTTTTAATAATCAAAATAAGAAAGAGAGATTTGATCATGAGTAATGATGACTGTATTGTTATAATAAAATTCTTATCAAGTAGCTTTTCAAATGAAAACTAATAAGCGAAGTCGTTACACATTAGAAAAGAAAAAACTAAAGATATGATAAGTGTTCCTTTTTGGTAATCTTTATAAAACAGAACATCCCAACTTAGATTTCAGTGCTTCACTTCACATGCTCGTAGATAGCAAGTAAAATGTTAAATGAAATCCTATTTTATTCCGTCCCATTCCATGTTTAAAATGAAGGAGTCAAGATAGTCAGAATTACGATGTGTTCAAATTGGAAATGCAAAACTACATAGGGGTAAAGCCAAAAGAAGATTTTTTTTTTTCTTCAGCCTTTTAAAGCGACAGCACTAGGATGATTAGCATCTACAGAAAAAATGGAACCTCCTCCAGATTTTCATTCAGTTAAATGATGTTCTTGTTGTTGTTAATACTTGAAACATCTATTATTATTTCTATTCATATCATGCCCATTGTGGATGGAGTAGCCGTAGATTCGAGCTCGGAACAGCCTGTATAAAAAAATTACTGGCCCGGCTCAGTATAAAATCAAAAAATTTCAGCCGGGCTGGCCTAGCCCGATTCCATTTCTACAAAACATGACGATATTTCTGAAGCAACATATCCTATAATTAAAATTCTTCAAAATGAACGCTTATTTATGCGTTGATTTTATTTTCAAGTTATATGTCTGCAATTCATGGGATGCAGAATAGTAATAACTATAGAAATCGACCGAAAATTTGGTTTCTTTTTCGTTTTAGGCCCAAAATCGGAGTTTCGGCGAAAATGCTGCCGAAAATTCGGCCTGACAGAAACTCGATCGAAAGTATCTGTATCAATCTCACAACAAAAATCTCGTTTCTTTTTTCGGGAATTTTCAACATTACTCATTGATTTGAGCTGTATCGGCTCAAATGAGACACTCTTTATTTATTACTGTGAACTTCAGTGTTTATAATTATCAGTCATGACTGGACTCAAGACGCGAGTGCAAATTATAAAGTAAGCAATGCATGTATGACTAAACTTTAAAGACGCTTTTCACGTGCTCATTAAAAGCTGCAGACTTAGCAATAATAGAAAATATTTAGTTTGAAACGTGTTTCGAATACTCTTTGAGGAAGCTCTAGTATAACAGATGATCATTTACAAAAATCATAATAAAAGACAAATTGATGGTACGTATACCTAAAGTGTTTTTTAATTAGATGAAATTCATATAATTAGAAAATCATTTTGTGTCGTTGATGAATTAGTAATTACATTTTATTTTATGTGAAAATAAAAAGTTTTGGTAGAGGCACATATAGCCAACTTGGGCCACACTTATAATTGCACGTATAATTAATTAATAATTATTTATATTTATGTATGTATTAATTACTCTTTTTTTTTTTTTGACATTTTCATTTTCAGCCGAAAATAGGAAGATAAGCGAAACTCGGTTTCAGTTTCGGTCGATCGCTAATAATAATATTAATGACTACTTAGACAATTACGTACATAATCTCTCATTAAAATAAAAAGAAAAGTGCCCAATTAAACTGATGGCTTTGAGCTCACAGGCTATTCACACTAATTGTATTATTGTAACTCTTATTTATGTCTATTATTCATGAGATAGAACTCATTCTTTTTGAGCAAAACGGTAAATAATCAGTGAACTGGCTTATCAGAATAAACCGGTTTACCAAATTTGAAGCAAATTGGATAATTCTGCATAAAAACCATTTATCTAAATCAAGGGGGATTAGCCCCGTTCTCCTCTTTATACTTAACCAATGAACCTTCAAATCTAATTAGGGAAGCGCCTTATCAGAATAAACTGGTATACCAAATTTGAAGTAAATCGGATAATTCTGCATGAAAAACCCATTTATCTAAATTAAGGGGGGATTAGCCCCCCCCCCGTTCCCCTCTTTTATACTCAACCAATGAATCTTCAAATCTAATCAGGGAAGCGCCTTATCAGAATAAACCGGTATACCAAATTTGAAGCAAATCGGATAATTCTGCATGAAAAACCCATTTATCTAAATCAAGGGGGAGGGGTAGCCCCTGTTACCCCCTTTATACTTAACCAATGAGCCTCCAAAACTAATCAGGGGAGCGCCTTATCAGAATGAACCTATTTACAAAATTTGAAGCAAATCGGATATTTCTATCAAGAGTTATTGCGTTACGTATATACATACGTACATACAGCACCTGCGGGCACATTAGCTCTGAGGCTTTGATAACTTGTGGGCTAAAAATGAATCTAGTTTTAGAAGGAAAGAAAAATATAGAAATCATAATTTTAAAGCTCTACAGAAAAAAGTAAAAAAAAAAAAAAAAAAAAAAAATATATATTTCTCTGAAATCTATTAAACCAAAATAAAGTTCTAAAGATTTCGTTAAACAAATATGCAACACCATCATTATTTTTTGAAAAATAAATTAAAATAACAGGCCAACACGGGCTTAGGGGCGTGCGGGTGGGGGGGATATGAAGTCTAGACCAGGCCCTGCCCGGCGGCCAGTCCCGGCCGCGTCTCGCGTGCAGGCCTTTAAGCAGCCGGCAGTAATAACTCAAGAGTGGCCCTGTTGGGACATTCTCCGGGTAAAAATCGGAATGTCCCATATCAGTAGATTTGGGATTTTTCATTAATTAGTGTTTAGAACAGTTGATTAGCATAGGGAAGAGGTCGTCCAGGGTGGCAACTGCGACGGGTGCTACATTTTTAGGATCGCCATAAAAAACACTTATTGCTCAATATTTGAAATAGTCCGGGATGCTCACAGTCCCGGAGTATCAGCGTCACTAGTGTAGAAGTGCCATCTCCCCCCCTCCCCCTCACTTCTCTAGTATCCACAATGTCCCATCTCCCAGTCCCAGTGTTGCAAAATTCCCTCCCCCCTGGTGCCTGGTGAATCAAAAAGTCTGAATTCAAGGACTGAACTCGGAAGAACGATTTTCTCCAGAAAAATTTTCAAAGTATAACTTTCTGGAAGAAAAGGTGAGCATTCAACACTTGTTTCATTAAAATAATAATAATAATAAAATTATTAAAAGGCGGGATCTTTTTTCTTTTCCCATCCACGTTTCTGTTGGTATTACAGACGGCAAGGAGAAGGCATTTGCTAACAAAATTTCCAAAGTGCTTTTAGTTAATTTTTTGCCTGTAGACCATTATTTTTTTTATTTATTTTTTTTTTTTAAGAAAGGAATTTAGAAATGCAAATATATTTTTTAAATATTTCTCTTTCCAATTTCTTGTAGAACTTTTGTAGGTCTATTGACAAAAAAGGCTAATATCAAATTTGTGGTTTTAGAAGTGTTTTCTTCAAATCAGGGGCGTAGGTTGGATTTTGAACGCTTGTTGGAATTCAAAATACTGCGCCTGCTTAAGTAACTTTTTAGGTTTTTATGTTACAGTTTTCTATACAAGAGTTTTTAGGCGGTTCACAAAATTGGATTTGAAAATCTCCCCCCCCCCCTCCCCTTCCCTCCCATGCTATGCCACTTCTTCAAATGATCATTTAAAATTGGGCAATTTTTACCCAGAATTCTGTTTTAACCATTTCGTTTGTCCACCAGAGTCTTGTTGACACTTATGTTAAGAGGTATTTGTTAATTAATACAGAAAATAATTATTATTAAATATAAAAATTATGTCCTTTTATTGCTAATTTATTATATAGAGAAAGGGATGATTTACCTGAATATTTTATTGATATTTTTCAATTGATTGATTCCATGATTTCTTAAATCAAGGTCAAAATGAAATTCATTTCGAAATATCAGATGCTTCTCGAGGTCAATGCAAGAAAAAAAAGAAATTGGTGCCCTGAAAATTCCCGTTAACTTAAATAAACAAAATTAAAGAAAAAAGAGGTTGTTCTACCACCTTACGGTTGTCCTCTTAACTTCACCAGCCAGATGAAGAGACCGACATACAGGAAGTGAAGAGCTATGTTTATTTATTATGTTTTGTAGAAGCTGTAGGCGCGTGAACGGTACACTGTTGACCTGCATGTCAAATTAGGGGTTACTTGAAGAGGTAATTAAAAAAAAATCTATTTAGTGTTCTCTATTTTAGAATTTTGCATGTAATTTATTATTATGACTTCTACAGCTGTTATTTGAAGACAGTCGTGAAGTAGACACTAAGGTCGACAAAAGTAGTGCGTTTATCTTCGTATTTAATGGATGAATTAAAAATTTCATTCTTTTTACAAACATTTGTTCTTTTTTAATTATTACAAAATCTTAATTGATACTATTGTTTTTTTTCATTAAATTCTCCCATCCTAATTTTATATTACTCTACATGTCATGCTCTATTTTACACGTTTCATTGGTTTATTTGGTCAGTATTTATTACAAATGCTTTGGGCATTTCAATATTTAGTTATGAACTATTCATTTAACTATATAGTAGATATCTATACGAACATTATAAAAATATGTCTGTACGAAATATCTTATTTTAACCTTACGTTTGTTAAATAAAGCCAGAACTGTGTGACACCTCAAAATAAAAAATTAAAATACTGATTGAAAAGTGTTATGTTTACTAGAATTGTATAGACAAAATGTATGTGTAACCGATGGGCTTTTTAGCTTCGTGTTTTTCTATTTTTCATTCCTAAAATCAACGTTGTTATATATGATAAACGTAAAATTAAGACACTTCTATGCCACTGCTGTTTTGTTGATTTTATTTCGTTAGTAATTTCGAAAAAATAATTACTTTTCACGATTAATAAAATGAAATATTTAATTTCAGATTATATAACATACATTAGTATTAACATATTAACTTTGCACTGTAGTTATTTTTGAAAGTTTAATCTTTGTTTACCTTTTTGTTTCTGAATATTGGAAATTAAATATTCTTTTCCAGTATTTAGCATGCATTTCATTGTTTTTATATCTTCAGACTTTAATTATACAGTGGGTGATCATTTAATGAACTTAATCCGTTCCAAAACAGTGTTCGCAAACCGAATTGTTCGTTAACCGATCATAGATTTTGCATTGATTTGTATGGGAATTCAATTAATTTGTTCTTAAAAGCTGAATCCTTATATATATAAAAAAAGGTAACGATTTGGAAATGGACCAATAAAAATCTGCATAGATCTTCCCGGTACACTCCTAGATCGGCATCTATATTTCTTGTGACCAGGGATCTTCCTTTGTTAATATTAAGAAAACTGTTTCATACAAAAATATGAAAATTAGTGCTATTATAGAGAAATGTTTGATAAACTCACTCATGCAGACAGTTTTTAGATGAATTATTATTTTAAGAGATATTTAATGTTAAAGTTAGTCAAAATTGTTTTATTAAAAAAAATTATATGAGCAAAAACTATACATAGGAATTTAAACATTTTTGCATCATTTAATACATTAGAAGTTCCCGGTGTGCAGACTGCATTTCTTTTTTTAATTTGACTCATTTTTTGAGGATTTATCGCCATTTTAAATTCAAATTTTCAGCATTTCGAAAGATATTTTTTACATATTTTAGAAAAGGATATTATTTTAAACTTTTGCCAATTTTAAAAACAGCGCAAAGAATAATATTTTCTTCAAATTAAAAATTTATTTACACATGGCTATTATAATCAGAATAAAACTTTCAAATGAGAATTAAGTGATTACATGTTAAAAATAAAGGAAATATTGAAAATTACATCATAAAAACTATAGTTACACATGAATTTTAAAAAAGAGAAAGAAAATTTTTAAATTATAAATTAATTATTATGCGTTAAAAAGTCGCAAATGGAGGAAATTTGTGTTATATTTAAAAAGGCCAAATAATTGACAGTTGGCAAAACAGTTTAAATTAAAAAATATATTTGCGAGAGACATTTATTTCATGTTTTGAGATAATCTTTGAAACTGTTATTGTGAATTCTATGACAGCGCAAACAATATTTCCTTTCTAACAACAAAAGTATTTTCATGTGAATGTTAAAAAGAGAAAGAAAACTTTGTTGAAAATTACGTCAGATATAAAACGATACATTTCAAATGTGTTATTTAAAAGAACTTTCTTATAGAGCTGTTAAAAAACCGAGAGGCAATGAGTCTGTTTACTTAATCCATTTTACATTAGTTTATTTTCAAATTTTTAACTAATTTCTTTTAATCAAAGATGAAAACAGCCATTGTATCCCTTAACAAATGCTGATTTCGCCTTAAAAATCTTTAATCAAAGGAATATGAATTAAAACCTGTTTACAGCGAGATCGCCACTGTTTTTTAAAATTATAATTCAATCTTTTTAAAGCCGATGAAATTAGCCTGCTTTTAGAATCTGGGGTGTCGGAACTGGGGTTGGCGAGCGTAGCTCATAGGGGGCAGAGTCCCTTACTAATATATAAAAAATAATATCAATCTTTTAATAATAGGGTTAATCAGGGTTCGTTGATATATATCGATGGATATATATCATGATATATATCTTGATATATATCCGATATTTATTTTTAAAATATCAAGATTTTTGATATTTTCGATATTTTCAAATTCTTGATATTTATTTTCAAAATATCAAGATGTTTGATATTTTGTATATTTGATATTTATTTTCAAAATATCAAGATGTTTGATATTTTGTATATTTGATATTTATTTTCAAAATATTACTGAGCAAGATAATTTTTATGTTTTCTACATTCAAAGCAAGTGTCAATGAAATTTCTATCTGTTATTGACTGTGTCATTCTGTAGATAATAAACTTTTGCCTCTGGCAATGACTTTTTTTAGGAAAAGCAGAAAGAAATCTTTTCCAAGCTTTATGTTTGAAACTTTTATTTTTAAATGTAGAACTAATTATGTGAGACAGTTAATTCAAAACAGCCATTGAAAGATAAAATGTAATTTAGATAATCATTTATATACAGCCAGGGTTCGTTGATTGGATATATATCATAAAATATAACCGATATTTATTTTCAAAATATCAAGACTTTTGATATTTTCATATACTTGATATTTATTTTTAATGTATCAAGATATTTCATATTTTCTGCATTTGATATTTGTTTTCAGAATATGAATGTGAGCAAGATATTTTGATATTTTCAGTCATATGCTGTATTTGTAATATTTCAGTGTAAATGAAATGAATTTTCAACTGTTATTGACTGTGTAAATCTGATAAAGAACTTTCGTCTCTTCTGGATGTGACTTTTTTAGCCAAAAAAGAAAACAAATATATTTTTCAAGCTTTGGATTTGACGCTTTTATTTTAAATGTTGAACTAATAATTATGTGGGACATAATTCAGAACAACCATTGAAAGATAAACTGACTAATTTAAATAAGCAGTTATATTAGAAAATAATCTTTTCTCAAGTTTTGGTTCAGTTGAGTTTAAACTATTTACAACATGTTAGGGAATGTGAAATAAGAAATTTTATACTTACTTTTATGTTAAATTTTTTCAATTAAAAATACTGTTTTGTATTTAAATTTTTGTTTTAAAAACATCTGATTTATTCCTATAGTTTTTTTTTTTTTTTTTTTTATAAGTGTATAAAGCAAATTGTTACTGTTTTCAATTAGTTCATCTTCAATTTTGTTCTAAGTGAAAAAATAAAGATAAATGCATTTTTAGAATATTGTTTAAGCTTTCATGTTAAGTGCAACATATTTTAGTTTCTAATCTATAGGATGCTCAAAAACATTTTATTATCAGCGGTAAGTTGGCTGCTTTGAAAATATCAGATATATATCAAAATATGGGATATTTTTGATATTTTCGAAAATATCATGATATTTATAAACCCTGTGGTTAATATATGTCTTTATTTAAATGGACAGATCATATTTTGATGGCTTTTTCCTTATCTTTGTGTATCTAAAAAAATAAATGACATGCTCTTTGTAAAAGCTCTTAGGATTACATCCGTTGACTATGGCATTAAACCGTATCAATTTGTCACATTGACCTTTCAAGAACTCTGTAGTTCTCTAAAAGATCGTGTTTATTGCACGACCTGATAAAGCTCACTTGGAGCTTAGAGCCTGTTAGTAATTTGTGAACTAAATCTCAATTTAAATTTATTTGAAATTAAAATATTTCTTTAACCCTCCGAGCATCTTGCAAAAAGGGTAAAATTGTAATGTTTTCTTTGCATTTTGTTTTAAATGCTAAGAAAATATGATTATTTCAACATTATAAAAAAAACTCAATTACAAATATGAATGTAATCCTTGAGAGTGTTAATCATTCTTCAATGTATTTAAAATTCATTAAATCTATATTATCTTAAATATTGCTTGTATTGCTGTGAAACCTGGAGCTTAGTGAACAGAATATTACGCCCCAGACACGTAGAGGGTTAAAAAGGAACACAAAATATGTTTCTGATCTGTTCATTTTAATTTGGGCTTGGGGGTCCTAAAATGTAGGGCCCAAGCCCCTGGTAACCCATAAATTAATTAGGCCATAAGTATACAACTGTTAAAATGTTCTCTAAGTTTACAATGTAGCTCAGGATATCTGAAACACAGCATAGCCCCATCTTGGGTTTGTTTTGTGAGGTGTTCATTAACTGAACATGTGTTCGTTATCCAAACATAAAAATCTCGTGCAAGTGTTCGTAAACCGATCACCCACTGTATTTGACTGTATGATGTGGTGATATTGCTATTACCTATAGTATTTTTGCAATCCTTTTGGGAAAAATTTCTGTATCTCTAACAAAACTCTTAAGCTACTACAATATTTTCATGTATAGCAGTTAGCAAAGGGAATGCACAGTGTTTGAATTATTAAGAAATTATTATTAGAAACTCTCTTAAAGGCCATAGGGTGCATAGGAAGTGTTAAAAAGGGCTACTGGGCACATCAAAAGGTTAAAAAGGGTCACCGGGTGCATAAAAGAAATAAAATTGGACGCTGGGTGCTGGGCGCTGCACCCTGCTAAAATGGCTTAGAGTCAACACTAACTTCTCATTTCTGGCATAAGCATACTTATGTATTTTCTTGCATTTGCAAGCTATGATATCAAACAGTACTATGTGCCTACAATGAAAGTCCTCTAATTTGTTTTTAGGTATTTTAAGATGAGCTTTCAACCAGTGGTGTAGCCAGGATTTCGTTTCAGGGGGGGTCCAGAATTTTTCCTTCAGGTTATATATGGGTTATTCTCTGCAATAGTGCAAAAAGTGCTTCCCAGTCATATAAATGCTTTTAATTTCATTACATTTTTATTTATTTTTATTAGAAGATCTAAACATACTTTATTAGGGACAGAAAGTAAAATTTAAAAATAAATATAGTATTTAAAAATGTAATATGTATCATGCAAACATCATTTCCTCACCTTTCCCCCACCTGTACTACCATAGATCATTGCCTATTTCTTTCCATCCAGAAATAAAAATAATTAAAAATACCCTAAGCAAAATAAAGTTCTTATTTGGTACATTACAAAAAATAATAAAAATATTATTTTTTTACAATTATTATATAGTCTACCCAATCAATTATATGTTTCCCCATGTTAGACCATCATTCCCTCACACATTGCTATTATCTCAAATATCTACCACTAAAGAGCAGTAGCAGTCTAGCATCCTTCACAGAGAAGAAGCCATTTTGAGCACTTGTCAGTGCAGCAACATAAATTGATGGTGTAAAATTTTGTTAATTTTTCAGAATTTTTTTTCAGTCGGTATATCTGGAAGCGTTTTTATTAGCAGTCATTCCCTCACACAGAATACTAATTTTTTTGTAAATATCAAAAATTTTAATTTTATCATACATTATATATTAAGTGTTGCTCTTCAAGGAAACAGTTTGGATTTCTTCATAATTTTGCATTTTTCCCTACAATTAGTAAAAATGTCTTATTTCATCATTCCCTCACTTGTCATTCCCTCACATTTACCATTATGAGGGAATGACAAGATGAGTGAGGGAATGATGTGCTTTCTGTTTAAATGATGGATTTAGTTTTCCTGCTTAAAATTTATACTAATAGCATGTTATTTTTTAAATTTATGTAGCTCAAACTAACCAAAACATTTTATTTAACTGTTCTTGGAGAAATTTATAAATACGCCAGAGTAGCTTTAGTGAAAAATTATGCATATACGTAGAATAGTGTTGATTAGAATTTTACATTTTTTATGCGATTAAAATATATTGAGTTTAAAAAAATCTTAGGAGAGAAAAGGAAAAATAATCCTTAGAAGCTTGAAAAACTGAAATATTTAAAAGAGAAAGGCCAAGTTAAAAGTGTAAAGGAGATGAGTTCTAGACAACAATGTCAAAAAAAGGAAACAGTGGAAGAAAAATTAAAAAAAATATTAAGAAAAATAAGAAGATTGAGCAATTTCTTTCTCCCCAGACTCCATCAAATAGTGGTAACACAGATTCCACAAGTTTTAGTGGTTCTGAGGCTGAACGTACTTTTTCAAGGCAGAGTGCTTGGAGAAAAGAATTAGACGTGGCAGATCAAAACTGTTTTGAGAAAATCAGTCATTAAAAGTTCAACTGTAAAGCTGCAAAAGGAGATAATCAAAATACAAAAAGTATTACCAAGCCTTACTTAAAAATTTTTTTTAAACATCTAAAAGTTAACTCCTAAAAGAAAAAATAACTGGAAATAAAGACGTATCATCCAAAATTAGAAAAAGCTTTTATTTGGAGACGTTCTTTACACAGCATTGGCATCAACTTTTAGCAATATGGGAAAGAGTCAAAAAGGTAGACATGTACTACATAATTTTAAGGGAAGTATTTTTGAAAAAATGCAGATTGCTACATATGACAAATATATATATACTAGCCGCCTTCGCCCGCTACGCTGGTCGGTTTTTCTAAAGAAATCTTGAATGAAACAAAATATATCTGTGAATTTGATCATGCGTTTTAAAGCAATATGGACATTTACCTGGTGTATCCAACCGCATTGCTGAAAGCAATATGAATGTCATTACACTATTATATCTTTTATTGAGTCATACAAAATTTAGACTGTTAAGGACCAATTTCTTTAGTTAATTTGTTAGTGTAGGATTCAGTAAAGAACAATAGAACAATGTGTAATATACTAAAAGCGTTCATGAAAAATTATCAATGCAAGTCTCATCAGAATCTGTTAATTTGACTTATTGAAAAGGCTGATCGTTCATAATAATTGGGTTCGCCTGATTCTAGAACTTTCATCTGTAATTATACAATCAAGCAACCTAACAATCAAGAAACAGCAAATGATATGTGCTTTATACTAAAACATTCACTGAAAAATTAACTAACCGATCAAGTTGCATCGAAATCCACTTAGCAGAATCTTTTAAACTGGAAAATACACCGAAACCTTCCCTAAAAATGATCTAATTAACAGTTTAAATCCCATAAAAATTCATTCAGTGGAACCTTAAAAAAAAGCAAATCTTTCAAAATTGGGTTCATCTGATTTAGAACTTTCCTCATAATTATTTAACTAAGCAACGTAGAACGTTATGTTTTATACTAACATCTTTTCTGAAAAATTATCTAACTAACAATGTAAGTCCCGTCAAAATTTATTCAGCAGAACTCAAGATATAAGTGGCCGGAATGAAATTTCTCTTTGCATTATATATATATTGAGATAGTTAAATACAACTTTCATAATCGCGTTAACCTGATTATAGAACTCTCTGGGAGGTAGGGGTAGGTATATACTGCATCACTTCTGGATTTTTGTAAGGAACTCAGCTCAACTTCCATAACTATAGCATATATACTCTCTAGTATACCCTATCTCTGAGCGTATATCTTCCAATTTTCTTTACTCTACCACTGAGAACTTTTTCCGCATAGCTCCGTAACTAAACAACACAGAATGATATGATAAATATTGAAAAAATCCCTGAAATATTATCTAACTTACTGTGCATTAAATTAGTTGACTTGAAATCTTTCATAATCGAGTTCAACTAATTTTAGAACTCCCGTAGCAACTTAGAATGATGGTTTTTACATTAAACCTTTTATAAACCAAATTTACTATTCAACAGTGTAAGGTCTACAAAATTCTGTTCAGTAGAATCTGAGTTATAGTCATATTTACAATATTTATTTCTCATTAAAACTTTTTTCTTTACATTTGAAATCAAATCAGTAACTGTTTTGGTATTTCCCTGTTATGCCAACACCGTTTTCACCAAGTGTAATAGTTGGCACAAAAATGAAATGATACATTTGAAAAAAAAAAAAAAATAATTTTGTTGATAAAAAAAAAATGAGCATTTAAAAAATATAACTTTTGAAAATTACAGACTTTGACCTACCATTTTTTTAAATCAATAAAAATAATGGTACTACTTGGTTATCCCGTCGACCAAAAATCTATTGCCAAACTATAAGATTAAATGCCAATAATGGTTGATCGTAAATGTCACATTCACTTGACTTTAAGCAAGTTACACGTATTTACGTCATCAGGTGATTTTTATTTCGACGTTTTAAATGCATTTTTATTAATGTTATACTAATTTATTTGTTCTTTTGTTATTTAAAATAAAAATTACGTCAATTTGTATAATTTGGCGAGTGGTTTGGCGATTTATATAATTTGGCGAAATTGGTCGACGGGTACCAAAATAAATACTTAAAATATAAGAATAAATATATATTTTGCAAGTAATAAAATATAGTCAATTTAAACTGCAGTCTTGAAATTATAAATGTCTTTTACTACTGAAGCATGGCGTACGTAATACATATGTCTCACATTGCAGTAAACATTTCATTCTTTCAATGAAGACATTCATGGTTTTTTGAACAAAACATTTTTATATGTATAATTCTTAACTTCTGAAATAATTTTATTGTAGCTTCCTCATCATCAGATAACTGCGAAATGGTAAAATCTATATCAGTATCAGTAATAAATATTTTCTATTCAAAAAATAACAAATTAAAAAGTTTTGCGAGATTATGATGGAATAAAATAAATTCCATCATTAAAAATTCCTGCATAAAAATATTCACATTCAATAATTAGCAAATGTTAATGTGTAGGTGTAATAATGTAAACGGTTTGCAATAAAAATCGTTTGCATGATTAGGGTTGAAATAAATGGCGCAATACCATACATTTTGGCATGGTATCGCGACGAAAATTAGAACGAAAGAACCACAGTTTTTTTTTTTTTTTAATTTAGTTTTAGCTTTTGAGGCTTTTGAATTTTTTTTCTAATTGACGAAATTGTTTTTATTTAACCAAAAAGATTGGTTAAAAAATTATTCAATTTGAATTTTTTCCCTTGCTATTGTAACAGAATGTAAAGAGTGAGTTTTTAGAAATTATCACTTGAAAAATTTAGGTTTTGGTGTCAAAGATAGTGCCAAATTACAAAAATATGAAATATCTCGCGAACTATTGGGCTTAAAAGAATTTAGTTAGTACCATTCGATTCAGCATACAAAAACACACCAAAATATGTTATCAGTTGAAAAATAACTATAAAATCAGATTTTTAAGGAATTTTTTAAAAGTTCGTTATCTTTTTTACCCCCCTTAGGGGTGGAATTTTGAAAAATCCTTTCTTAGCGGCACTCAATGCCATAAGAACTATTTTTACCCCCATTTTCAAGATTTTAGGTTCAGTAGTTTTGGCTGCGCGTTGATTAATACAAAATCCAGACTTTCTTTTATATATATAGATACATATATATATATTCTTAGATATCGAAGCTTGAAGAATATTGCTAGCAAGGAAGCCTGTCTCTTTACTTATCGTAAGAGAGGCAATTACCTATTTAATAAAGTTAAACAGGATATATTAAATTTTTGCTAAAAACTTTGTCCGGGAAAAAAAGATTACACCTCAAAAAGCAAAATAAAGAAACAAAAGAAGGCTTTTATGCGAGACATATAAATATTTATACAAGAAGTTTCTCAAAGAAGTTAATTATGTTTTGAGTTATTCATCATTCTGTCGCCCCAAACCACTTTAGGTGAAAAAACCTAATGTTGAAGAAAGAGATACAGCTGCTTGTGAAGCTCATTCAACATAAAAATAATTGTAAAAACTTAATGAAACAGGAATAATAAATTTTAAAACAACTGATGTATTTCTAGAATTATGTTGTGAGAAAAATAATATAACCTGCCTTCAAAGGAAGTGTGAGAATTGTAAAAGCAACTTAATTTTATAAACTACTGAGGATGAAACAAGTTTATTAAAGCTGAAGAAATGGATCTGGGAAACACAAACTATAATTAACCAAACCAAAACTAGTCAGATGTGGCAATCCCAAAACTCATACATGTTAATACTTCCTGAAAAATGCAGCTTAGCAGCACCATCGATTAGGTGATTTACATTAAACTCTAATCAGCAACAACTTATGTCAAGTCTATCTTAATCTGAAGTTTGATGAAAATCTGTAGTACATTAGTTTTTGAGATAGAGCTATTCCAGAAATCATAAAAAATTCTGCGTATCAGCACCACCTGTTGGGCGATTTACACCAAAAACTAATCAGGACCAATTTATATCAGAGACTAACTGAATCTTAAGTTTGATAAAAATGCGAGCATTAGTTCTTGAGATATAGTTATTGCAATAATCATGAATAATGTTAGCATATAAGTGCCACCTGTTGGGTGATTTACCCCAAAAAGTAATAAGCACCAAATTATATCAAGTACTAACTGAATCTGAAGTTTTATGAAAATCCGAGCATTAGTTCTAGAGATATAGCTATTGTGGAAATCGCGAAAAATATATGATAGCAGCGCCACATGTTGGGTAATTTACACCAAAAAGTAATCAGCACCAATTTATATTGGGAACTAACTGAATCTAAAGTCTTATTCAATTCCGTCCATTAGTCCTTGAGATAGTGTGCCCGCAAAATTTCTGTCACATACAGACAGACAGAGACTTTGTAAAATAATAATTTTTTTTTTTTCGGGATCTCTGACCTCTAAAACATGTAAATCCGTCGAAAACCGGAATTCGAAAATTTTCACGAATCCAATAATTTCTTCTTGTAAAGATAGAAGAAAGTAAAAAGATGAACATAATTACCACACATCTTATGGAGAAAGAAAGACTGATCCCCCTCAGCCATATGATAATAGATCATCAGTTTTCATGTTTTCATCTATTTAATTTTATTTTATACTATTATAATACTATTTTATTGTATCAATTCACTCTAAAAATGTGTTAATTAACTTGTTTTGTAAACAATCATTCCCTCATATCTGTTTCATCATTCCCTCACTCATCATTCCCTCACCATCATTCCCTCACTTTTAAAATTTTTATTTTATTTTTTTGTTAAGTCAAATTTTTAAATCAATTTCTGCTGCTATTAAAATCTTCAATAATTGGCTAATTGCTTACCATTTATCTACTTTTTATGAAAATTTATGTATGTATCATTCAAGTCAGACTGCTTGGCCAAATTTGCAAGTATTGTAGAGAACAACCCATATAGGGATGCACCGAATATTCGGTATTCGGCCATGTTACTGAATATTCGTCTTGGCCAAATATCAAACTATTCGGTATGCCGAATATTCGGTTTGGCCGAATATCAAAATATTCGGCCGAACCGAATACTTAAAAAAACTTTTAAAACATATTTTTAAAAACCTTATACAACTTCTACGTTTAATAGTCAACTTATAAACATATTCAGAATAATTAGAAACAGAATCATATTTAAATAAAAGATAATGTTTTTACATTATTTATTTGCTGTTTGTAAAGTATTATTTAAGAAAATTAACCAATCATGAGGATTTTCATAGGAATTAATTATGTGAAAAAGCAAGTTCCTGAACATTGTCCAGTAAATAATCTTCAGATGCTTGTTTCTTGCTAACATTTTTTTAAGAACAACATTTACAACTTCTGAAAATGATTGCCCACTCCAAACACCGATCTAGGATGCATTTAAAAACTTCCTTGCTTAATTAAAGGGAGTAGAACAGTTATTCTTGCTGAGCCCGGTAGCAGAAAGTTCGAGACAGGAGACGGGTGTCGCAGATTTTCTTTTCTCTTTTGCAGATTCTTTTTCATCGAATCTTTATTTTGCTTCATATTATGTTTAGCTCTTTATTATTACTTAATACAAAAAGTTAAGGTTATTATTAATAAAAATTTATAAAATGCCTAAACACGCTAGTGGTAAGTGATTGTTTGATTAATTAACGCTTCAATTGTAAAAAAATATTTTACCTGCAGATTATTTTTTGCCCCTGAAGTATTTGTCGCAGACACATGGAGAATTTTCTGCTTCTGGGTTGCTGAGTTGCCATCATATAAAATTTGAATAGATTGTATTATTTATTTATTTTTACTTTAGTCTCTTCCTGACAAACAGATAATATAGGATCCTGTACAATTTTTCTTCCAATTTTTTCACAATTTCTCTTTGATTTTAAAATGTTTCTTTTAGAATTTAAGAAAATTTTATTCATTTGTTTTAATTCTCAGAAGAAGCCATGAAATTTAAAATTTTATTAATTTAAAATTTTTTATAACTATCCTCTTCTTAAATAACTCAAAGCAGATTTTTTTTTTCAGCATAAAGTTTACTTGAAAAAAGCTCTTGTTTATTAGAATAAAAGTTTCTGTTTTAAATATTATGTGAAATTGTTTTAAAATTTAGCATTTTAATGCCTTTAAACTTTGAAGTACAAAAGTATTCGACAAGCCGAATATTCGGTATTCGGCCGAATAGTTACTATTCGGCAGGCCAAATATTCTGTATTCGGCCTAGCAGTTACTATTTGGCTAGCCGAATATTCGGTATTTGGTATTTGGCCAAAATCACTATTCGGTGCATCCCTAGTTATATATATAGTAAAACCTGTCAAGATGAAATCATAAATATTGCTGAAAAATTCTGTTTTACACAGGTTTTCGTGTTATCAGGTGTATTTGTATAGTATTCTTTTCTGTAGCACTATGGAACATTTCTGTTTCAGACAGAATTCCGTTATAGGCAGGTTCCATTTTTACAAGTTCTGTGTATTTATATAAATATACTTATTTATGTCATATGAATAGAATAAAACTTGTCAAAATAGTAATTGTCTGTAACAGAATCCTGTCTTTAACGGAACCGTTACATGGTGTTAATATGAATTGCAATACAATTAAATTGGCTGAAAACCTGTCTGAAAGGGGATTTTCACCGTTCTTTAGTGAAACATAGTGAAGCCTGTGAAAGCGGAATCTTTTTATAACGGAATCCTGTCTCAAATGGAAGAGTTTCAGAATCCCTGCGAAACGAACAATAGATCTTATTGAGGTAGTGTACCTTAGAAGCATAATTACACTTCTTTCTATGGAAGCCTGTCTAAAATGGAGCTTTTTACCAGTCCCTTGCAATCTTGTCTTGACTGTGTATGTATAATAGAAGTATTTCAAGTAACTTTAAGAATTTAGGTATATCCTTATTTAATTTCTTAATTTTAAAAAAAGCATGGATAAAAAATGTAAGGCCAATCTCTATAACTGCAACTAATAATACATTGAAGTTACATTAATATTTACCAATGAAAAAGATTCACTATGATGTAAAAAGCTGAGCGCATACTGAAGAGTTAAATTTAATTAACCCATTCGCTGTCATCCACGAGTATACTCGTGGCTTTAATTTATTAATTACTTTGTCACCACTATTTTAGAATTAAAAAAATTGCCTCATTTATTGGCAGAAATTTCGCTGTATTAGTAAAGCGAAATTTACCTTTCTGAATTTGTAATAGCAAACGACTTTTAACAAAAAATTCTTACTTTATAATTTTGGCAGTGAATGCGTCAATTACATGAGCCGTTCATTTGATCCACCGCGCTCCCCATGGGAGTTTTTGAGATAACCCAGATAGCATGAACATTAGCAACAAGTTTGATTTTTTCTGATATTATCTTGTCGTGACAAATTTGAATTGAGAAATTCACAGCAAATCTCCTGCAAGGTATACCATCACCCACTTGCGTGAGTAGTTTGTTGTGAAACTGATGCAAGACTGTCTTTAATTCACGAAAGTGACAAAAGCAAAAAATCCATCTGTTGAGATAATAGACAATCAGCACATACACAGAAATTGCAGAAATTTTATTTCTGCTTTTTCCGCCTTTTTCTAAACGCTATACTTATTAAATACTAAAAAATGCTTGAAATGAAAAGTACAAATATTACCTAAAGTTGTTTATGGTGATAAAACCAATTCATGCACCTTCTGACGGCACTTTCGCATCAATAGACTTGATCAGGTCTATGGACCCCTTCGAAGGGGTTAAACTTATAGTGTGACATGGAAAGATTACTACTTTTCAGTAAGTTTGCAGTATTTTTGATTACTTGTTTGTCGTTAGTTTGCAATAAATCTGATACAGTATGAATTTAACTTGTACGACAAGTTAGCTGCAAGTTCAAAGTGTGGTGACTTCGGCGTTTGCGTTATCTTGCTGCAGTCTTGTTATGAACTTTCAGTCTTGTCATGCTGAGCTTACTGCAACTTCGCAGTTTTTTAAAGCAAAACTGTTGCAAATTTTCTGTAAACTAAAAATGCTATGTGGGAAGGTTTTAACTTTAAGAAAAAGAATTGCATTTTCAGCTATAGAAACTAGTAATGTAAGAAGCAAACGCATCAAATATAGCTCATGCTGGAAAAAGCAGTTTTGTTACAATTGTCTTATTCAGCCATAATTCTTTTGGGTTTCCATGTTTCATGTCTCGCCACTTTTGATACCATATTTGATCTAATAGTTGCTTTCGATATCTGGTCGTCTTTAAGGAAATTAAATTTTTGTAATAAGTTTATTTGCGATGGATTAGCACTTTTTTGGAAGTATTAGAATGTGTAAAAAATGGTTCATGGTGGTTTCTGTTTTTGTACTTCCCAGCCAATTTATTTTAGATGGTTCAAAACAGTTTTAGAACATTCTCCAAGTTCAGCAGTAATCTTCGGACGGGTCGGATTTATGCAGCTCTGGAAGGGACACTTAGGAGTTCCGTGGAAGGGGGTAGCGCCCTTCTAGACCATTAATATTCATAAAATTTCGAATCTTCCGATTGCACCCTTAAACAACTTGACAGGAGGATCAAGAACCTCATCTCTGTATATTTCACATTCACAGTTGCACTGGTAAAAATGTGTCGGTCACTGTGGCCATTCAAAATGATGTCTGTCCATACCATGATTCCACGACCTTTGTATCGATGCCTTTTACGGATGTTTCCAGCCTTATTGCATGTGATTTTCTCCCTCCATATGGTAACACGTCTGTTGTAACTCTCTCAACAAAATCGGGATTCATCGGTAAAGAGAACTTGGCTCCAGTCCGTGGTACTCCAATAACGATGATCTCTGCACCACTTTAACCAGGCGCACTTCGCTACCAAAGTTAGTGGAACACAAATCATGGGTTTCCTTGCATGTAGCCTGTCACTCACAGTAAACCAGGATAGTCGAGTTCTTGTTGCTGCAGCAAACTCCCTGCAATCTGAACTGACGTCAATTGCCTATTTCTTTTAGCAATCGTTGGCAAATTACAGCCCTGAGAGCCTGTTGTGGTGCGTTTTCTACCTTGACCTGGTTGTTTGTGGACATTATACCAGTGTCTTTAAACCGTTTCCAGATTCTTGACATGACACTTTTGGCTATTTTTAAGTCTTTATAGACCCCTAAGAGTGTCTGTCCTGTTTCCATTCTCCCTATCACACGCAATTTCTCAAAATCGGTCAAATGTCTTCTGGACGACATATTCCACCTACTAGAAGCGAAAGTTTTACTTAATCACGTACAATCCTTAAAATTAGACTTCAAATTACCCACGTGTGCTCCTTTTCACACGTGAACCGAAAGAACGGGCTGAGGCTGAAAAATTTGCATATATTTCATTTCTGTAGCGAATGTTAATCCCATTGGACTACGTGATAACGTTGACATTGAGTTACCTTTCTGGAAGTTCCCTTAATAGAATTAACATAAAGCACCTTTTTATGGTTGTTCCTTTAATTTTTCTCACCAGTGTATTTTGAAAGTGATAACAAATAACCAGTCCAAAAATAAAGTTACTTTTATTAATTGCAGGCAGCAGATTTAAAGTAATTGTTAATACTGTCTGTTATAAAGTGAACAAAGATAAGGGTCACGAAACTCAACCAATGTACCTTTATTGCATTCATGGTTCTTTCCCATAAGTGTTGACAACAGAACCCCATCAAAGTCCAAGATAAAGAAGTTTTACGTTTAATGGTTTAATCTAGTTACAGTAAATTTGTGGAAACGGAATAGCAGGTATACTTGCATAGTTATCCTTCCATCTTGGGACATTAAAATGTTTTTGTTTATGAGAAGATTCCGGAGGAAGGGTCCAGACCCCCTGGATCCCCCCCTCCCCTTGGCTATGCCACTGCTTTCAACGTATTTTCACTAATATTTTTTTCAATATTAATAAGACTTTTAAGTATGAAGCAACTGGAAGAGGAGATGCCTTTGTCCATATCCTTAATAAAAAAATGAGTGTTTTATTCTAAGTTTCACGTAAGATTGAAATATCATTTTTTGTAATTTTAAAGGTAGAGTATCGGGCAAAAAGGACGTACAAATGTTCAAAAGTCTTTTTTTTTTCTTCTGTATTTTCTTATTATTCAAACTCAATATGATGACAGAAGATTATAGAGCATTTTTGTAATTTTTTTTTACATGATTTTAAGGCATTATATTAGCTCTAGTTTTTATCACTACTACAAATTTATAACTCCCAGGAAAAGTCTCATAAATTGATGTAAACTAGGTATTTTTTTCTCCAATTTTGCAATTTTACAAGGTGAGTCCAGAAGCTGAAGATCATATCCAAATATAATGAAATTTTACACCTGTTAAGTCACTGTAAGTCATTAACACATTTTTATCACATAGTAAAAAGAAAAAAGAAGAAGAAAAAAAAAAAAATATATATATTTGATCCACCCTGTTGTACTTCAGTGTTTGTAAAAGAAGCAGTAATAGTATTCATAGAACTAATATAATTCTTTGAAGTATGACATTTGAGTTAAAAGAGTGCATTTTTGTTGCAGGTTATTCATTTTTACTTTCTTCTATCTTCAATAGAAGAAAGTATTGTAATCGAAATTTTTTTCGACTTCCGGTTTTCGACGGATTTACATGTTTTAGGGGTCAGAGATTCCAAAAAACATGTTTATAGAAAATGTCTGTCTGTCTGTGTGTCCGTCTGTCCGTCTGTCTGTCGCCATTGTACCATCAAAAAGTGTATAAAGTTATGCATAGAATTAAACCAAAATTTTATTTTAAGTTTTTGGCTATGGCAAGCAGGTCCTCCTGGAATTTGGAAAAAATTTGCCGGTAGGGGGCGCTGCTATAGCAATTTTTGTGCGATTTTGAATATTGTACCATCCAAAAGTGTATGGAGTTATGCATGGAATTGAACCAAATTTTTATTTTAAGTTTTTGGATATGGCAAGCAGGTCCTCCCTGAATTTGGAAAACATTCGCCGCTAGGGGGCGCTGATATAGCAATTTTTGTGCGATTTTGAATATTGTACCATCCAAAAGTGTATGGAGTTATGCATGGAATGGAACCAAATTTTTATTTTAAGTTTTTGGATATGGCAAGCAGGTCCTCCCTGAATTTGGAAAAAATTCGCCGGTAGGGGGCGCTGTAAATGCGATGTTTGTACGATTTTGAATATTGTACCATATAAAAGTGTATGAAGTTATGCATAGAATTGAACCAAATTTTTATTTTAAGTTTTTGGATATGGCAAGCAGGTCCTCCCTGAATTTGCAAAAAAATTCGCCGTTAGGGGGCGCTGTAATAGCGATTTTTGTGCGATTTTGAGTATTGTACCATCGAAGAGTGTATGAAGTTATGCATAGAATTGAACCAAAAAATTTTTTTAAGTTCTTGGCTATGGAAAGGAGGTCCTCCCTTAATTTGTAAAAAATTCGCCCGCAGAGGGCGCTGTAATAGCGATTTTTGTGAAATTTTTGTGCCCTTTTGAATATTGTACCGTCGAAAAGTGTATGAAGTTATGCATAGAATTGAACCAAATTTTATGTGTTTGTTTTTGGTCATGTCACGAAGGTCCTCCCTGAATTTGGAAAAATTCTGCCAGTAGGGGGCACTATAATTGCGATGTATGTACCATTTTCATTATTGTACCATCGAAAAGTGTATGAAGTTATCCATATAATTGAACCAAATTTTGTGTGCATGTGTCTGGCTATGGCAAACAAGTCCTTCCTGAGCTTGAAAAAATTCCGCCAGAAGGGGGCGCTATAATTCCGATCTCTGTGCCATTTTCATTATTCTACCATCGAACAACGTATAAAATTATGCCTACAATTGAACCAAAATTTTTGTGCTTGTTTTTGGCTTTGGCTAACAGGTCCTCCTAGAATTTGGAAATATTGCGCGGTAAAGGGGCTCTGTGCTAGCGGTTTTTGTATACTTTTCTTGATTTTTCGTAGTTCTATTGTGCATCGGCGGCTCATGCAGTGGCGGGAACTCGCTTCCTGCTAAGACGGCTATTCGCAAACAGCTGATAACAACAAAATAAGGAAAAATTAATAATTTTAACAAATATCATGATATAGATTAACTCGTTTTTAGTCCGTTTAATTGACTTGAGCAGAAATTTAAGATGAAAATCAAAGTTGGTATAGTATTGAACTAATAATATTGAAGTATTAACATGTGTAACTAGGTTTTGAAATATTAAGATGTATAAGATAGAAGAAAGTTTTGGGATTGGCACATCCAACTAGTTTTTTTTTCATATACATCAAATTTCTGTTTTCTCCCTTTGGAAAATGTGTCTAAATTGATGTTTAACCTGTACCACAGTACTTCTAAATTGATGCATCGGAGATCTCGGAAAAATTATAGAATTTCCATATTTCTTTAAGAAAGATGCAGAAGATTATTGAATCATGCACTTTAATTGTAGTATTTTATTTATAATTCATAAAATCATTTGAAATTGTTACTTTATTTATCATACCTAAAAATTACTTATTCATTTTTTTTTAAATTGTTACTAAACATAATACATTTTCTCTTTAAATAATTATTTTTTCAACTGAATTAGTGTTTATTGTGTTAGTTGTGCCCTTTTGAGTTACTAAGCCCCTGCCGTTTTCCTTATAGATATAGGTCTAAATTAACTTTTTTACTCAGTGGCCAGTACATTTATTTTTATTACTGGCCAGTGCTTAAAAAGAATGGCAGTAACAAATTTCAAATACTTGATAAAAAAGAGTGCATTTTCTAACTATTAACTTTATAATTTACTAATATTCTTTATTTACCCTTTGATAAGATTACACTTGATGGAAAAAGCTGGCACTCAATTGAATAGAGAAATATAAACAAGTAATTTCTGCAGCCAAATTATAAGTGATAAATTATTTAAAGATTTATTGATGTATAGCATAAAACATACAAGAAAAATAGATTTTTGAAATTAAAATATATTTTAATTTAAAAAATAATTTCATATTTATATTTTATTTTTACTTAAAACTTACTAGGATGTATTAACAATTGCAATAGTATAAGTGCTGGATATCTTTGTATATATAAAGTAAGAGGTAATAACAACAATAAACAATAACAAAGAGAAATTCAATTCATTCAATTATCGCAAGTGGTGTCTATTAACTTTGGCCAGTGGTGGAAATAAAGTCAATCTCCAAGTTTTCAGTATTATTGCTGAGATGTGAATGCTAATTTTGTCCTATATACAGGGTTGTATCGGTTTTAACCATGGTGGTTTAAACCGCCCTGGTCAAAATTAATTTTGACCATTTTGACCACTGAAATTCACTATTCTATTTACTGCTAATCAAATGTGTTTTACTAGTATATGTTAAAACTAAGTTAACATTTGTTAAAAATGTCATAATATAAGTAACATAACACTAGCAAATACCAAATTAAACTAGTCGGATATACCACTCCCAAAACTTTCTTCTATCTCATGCATGTTAATACTTGAAAATTTGCTATCACACTACCAAAATGTAACGCAATCTATGCCCATCATGAGGATTCTATAGATATGAAATTCCGTGCATTAGTTCTTGAGATATGGCTATCTCCAAAATCGTGTAAATCCAGGAAAATTCAGTGTAGCAGCGCCACCTATTGGGTACTTTACACCAAAACCTATGTTAAACAAAACTACCAAGCAACCACTTACGTCAAAGTCTAACTGAATCTGAAGTATGGGGAAAATCCGTGCATTAGTTTTTGAGATAGAGCTATTGCGAAAATCAGGAAAATGCCAGCATAGCAGCGCCACCTATTGGACGATTAACACCAAAACCTAATCAGCAACAACTTGTGTTAACATCTAACTAAATCTGAAGTTAGATGAAAATTCGTGCATTAGTTTTTGAGATAGAGCTATTGCTGGAATCGTGCAAAATGCAGCACAGCAGCGCCACCTGTTGAGCTATTTACATCAACACGTAATCTGCATCAAGTCATATCAAGGACTAACTAAATCTGAAGTTTGATGAAAATCCGTGCATTAATTCTTGAGATAGAGCCATTGCGGAAATCGTAAAAAAATGCAGCATAGCAGTGCCACCTGTTGAGCGATTTGCACCAACACGTAATCAGCATCAAGTCATATCAAGAACTAACTGAATCTAAAGTTTCATTAAAATCCGTGCATTAGTTCTTGAGATAGAGCCATTGCGGAAATCATAAAAAATGCAGCATAGCAGCGCCACCTGTTGAGCGATTTACCCCAACATGTAATCAGCATCAAGTCATATCAAGGACTATCAGAATCTGAAGTTTCATGAAAATCCGTGCATTAGTTCTTGAGATACAGCCATTTCGGAAATCATAAAAAATGCAGCATAGCAGCGCCACCTGTTGAGCGATTTGCACCAACTAATCAGCATCAATTTGTATCAGGGACTAACTGAATATCAATTTTTATTAAATTCCGTGCATTAGTTCTTGAGATAGAGCACCCACAAAATTTGTGTCACACACAGACAGACATTTTGTAAAAACATGTTTTTCGGGTTCTCTGACCTCTAAAACGTGTAAATCCGTCGAAAACCGGAATTCGAAAATTTTCATGAATCCAATACTTTCTTCTTGTAAAGATAGAAGAAAGTAAAAAGTCATAACATAAATAACATAACACCAAGATACACCGCCCTCCAAAAGTTAAGGTACAACATGTTTTTCAAAGCTCACCATTCAAATAAAGGCAGTAACAATAAAGCTCATAGTATCTATGAATGGTAGCTCATCATCTTTAAGAAAATTTATGCAAAAAATGCTTCGTTATCACTTTTAAAGAAATTTTCCGTTATGTAGGAGTAAGAGAAAATGTGATAAAATGAAACTTTTCTGACTTTGTGTGTAAATATTGTGCATGATTGTTTATTTTCAATTGTTGTTGGCAGTTTCGTTGACAGTACATAGGAGAGTCTAGCAATGTCAGAGAAGTCGTTTACCTGATTCATTAAGGTGGCTGACGATCGGATTGATGGAAATGGGATTGTCACAAGCCGATGCTGCTGATTTTTAACTGCAACTTATGCTTTGTGTTTTTAACTGCAACTCATGTTTTATGTTTTTAACTAATTGGTTTATATTTTTGAAATTGCATGGTCCATTTTCAAATTTAACTTTATATTGCATAAGCATATTTTACTAATGAGCCTAATTAACTTGTCAGTGCATTATTTTTTTAACTGCACTGTTACTTTTATTACTTATTAAGTTACTTTTAATTGCAAAGAAAAATTAATTATTAAAATTAAGACCATTTTTAACAGTTTTGACCATTTCTGACCACTTTTGACCAATTTTGGACGATTAAAACCACTTTTATCTAGTGTCCTGGTCAAAATCAATTTTGACTGGTTAAAATTACAACCCTGCCTATATATACTTGTAGAATGAACACTAGTTTAAATTTTTTAAAGCGGATTGTGATTCTTTTTGCTGAGGATTTTAGTTTTAAATATTATTTAGAGTTGTCAAAATATTTTTGTTTGTATTTATATTTTAAAGTAATTTGTAGAATTTTTTTTCAGAATAAGACATCATAATGTGATAAGTACTTTTCCTTACACAATGTCTCAGAACCACCCAATACAGCATCTACTATTTGCAATGGATATACTGCCTTTAGATGGAGAACATCTTAGGAATAACAATAATCAAAATACTCTATGGCATCTTCGTGACAGACTGTTTCAAGTTTTATTTGAGAGAGCAACTGTAGCTTATGCCAGCACCTTTCCATATCGATTTAGGAAATGTGTGGAGCTACTATTCTTATTTTTTGTAAGGTTTTTTTGTTGTTATATACTTTTTATTGTTGTATTGTTTATTACCTGTTTTATTTACATCAATAAATAAATGTAATATAGCCAGGACTTGACAAATGCAGTCCCCGGATCACCACTAGTGACCAATTTAAGTGGTCGCTAGTTGCTATGTTTATTGAGCTGAGCGAAGCAAAGCTTTTATCCATAGACTCCAATGGTAGTGACTCTATTCCTTCTTAACAGTTTGGCCAATGACCTTCTAATTCAGCATTGTGATACCATGGATGTTGTGTTTCGTGTAAAAAACAAAAACGACATTGCGATTGTGTTTTTGAGGAATAATTATAGATAAGTGCCATAGACTTAACATGATTTATATTCCACATTACATAATCTTTTTCTGTAAAATTCCATGTGTGTGTGTGTTTTCCTTGTGCAAATGTACAATTTTTGACTTATGTGCAGACTTGTATAAAACCAAAAACTTTCTGCGCACATAAATATTGGGTCAAAAACTTTCTGCAAATTAATTTAATTTTTAATAAAATAACGTGTTATATTACTTTGACAGTATGAATTAAAAACAGCAGTTTTAAAATAATTACCATTTAAATTAAAAATTAATTAATATGGAATTCTTATCAGTTATTTTTCAATTGATTTAGAAACAGTCCAATCCTTAATATTGTGATCTCGTCTCACAAAATGCCAGTCACTCTGTTCACAGAAATAATGGACATTGCTTCTGAAACAACTGAGTCACATTTTGTAAGGAGAGGTCCATTCATAGATATCATCATTAAAGAGACCGATGAGTTTTTATTGTGACCCTTTGACGAAATTCTTTTTTTCTGCAATCATTTGGCGAAATTTCCGTTTTTCCGTGATTTTTTTTGACGAAATTTGCGTTTTTTCGCGATCTTTTGACAAAATGAGCTTTTTTCTCCTATCCTTTGACGAAATGAGTTTTTTTTCCGTGATCTTTTGACGAAATTCTCGTTTTTTCTGCGGCTCATTGACGAAATTTACATTTTTTTCACGATATTTTGACAAAATTCGTGCTTTTTCCGCTATGCTTTTACGAAATTCGTTTTTTCCTGCGCTTTTTGGACGAAATTCTTTTTTCTGCGATTCTTTGACGAAATTAGCTTTTTTTTCGCGATCCTTTGACGAAATTCGCTTTTTTCTGTGGCTTTTTGACGAAATAAGTGTTTTTTTCGTGATCCTTTTGACGAAATGCACGCTTTTTCAGCGGCCCTTTCACGAAATTCATGTTTCTTTCGTGATTCTTTGACAAAATTAATTTTTTTCGAGATTCTTTTACGAAATTTGCGTGTTTTTTTGCGATCCTTTGACAAAATTCGCACTATTTCTGCTATGCTTTTAAGAAATTCGTTTTTTTCCTGTGTTTCTTTGACATAATTTGCTTTTTTTCTGCGATTCTTTGACAAAATTACTTTTTTTCCACGATTCTTTAAAGAAATTCACGTTTTTTTCCGCGGTCTTTTGACGAATCTAATTTTTTTCTGCGATTCTTTTATGAAATTTGCATTTTTTTTTCGTGATTCTTTAAAGAAATTCGCGTTTTTTCTGCTATGCTTTGACAAAATTGGTTATTTTTCTGTGAACGATTGACGGAATTGATTTATTTTCGGCGACCATTTGTTGAAATCCGCAATATATTTCAGTGATTTTTTTTATGTCTGAATTTTCGGACTGATGGCCGATTTTTTAAAATTTTCAAAAAATTCTGAACTGAATCACCCCTGGCAAACAATAAATAAGCCATACATAAAATTGGGGGACATTTTTAATTTTTCAATATTTAAAAAAAAAAAAAAAAATTTTCCCTAAGAAATTTTCTGCAAAGTTCCTAACTTTGCGGAAAATTTTCCGCGCATGGCGTGCACGCATGCATCTTATATTATACAACTCTGCTTATGTGCATAAATCTTGATATACATACTTTTTAGAACAAGAGTAAAATTACTGGTTATTTTACAAAATTCACTCATTTATATCATTCAGTAATATCAGTTAATATCGCTCCTTTCACAAAACTTTTTAAAAAACTGTGATATGTGAATAGTTGAAATAAAATAATTAAAACTTTAAGAATGACACAGGTCTTTGTAAAATGTTTAAAAATCAAGGTAAGTTTTGTTTTTCAGAAATTTGAGTAACAGGTTTGAAGCAAAGGGTTCAAGGTATCTTTCAGATTTTTTACAGTTTAAATTGTTATTTTGATAATGAAAGTAAAAAATGACCAAGAATTACCCCCAGAAACTCGGTGACCAGGAATTACTCTGGGTGACCCTACATTTTGAAAAATGTAATGTAGCAAGTAGCGGGCACTGTAGACGTTAATTCAAAAAATAAAAAATAAATAAAAATTAATGATTCGTGATCCTAACTTGCCTCTTTCATGGAAAAATGTGTTCTGTACACGAATTAGCTAACATCAATGGCAAATTACAGTAAGCATAGTAAGTAAAATTTATTTAGTATATGGTTATGTACAATAGTGACCCATCATTATATGGCTTGTGCAGATATATAGTTCTGTTTTTGTTTATTCCCCAAAATAAATAAGCTGTAGTTTAACTGCATTTTAATGTAACTATATATAAATGTTTATTGTAAAGAAAATTGTAATATGTGTATAAGCTAACATAAAATATTTACACACATTTTCTTGTATGTTATTTTTATTATTTTTTTAATGTGCATGTATTTGATATTATACTTGGAAATGCTATGTAGCACGAAGCCACTGTATTAATCCATCCTTGTCCTCAATTTCAAGCGTAAATTGAATCCTTTGACAAAATATGAAAGTAGCAAAGTAGTGGTTACTCTTGAAAAGTAGTTTGTAGCCACTATTTTTTAAAACAAGTAGTTGAAGTCAACTACATTTCTGTCAAAGTAATTATACTTCATTAATTTTGACACAATTATTCTAATTGGTAAATAAATCATATGTGCCTGTTATCTGAAACAGCTGAACAGAATAAATTGCAGGCAATGGAGTGTAATTATGTATCGAACATTCACTAGGAGTTACATTACCTGCAATTTATTCTGTTGAGCTGTTTCAGATAAGGTCAGATGCCTTTATCAAAAAGGTTATCCAAGTGAATTGTGCCCACCAGATTTGTTCAGGATAGCTCAGTTGGATGAGCATTTGTCAGCTTAAACCAAAGGTCCCTGGTTCAAATCCTGGTTTGGGCATTTTTCACTCAGTTGAAAAATTACAACTCATAAAAAGTAATTATAGTTGTAGTTTGTTACAAAATCAAAGTAGTATTTTTACCGCTGCTGTAATTATATTTATTTATAAATTTCTTTTGGGAAAAAAATGTAAAACATTTGCACATAAGTTATCACCTTTCTTATTTTCTTAATACTTTTAGTTATATTGTGCATTCTATGCATTTTTTTTTTTCCTGGCATGTGCATTATAACAAGAAGCCCCAGTATTTACTACTTAATTTCAAAAGCAAATTTTATTTTACTGATTTTTTATTTCTGTATCACAAATATGTTTAGAGACTATAAAATCTGTAATAAATTCTAGAAAGATTCATTAATTTTATCAGTTACAATCAACAAAAAGCTCTTTGATCCTAATACTAATAAATTACTATCATGTTATGGTTATTTAAAATATCATTGCTTAAAGAGATATCATATTTACTCAAATGTAAGACTCACCTTATTTTTCAGACATGAACTTAGGATTTTTGTTTGAAACTCTCAAACACACAAGAAAATTCGAAAGAAAGAAAAAAATTATGAAACTTAAAAGATATAGTAAATCTCAATTTTATTTATTCATGCTTTTTCAAATTAGTATTCATTACTTGCAGGGCTGATTAATGTACAGTCCTACTGGTCAGAGGGCTTCAGTACCAAAATTACAGGGCCTCCTAACACTAACACCTTTCTTCCATAATCACATAACAAATTTTTATTCAATTAATATTGCTTCACAAAGAGTACACATTAAAATAATCAGCTTCAAAGGTCTAAAATGTATTTTAAAGTATTACAAGTTGTTTTTGTATTTGATTGTAAGACTCACGCAGTTAAATGGGCTCTATTTTGGATGAAAAAAGTGCAACTTAGATTCGTGTAAGTTAAGTATAGTACGATTTCAAAACAATACAAAATATATTTTGCTTATCAGTAAAGTTGAAAAAAAAAGTAATCTGCATTTGTATGATGGAACAATGTCGCTGTTTTCTTGATAAACTTTTAGCTTCTGTACATCTACCTATTAACTGCATTTTAAGATTCAAGAATTCTGTGTTACTTAAGAGCTATGTGAAAGATTTTTCTGGAAATTTAAATTATAAATTTTGCTTTATGAGAACTAAAATGTAAGGGTGTGGGAAATATGAAGAGGTTGCACTCAGATTTTAATAACAGGCAGTTTATTATATTTGGAAATGGCAATATTGAAACAAGGGTATCACGTGAAAGAAATGAATATCAGCTTTTCTCTTTTTACATTGAAACTGTAAAATCAAAATCATGATTTCAAATTATAAACATTCAGTATGTTGAATCAATTGATATTTTAAAAATATCTTACCAGGCTATTTGAACTAATATTTTTCTTCCTGTAATTGCTTTAAAAAAAAAAATTGTATCAAAATCTAAGATTTGTGTTTCTGATGTTTTGTATTAATGGATCTCTGATTATGATTTGTGATTTTTACTTTCTTCATTAACCCTCTGCCTACCAGATGGGTCTAATGGACCCAACAGGAAAAATGGAATTGGTTCAAATACAGTAAAATACAGCTGAATGTGATAAAATTAAGAAATTGGTTTGTAAACTCGTACTTTTTGACCTAAATTTGTAAACATCTAGAAACATTTTAGAATATCGAATAAAAACTAACAAATTTTAACTGCGGTTGGATGCGTTATTGTAATTTTTATACTCAGTTTATAACCCTCTGACTACAAAAAACAAACAAAAAAAGATAAAAGTTCAGTCATATTTTAAAATGAAGTTGGTGTTAGTGCTCTTTAAAGCACTCAAATTGAAATGTTTATTGCTTATCTAAATGTTATAAAATGCTTTTGTTTTTGCATTTCTAAAATATATTGCAGAATAAAATATTTTTATTGTTTCATGATTATAAAATTTAGTTTGTGTTTGTGCATATGTAAGCATTTTGAATTCTTTAGAGCAGGGGGGTTCTCAAACTATGTTACATGTACCAATACTGGTACGGGAAAGACTGATACTGGTACAAGAAGTGAAATAAAAAAATACACGAAAGAGGAAAGAAATGAGCTTATTTAGCTTTCCTGTGATGGATTACTGGAATTCACATTCAAAAAGATGAATATAACGGAATTTCATTTGGCGAGAAAAGAATAATACCCTCTGATACCTGTAAAAACTCTAACATTCCTGCTTGTTGTTAGTACAACATATCTTTGTGAATGTACTATCTTTTCACTTCTTTATATGAAAACAAATACAGGAATAAAATAAACATCGAATCTGACTTGCGTCTAAAACTAACTAGAGGAAGCTGTGTTTGATAAAGCATCTCATTAGCAGGACAAGGGAATTAATCGAGCCACCCTACCAGGGTTGCTGGCTTTTAGCCAGGCCAAAAAAGCCGGCCGGCTTTTTTTGTTTTTAACAGCTTAAAAAAAGCCGGGTTTTATTTTTTGAAGTTGGTTTACAGTTAATTTGTTTTAAATTTGGATGAATTAATTTTTAATACACTTATAAATATTTTCTACTAAAAGAAGTTTTGGATTTCTATCAAATTTTGTCAAATAAATAACTTCTAGAAGGCAACTGTAAAGGCATTATGTCTGGGGAAAAAAAAAAAAAAAAAAAAAAAAAAAAAATAAATATATATATATATATATATATATAAATAAATATATATATATATATATATATATATAAATAAATAAATATATATATATATATATATATATATATATATATATATATATATATATATATATATAACATTGAAGGGAATATAAGTTAGGTTCCAAACTGGTGTTTTGAAATTCTATATTACATAGCTCCACCTACTTAAAGATTTAGATTATATTTAATAATGACAAAATGTAGCACATCAAAATGGAAATATTCTTGTGTGTCCATATGGGGAGATTAAGTTATAATATGTTAAAAGAGAAATTAGAAAGGATATAATATTTGAGGAGAGTGGTACATAAGTGTATAAAAAATAGAGCATTTAACAAGAAAAAAAAAGATCTCTAAATAAAATTTTGAAAAGTTTGTTGCTAAGCATATCCATGCATATGCTATTCACAACGTTTTTAATAGTGAGAAATGGTGTTTTTATTAATATGACTATATATAATTTTAAATGTTTACTAGAAATAAAATAAGACTTGTATATTAATAGCTTTTAAAATTAAGTAATAAAACATGTAACTAAGTAACCATTGCCCTCTTTAATTTTATAAAGCAGTAAAAATGAAAAAATTGGCAGTTGGTATGGCCCTTTTAAAATTTGGCTGACATATTTGCAATTCTGACTACAAATTACTAGCAAAATTATCCAAGTTTTATTCCAGTATTAATGTCCTCATTATTGAGAATTTGGGTTACTTATTAAACTCTAAATCAATTAAATGTCATTAAAACTAATTAAAAACACTTTAAAATGTGTAGTTTATAATTACAATGCTTCATTGTATAAAAGCCAATTATGGCCAAAAAAGGCCAATTTTGGCCAAAAAAAAGGCGGTTAAAACCAATAAAAGCCACCGGCCTGGCTTTTTTTAAATTTTAGCCGGCTTTTTTGCAACCCTGCACCCTACTGTATATGTATCCATTTATGCCAATATGTCATTAATTATTGTAGCTTTTTTCTGCCAAATCACTGTATTTTGATAATGTACGTATTATTAAAAGGTAATGATACTATCTTTTATTTGAAAATTTAATATTAAGCAGTCAATCTAAGTACCAGATTTATAATGTAATCATGCAATTGAATACTGTAAAATCTGCTCAGATGGAAGCACAAAAGACTGAAGAAATATTCCGTTTACACAGGTTTTTCTGTGTTATCTTTGAGTTTGTCATCTGGTGGTACGAGGAAGTATGAAATTCTATTTAGTGATACATTGGCCTAAAAGTTTGGGAACCCATGCTTTAGAGTATTTGTAGAATGTAAGCTAAGCATTTTGAATTCTGAAGGAAAAACACTTTTGATTATTATAGCATTGTACTTATTTAATTTGTAGGTTGTGATGTTTTATTCATTATGTATTCATGTAGCATTTGTTCTTATATATTCTTATTTAATTTTGTAGGCTGTGATATCGCTTTTCACTCTTGCATATATTCATGTGGCATTTGTTCAAGTTCCTGTAAATTGCTTAGAAAAAGAAACATATACTTGGTCTCGCGAAGGTGTCTTACGAGTGGAAATATCTATGGAAGCAGATGACTCTCTAGGAATTTCAAAATTTTGCAATAAAGCACCTTCATGCATTCAAAATCCTCCTCCTATTCAGAATCCTGATGCTCCATCGATAGTTGTTGTGGAGCAACCTACTACTATTACTATACAAATTCATAAAGACAATATCCCCATTTCTGAAACTGAAGACTTGATCTTAGATTCTGAAAAGAGTCCAGAATTCATTAATAGAACTTTGCCATTTAAAGACAGTGTGCATGATCCCGATTGTCTTTCACCTTACAAAACCATCCTGTCTGATATGGAAATATTTACAAATACAGGTAATATTTTAGTTTCCTTATTTTATGCATATAGTGACTAATTTAGCATGTAATAGTAAATATAAAAATTCTTTATGTACAGTACATATTTAGTTATTTTAAAATTGTGCAAGTTGATTTATTCATACACATTAGTTGTGAATTATGAATCGGACTTCATTAAAAAAAAAAGTTTTACTAGCAAATATATCTGTGCAATTATATTACCAATAATAAAAAGTTTATATACAGGAATACATATTTTAACTAAAAAACAGGAATTCTGCTTTTCCAGAATTTAGTGTCGCCCCCGATGAAAAAAAAAATGTATATAAAAATAGTACAAAACATAATTCAATTTTAAGACTTAAAGTACACGCTTTTATTTTATGTAAAATGACGCCATTCGCATCTGCTTATGAATTCCACATTTACGATCCATTCTCAAACATCTACAGTAAAGCATGCATAGGACGTCACTATCAGGGTTGGGTTTTTGACATGACAGTGGTAAAAACCGTGTTTTTACCGGTTTATTCTGTCAAAAACCTATCATTTGTGATTTTCCTCCAATTTATAGTGTAAGTGTAGCATACAATACATTTCTAGATTAATTTTTCCTTGTTGTTCTTGTTATTATTATTCACAATTACTTTATTAAATTTATTTAAAAGAAGAGCATTTCCTAAATGTGAAAAATTTTAAAAATACAAGAGTAAAAGGAAAGAACAAATCTCCACTAATGTAGATTCTACTAACTGCAATAAACATTAATATTATATGATAATAAAAGGTTATTATAATTATTAAATAACACTCTACATACATTTTTAATAAAATACATTATTATTTTAGAGATGCAAAAATGCTGTTATATGGTATGACAATAGATCTCAAGCATGGACTGTGGTCATTGAATAAATTTGAATATTCTTAGATATAATATTTGCAAATACATATCTTATGTATTTCATAAATGCAATTATTGTGATTTTCATTTGCACTTCTATAAGCAGAATCTTAAAATTTTAAATTAATAATTTTTTTATACAAACATGTAGGACCTGATTTCAGGTGAAAGCTCTTAGACTTAAAATTTAACGCATAACAAAACAATATTTAAGAAAAATCAGAATATAATGTCCTGTTCCTGTATACATTTTACTTAAAATTATTTAGGCATTATTTAAAGTGAATTGAAAGAAATAACACATTGCATATTTTTATTACATACATATGACTGTATGAGTAAAAATCTTTTACCGTTAAAATTATTATTAAATTTAGAGATATTCTTAAATGTTTTATTTATTTTTTAATGCAGTTAACTTTTTAATTAATGGATCTACATTTCTGCCTTAAAGTAATGTTTAATTATTTATTTATTTTAAGGAAATAATTAAATTACTTAACAAAATAACAAATAATAAATTACTTAATAAAATATATATAGTTAAAAATTGAGTTTTCACATGGTTTAAAGTTTAATATGGACTTGCAATTTTAATCTCTACAAGATTTAACTTTGAAGAACAAGTCTTATTCCTTTCTCCCAAAAGATGTATGTAATTCTCAACTATTAAAGTATATTTTATTTCATTTATTTATACATTTATTTATATGAATCAAGTTTTGCTATATAGAAATAAAAAATAATCAATGAACAATTTTGATTTAACACTTTAAGAAATCTTACTTCTGAGGAAATTTCTGAGAAAGCTATTTAGTTTTAAAGAGTGTAATAAATTCTGCCGAAATTATACACATTTTTTAATCTTACACTTATGGGTTATAGAATTTCTTTAAAAAATGTAATTTTTACAGAATATGCCAAATAGCTTAAGATTATTATAGAGATCTGCTAACAGAGATGTATATGTATTATTCTATTGCAATTCTTTTTTGTTTTTCTCGGATAGATAAATATACTTCAGGGTCTTTTCGATATTGAATATTTCATGTAAAACAACTTAATACTAAAGACAGAAGGAAAAAAGATAATGTAAAAACAAACTACTACTAAAAAATGGGTTTTTGACAGTTTTCGACCTTTTTGACAAAGAGGTTTTTGACATGACGGTAAAAACCATGGTAAAAACCGTCATGCGTCAAAAACTTGCCAACCCTGGTCACTATCACAAAATAACACACAAATGCAGCAAAAAGATGCCATCATTAAAGAAACTTGACAAAAAAAAAGGGCTATCTAATGATTCGTAGGCCTTCATTTGTTTGTAACATTAATATAGATACTTAAAATTAAATATAGTTTATAATAGCTCCCTGTTTTAACAAAAATCATTCGTTTATATTTTTTTCAAAATAGCATGTATTTTAATAACGTTTTCTTTCGGTTGTTATGAGAAAATGGCAACAAAAATATATAATTACTCTTTTAGAACTATTTTTCCTTTACTTTCTACAGAAATGGAGTACTTCTGTTGCCAATATTAAGCAAATAGCTCTAAAAACTATTTAAAAATAATAATAATATTTAAAAAATAGAGATACAGTTTTCAAACAAATTGCATTTTAAAAGGCTTTTTTTCCTTAGTATAAAAATTGAAAATGTGCGATGCTTAGAAGTTAAAAAAATTGTTATAGAGTATTTAATAGTACAATGATACTTCTGCTTTGTTTTACAGCTTACTTATACAACATAATGTTATTTTTTGGAGACGACACAAAATAAGCTGGGAGAAAGAAATAGCGTACTGGGGGTTAAAAAGTGTACATGTTTCACTATAGTAATAGCCGGATATTTTTATGTGCATTAGTTATTTAGAATGTACAGTAAAATTTCTATTATCTGCCAGTATTCTAATCATTAGTTATTATCCATCAGTCACTAGATATAGTAAAAGTTCTAAAAATGATTATGAATTATTTTGTCATTATTTGTTAATTTTTACCTTTTCTTTGTAAACTGAATTATGACCCTGTATCTAAATATATCAGGAAAAGTTCTTTATTCAATGAAAATAAAGCCCATTCAGGGTATGAAAGTTAAGGGGAGAAAATGTGTTAATTTCAAATAAAATTTTCATTATATATGATGAAAATAAATTGTCAAATTAAAAAATTTTACTGTGTAAATATAAAAACATTTCTCACAGTATTATTTGGCCTTGGCCAAATAATGGACTTTATATTCGGCTGAAGCCAAATATTCGGCAGATAGGTCGAATGGACCGATTATTTGACTACGGCCGAATAATCGTTGCATCTCTACTAGGTACGGGCAGCTCCAAAAGTGGTTCCCTTGTTAGTGTTATGGATATATTTATAAAATTTTGTGTAGTTTTGTTTTTTAACAAATGAGGCTTATTAAAATCAGTGTCTTATTATATAAGATATAATGTATTATTAAGGTGATTTAATTTGCTTTTTGTTCATTTCATACTTATAAATGTGTATTGTATTTCTTTTAGTATGGCCTCAAGAGGAGTATATAATTGAATATTCTTTAGAATATGGTTTCTTAAGGCTATCTTCTATAGCTAGGCAAAACACGAGTGTAAAAGTCCATACAGTAACATTAGGTAAGTTCATTTATATTTTATTTTTTTTTTAATTCCATAAGTTTTTATTTAAGTTGCGCTAGATTTTTTCCCATAGCATTTTATATTTGTTGATTCCTTTTCAATTTTCTTTTTGATATTAAACTTTGAATTCAGCCGTTATAAAATTCTATGTTGATCAACATTCATAAATTGTCAAATTTGTATCATAGCCTAGTGGTTAGGGGGTTGAATTTGGAATTAATTGGGGAAAAGCTGGAAATTGTTTTAATCCCTTCGGTTTAGGTCTAGAATGAACATACTAAGTTTTCCCCTTCATACTGGGTAAGCTTTAGCCAATATGTACAGTCGTGGGAAAAAAAAAGTAAACACCCCTTACTAACTCTGAAAAAAACTATTGTAGAAGAAAGTTACTGGTACCACAGGATTGGTAATAAAGTCTACTTTTAAATGATGTATCTAAAATTTGCTTAGGGGGCCATCTACATATTAAAACAAACCCAAACTTTGTTTTTTTCAATAGCAGTACACAATTCTGACAGCATAAATGAACTCTACACCTTTCAATAACCCTAAAAACAAATTTTTATGCAATTTGTATGATAAGTTTCGAGAAATTGTTTTAAAACGAGCGTATTTTAGGGGGTGTATCCAAATTGAAGTTCGGTATTCGATTGTTGACCGAGAGAGCTCCTTCTTGAGGAAGGCATCTTAAGCGCAGCCATTGAAGACTGCTAGATTACAGGATAGCATAAGAAATTTCAAAATATCTAGTCACTTCTATCATAGACGGCCCCTTAAACCACCATTTTGTCATTTTTTAAGCATAATTTGAAAACTACTTGGAAGAAAAATGTGAAATTTCGGATTTCCATAAAGCAGGACTTAATAAATCTATATCCATCAAAAAATTGTAGGTTGCAATTCATAATTTTCTCTAATATTATTTTCATAATTCATATCGTAAAATTATAAAAATTGCAAATTCAACGTATTTATGTTTGGGTATTTTAGTATTATTGCTGCACAAAAAATTAGCACATTAGGAGTATAATTTCAGGAGATATTAATGAAAATATGAAAATGTAATTTAACATTAGAAGCACTAAATTTTGATATTTATAGTTCAAAAACTTATCATTCAAATGACTTGAAAATTGGTGCCTAGGCATAGTTTGAACCAAAGATTTGAAATACTTCGTTAAAATTGGGTATTGCTATTGAAAAAAAGGAAGTATGGGCTTATTATAATATGTAGATGGCCCCCTAAACAAATTTTATATACATCATTTAAAAGCAGACTTTATTTCAAATCGTTCAGTACCAGTAACTTTCTTCTACAATAATTTGCTGAGGAGTTAGTAGGGGGTGTTTACTTTTTTTTCCCACGACTGTACATATTTATATTCGAAAAACATGTTTTTTAATTACCATAACAATATCTAAAATCAACTAACTCTATCAAAAATATTGTCTGTACAAATGTTATATAGCTTAAAATTCTGATTAAAATGAGTACCTGCACTTAATATTTTTGTTGAACATTAAGCTCACAACTTTGTTTCAAAGTTTTGCCTAAATTACTATTCAAGAGCTTGAAGTCAGAACAGATGTAGTTAACAGTCCACCCTGCCCCTAATTTTTATAAAGTCGTATTTAAAAAAAAAAAAATTATTAAGGCCTTCACAATGTTTTTGTAATTAAAACTTTCTTTTGGAACTCTAGCCGCTACGAGCAAATTAATACCTGAAATAATGCATTTTTTTTCTTAATTTAGCATATTTCGAAAATGATTCGTAAATGATGGGAAATATTGTTTATTTCTGATGTTGTATTTGAAATATGGAATGATATTTATAGTACATAGTATTATTTAGAATGAATAAAAGTATGTATCTATTAGAATTAAGGAGGTTGAATATAAAGTGGCAGAACTGGGGGAGGGGGGAGAAAACATATGAGAGTGCAGTGTCTTGTTTCTAGTGGAAATTCAACGTCAACAAATAGAATGACTTTAAATTTAAGTATGGACTAACAAGGACTAAGAAAAGGACTAACAAGGGAAGGTCCCGAGGTTGGGGTCACCGAATGCAATGAACGTTTGTGTATTGCTATAGTTAGTATATAAATATGACAGTCATAAAGCACAATCCCTTTGGGGGGGGGGGGGGTGTCTTGAGAAAATAAGTCACAAAGTGTACGCTACATTTTATAATCTGATAAATTTCCTTCTTTGGCACATGCTGGATTTGAGATTTTTCTTTGAGTTCGAATCCCGCTCAGACTTTTTTTTTTTCGAACGAAAATTTTTATCAACTATTTTCGAACCACTATTGAAAAAATATGTATAATAATTGAAATTTACGAAAAATATAAATTAAATGTATATTTTGTAGCATATAAGTGCAGTTTTAACTACGAAATTTTGCATGTTTTAATATATAGTTAAAAGTAAAAAATAAATAAAAGTAGGCATATTTATATGCCTATAGGCCAGAATTTTTTTGTTATTTAAAATTATTCAGTTATTTCTATAATTATCTACTATTTTTAACTGAGAAATAAATTAAAATACATGAACAAATGTATTATTTTCAGTTTGTTTCCTTATGCAAATACTTCAAATATTTCATGATTTGTTAAAAATATGCTTTTATATTTTTAATAGGATTTTTTTAAAGTCTGGGATTCTTGATTAATTGGAATAAGTGTCTACATAATTTTTTTAGCAATTTAATTTTTTTTCTTGTTTAATATGTTTTTATAATGCAGTTTAATTATATAAATGCAATTTTAACTGTGAAATTTTCATGTTTATATATTTAATGAAAAATAAAGATAAAATAAATAAATAATAATAATAAACTTAAAAAAAAAAAAATTAGAACTTTATAGACCATAAAATTGTGCTAATTTTAAAATTTGTTTGCCGTTATTGACATAAATAAGCTACTATTTTTCACAGGAAAATAAATTAAAATACGTTATATAAAATTGCAACATGCTGCTTTTTTTTAAATTGTAACTTTTTTATTACCGTAATCTATATATATATAAAAGAAAGTCTGGATTTTGTATTAATCAACGCGCATCCCAAATTACTGAACCTAAAATTTTGAAAATTGTGGTAAAAATACTTCTTATGTCATAGAGTGCCACTAATAAAAGATTTTCTAAAATTCCACCCCTAAAGGGGGTAAAAAAAAGAACGAACTTAAAAAAAATTCTTTAAAAATCTGATTTTCTAGTTATTTTTCAACTGATAACATATTTTAGTGTATTTTTGTATGCTGAATCAAATGTTACTAACCAAATTCTTTTAAGTCCAATAGTTTGTGAAATATTTCATATTTTCCTAATTTGGGGATGTCTTTGGTGCCAAAACCTTGAAATATCTAACATTACAAGTGATAATTCATTCATATTGTACACTCGTTACTGTAGCAATGGAAGAAATTTGAATTAAATCTTTTTGTTAATTCTTTCGGCTAAAGAATTAAAACGGCTACATGAGTTTGAAAAAAAAAAAAAAAAAAAAAAAAAATACAAATGCCTTGAAAAAAAAGAACAAATATATATTGATTTTATTTAAAACACAAGGAAACGATCCACTGAGAAATTAACATTATACAAGGAAAATATTTAAAAATGAAAGCAGTGTTTGTATAAGACTTAAAAAAATATTTGGTACTTACATCCGGGCCATGCAGGGCTTAATTTGCGCAGGAGCCCACCGGAGCTGAGCTCCGGTACTTCTGTTTTCAGTAAATATTTAAATATTTGGCGGAATTCACCAGAGCTGACAAATACTGGGCTCCGGAGCCCAGAGCAATAGCGCTTCCGAAAACCCGAAGCCTTAATTACCCATTTCCAAGCTTTTAACATAACACTTATATGTGACGTAATGTGTCCCACATGCAGGGCCGTGCGAAGAGAAAACTGCGCCCGGGGCAAAGTTTAAATTTGGCGTCCCCCCCCCCCTCCCACACACACACTCCTTCATTTTTTCAGGAGACTAAGAGAAAACAAATTTTGTACAGTTCTGAAAAATGTCATTTTCGGAACATCTGAAGCATGAATCAAGCATTAGAGAGTGTGCAGAGTTGTTTAGAGAGTGTTCAGAAGATGCTAAAAAATAAGTGAATTTATAAACCATAAAATAGCACTGAGTTCTACAGTTGTGAATGTCGAGTTGTTGGCCATTAGTTTATCTAAAATTTGTTGAGCTAATCTTTCTCCTGTTTTTTTGTTTTGACTCAACGAAGTCAAGAAACCCTTCCTCGATTGAATAATTTCTACTTTCGGTTATCTTCACTTATAATTTGCATCATTTGTTGTTTGGGGGTGGACCTGGACTGCATTCGAACGAAATTGAAAAAGACTTTGCTTTATGGATTTCTCCTACAATCATTTTTCTTAATTCATTAGCAAGAAGGTTAATAACTTCATTCTGAATATTGTTTGAAAAGTAAGATATGCGGCAGTCTCGATGGGAATTTCTTTGTCTTTTTTAAAAATTGCGAAAAAAATTTCGCAATTTCTTTTATCTCATTTAACATGCCTCTTAATACCAAATTGTTCTCAGCACAATGAAGGATAACGTTTATTGCTGTTTCTAATATATTTCACCATTTTTTTTTGTATACTCTTTTCAAATTCGCTGTCGATTACATGAATTTATTTTACCCACATCCCTCTTAATTTCCTTCCAGTGAATGTATGAAAATTCCTGTGTTTCGGAGCATTTTCATGTTTAGGAATTTTAGGATTTTTTTTTTTCCACTTGGAAACTGCACAATTTGGATTAGCTAAATTTGGAGGGCAATTATAATAAATGCCGAAAAATAAAAGGGGAAAACAAAACAACAATCCCTTAATTCGGCTATATATAAGCCAAGCATATCTAATTGTTTCACAGTTAGGCCATATCTTGAAACCATATCTTGGAAAATTTTGTTCTTCTGCTTCCGCAGATTTCATGTAATCAACCCTGTGCTGGTCTTTTTTGTAAATGCAAAGTTATACAGAATATCTATAAGGATGCACAAATGTACAGTCGTGGAAAAAAAAAGTAAACACCCCTACTAACTCCTCAACAAATTATCGCAGAAAAAAGTTGTGGTACCGAACAATTGAAAATAAAGTCTATTTTTAAATGATATAGATAAAATTTGCTTAGGGGGCCATCTACATATTAAAACGAACCATAACTTTGTGTTTTTCAATAGCAGTACACAATTCTGACAGCATAAATGAACTTTACACCCTTCAATTAGCCTAAAAACAAATGTTTATGTAATTCGTATCACAAGTTTCTGAGAAACTAATTATTTTAAAACGAGCATACTTTAAGGGCTGTATCTAAATTGAAGTTCGGAACTCGATTGTTAACCGAGAGAGCCCCCATCTTGATCAAGGCACCTTAAGAAGTCAATGAAGCCTGCTAGATTACAGGACAGCAGAAGAAATTTCAAAATATCTAGTCACTTCTATTATAGATGGCCCCTTAAACCATCATTTTGCCGTTTTTTAAGCATAATTTGAAAACTATTTGGAAAAAAAATGTGAAATTTTGGATTTCCATAAAGCAGGACTTAATAAATCTAAATCCATCAAAAAAAAAAATGTAGGTTGCAATTCATAATTTTTTCGAATATTAATTTCATAATTCATATCATAAAATTATAAAAATTGCAAATTCACTGTATTTATGTTTGGGTATAATAATATTATTGCTATACAAAAAATTAGCACATTAGGAGCATAATTTCTGGAGATATAAATAAAAATATGAAAATGTAATTTAACATTAAAAACACTAAATTTTGAATGTTTATAATTCAAAAACTTATCATTCAAATGACTTGAAATTCGGTGTCTATGCATAGTTTGAACCGAAGATTTGAAATATCTCGTTAAAATTGGGTATTGTAATTGAAAAAAATGAAGTTTGGATTCGTTTTAATATGTAGATGGCCCTCTAAGCAAATTTTATATACATCATTTAACAGTAGATTTTATTTCCAATCGTTCGGTACCAGTAAGTTTCTTCTACGATAATTTGTTGAGGAGTTAGTAGGGAGTGTTTACTTTTTTTTCCACAACTGTACCTGGATTAGAGTAGGTTTGCAATTTGTCTTTGGTTTCACTCCACTTTTCTCTCAGAATATCAGCGGTAATTTTTGTGGCAGCTGCAGTAATATTTGGTTTAAGTAATCACTCTGCATTGACAATTTCTAATGCATTATCATTATCCTGTTGCTGAAAAGTTTTCAGTTTTAGAGACTACGATTTTAATCTCAGAGAGTAAGTTTTGTTTCTTTTTTAGGGTTCCGTACTTAAAAAGTTAAAACGGAATCATTATAAGGTCACTCCTGTGTCTGTCTGTCACAGCCATTTTACTCGAAAACTATGGAACGTAGAAAGTTCAAATTGGGGGAAATAATTAGGACTATTGGCCCACATATTTACAGATTATTAAATATTTACAAATATTTTTAGGAAAAATGTAGAGGGGCTGATTAAGTTACTTGAAGAAACAAAGCTTTTCTTTGTATATCGTGTGGGGTATCATGTGAAAGCATTTGTAACGCCGATCTCAAAAATACACTTGTTTTAATTTTAGGTATTATATTTTCAGAGATATCGTCAGAAATGTAGTGCAAAAATGCCCCCCCCCCCCCCCCCCGTCTATTTTCGAATCTACTGAAATTAAAATTATGAAAAAATTAGAGGTAGTAGACGTTAATTTAAACCTTGCAGGAAAATTATAGCGATTATCTAAGGTCACATAGTTTTTAAGAAAAGCCCATTTTTCCGTTACACACAAATTTCGATTTTCATGCATTCAGCAAAGGCGTTGAGGAGCTCTGGAGGTACCTATCGTAGCAGAAGTATAAAGGCATTGTTGATAATGATTTTTGAAAAAAAAAAGTCTGTAATTAGCCGAGATATTAACCCTTAAAGGCACGGACGGTTTGGACATACATAATGAGAGTGGCGGCGTACTCTATGTACCATCAGCTTTTAAAGCCTAAATAACAACTTTTAATGATACATTTGTATAATACAATGTCCAGTAGCAATATAAAAGCAATAAACGTCAAATTGTTAAAAAGAGACTGATTTAATTAGAATTAATCACATAAATACTATGGAATGCGCAACTAGTTAACATTGTGTGGATATCTCAATACGCCCCGCATGTTTTTAAAAGTTAATTAAAAACCTAACTGGAAAAACGCAGCATTGACCTAGGCGGCGTTACTTCTTTGCGACCTCCTTTCGAAGTGCGCTTAGCAAAATGGCAAGTTTAAACTTTGAACAAAGGTTTTGTTTTAGCTACACTGTAAAAAGAAAAGATTAGTATTAATACGCTGAATTTTTATTAAATGCCAAATGAAGTTTAAATATGCACTACTTCTATTGTTAGTGCCGAATTAAGTTCATCATAAACAGATTAGGATAAGATTTAAATAAGAGTTATACAGAATAGCAATACTTGATATTATTTAGGCTTCATATCTCTTTGAACTTCTACGGTATACCCATACCCATTCATACCTTTCTAGCATATATATACAGCTATAACAAACCCTACATTTTATAGTTTTTTACAAAGTCTTATTTTTCTTTTAGCAACGATTTTTTAATAATACAGTTAATAATTCATATATTTATTGTACGGAACCCTCTGAGCGCAAGTAATACTCGGACTTGACCGTTTATTTCTTTTGAAGTTGGAGAAGCATATCTGGGATTTGTGTTTGGGTTGTTATTTACCATTTTTGCCATGTTACTTTTATGGGTACTTACTATAACTTAAGTAGACGATCACTAAAAACAAAAAATAGATAGGAAAAGAGACATTACAAAACTAGATTAAACAATTAAATTATTTTTTAAATCTTAAAACTTGCTAAATATAGTAACTTATTTTATTTGACATTAAGACCAATGTCAGACGGCATTGTGAATGGATAATGCGTAAGCAAAAAAGACGCCCGTCTGACAATGGTCTAACAAGCTAAATCTTATTACCCTTAAGCTAGAGCGTAGTTGAGAGGTGTTAAATGCAATGGGGCTGCAAGCCATTTTTCATATTGGTATACCATGGCTCGCGTGCAGTGACATAGCCAAAAAAAAAATCGTTGACGGTTCGAAATTTCTGACGAAATTTTTATTTTATTTTCAAAAAAATTTATTTCCTTAAACAAACGAAATAAAAATTCTCCCACAAACAGATAAAATTCATAATCGCTGTGGAACGGAGGGGGCGCGACATTAGTAGATGATGTAAAAGAGGGATGGGGGACGCAGAGTGCAAAAGTTTGAGAACCACTGCAATAAGATATCTCAAAACTATATTATAAAACCATCAAATCTAAAGAACTTAATGAAAAGTAAATGTGAACTTACTAATATAATCCAAGGAAAGTTGTAGATCCAATAAGAAAATGATACTTATAAATGAATTAGAACGTTCTGCTAAGAAAGTCACAGTAAATGATCGACGGCCAAAATAAAAAATAAAATAAAAACAAGACTGATAGTCAAAATTTGGCGCCCCCTCTATTTCCGCGCCCGGGGTGACCGCCCCCTTCGCCCCCCCTTTGGCACGGTACTGCCCTCACGTTGGAAATGGAGATGAAACGGACTCAATTTTTATATAAGTTTTAGGCTTGGGCTGGTTCAAGTCCAATCTGTCTTACTTCCAAAATTTTATTTTTCATGTATATATAAAAAAAAAAACTTTCCCTCCTTAAAAATTACGTTTTCTATTCTATTTAAAATCATTTCAATGCTATTTTAATCAGAATGAAAAGAAAACAGAAATCATGTTTTTCTCTTCTAGTGATAATTGCAAATTTATGTTTGGCATTGCTGGCGTCAACGTGTTGATACGATACCACTCAAGAGACTGAATGATGAATTTGCTTTCAGTTTGATTTTCTTTTGTGACAGTAGGATAATTCTTAATTGGCCGATTTATTTTTTTACTTTAGATATCTAATCTGAAAAGAATATTTTCTGTCTATAGTGAACGAGTATCAGTTTGAGGTTTCGTTTGATTGAATTTTTTTTTTAGTCTTCTATTGTGTACACGACTATAAAAATTCCTTTAGTGATTTTTTTCTATTTTATCGTGGATGGAAACGCTGCCCATTGAGGCTCTACTCTGCACATTTACGAAGTCACTTTCATTTGTAAGTAGAAGCCCCACCAGTGGCCGAGAGGTTCTGCTCTCGAAGCTGGTAGATGGGAGGTGCTGGGTTCGATCCTAATCGTTCGGAGTTTTCGTGGTTTTCTTCGAACCTTGGATTTCCAAGCGTTAATATGGGTTAGGTTCCGTTAGAAAGACCCCCACGAAGGGCACTTCCTCCCCCTTTGGGCCCATATCCCTCGTGTTGATAATTGGTCGTCATAAACACAACCAACCAACCAACCATCATTTGTAAGTAGCTATAATTGCCATGTATTGTTATTCTGATAGAAAGCAATCGAGCAGTGTTTTCCCTTTACTATAAAAGCATCGAATCTTTCCGATACTGATGTCAAAATTTTAACTTAATCTGATTTTCAGTGACTCGCCAGAAAAGACTGTTATGCGGAAGGAAAATTTATTATTGTTATCACCTTTTGTAGGAAATTGGAAAACGCATTCGCATTTTTCAGTATGTAAATTTTAATTTCTATAAATTTCAGAAATTCTTTCATAAAAAGGCATAGCTGCGAACTATTCCTTTTTTGTGTTTAACACTATTTTTAAATCATAACCCCAGTCACATTTAATCGCAGAATTCTGCTATTAATTAACATTAAAATTAGGCAAAGACTTCTTTTCGGAAGGAGTGATAATTAAGAAGTGGAATAGTTAGCTAAGTATACGCAGATAGATAGATATATTTAAAATTTTTATTTTCCTAAAGAAAAAAACAGTCTTTAAATTTTGCAAATAATGTATGAAATATAAATATGCAGATTGGAGTGATAGTGAATGCAGGGGGGGGGGGGGGACACTACGATTATTAGTATCGCAGGATATTAGGGCTTCAGTACTTTTTTTGTTAGAAATTAAGCCCTGGGGCCATGTCAGATACAACTGTGCCAAGCATGGTGACAATTACACTAATTACAGCTACCCTTAGTTTTTGTCCATTTGATAATTTATTTGTTATAGTTTTAAATTTTATTTATTATTATAGTTTTTTTTAAATTATACTTTATAGTATATAGTTTTGTTATATATTTTATTTATTTATTTACTTTAAACAATTTGCCATTTTTAACAAGGTTATGTATTTAAGAATGTTAAATTACTGTTTTGAACGTAATTCGCAAATGAAAAACAAGATTGGCAATTGCCAACCATTTTTGGCGATCTATCTCATGGTCCAAATAATACGTAAATACCACTTTTTTCAATGGAAGAAATTGGAATTGAAATAATACATCGCGATTTATCATTTGCTCCTGGATAAGAAGAAAAAATGAGTACTTTTATGTCAGCCGTGTGTAAATCTCGCCATTTTACATTTTAAAAATTGGCAATAGCCGTAGTTACATTTCGCGTATGTAAATTAAAACTAATTCTCTGTTTTAAGTTATGGCATTATTTCCTATTATTGTTTTACTTTTTAGTTTTTTTAATTAAATTAGTGTAAGGCACGTATTTTAAATTAATATATATTTTTAATGAAATGAGTGAAATGTTTATATTTTGAATGAAAATAATAAAATGAGAATAAGGTATGGAAACAATCTTTGTTGATTTATTACTTGCGCCCAGATAACATAAAAGGTATCACAGAAGCCATATGTTCATCTTTCTTTGAGTAGTTGTTCATGGGATTCCTGGTTAATCTTCCATAATCGGATAAATCGCCAATCAGTGTATTAGCTACAATGTTGAAAGCATCAATTAGGTATGAAGCGAAAACTTCACGATGAATTCTATTACAGAAAATCGTATCATCATCATCTTTATACATACTTAAAGCAGAAATTTGTATTTCATTCAGATTGTTTATAATATTTTGATAGGATATGCCACTATTAGTTATGTAATTAGAGTGTTTATTTTTAATTAAATATTTTATTTATGAGTTTAAATAGAAAAAGATTATAGAAATAAATTTGCTTATGATATATATATATATATTTAATTAGATCCTGATAAAGATAAATGTTTTGGAAATAAAGTAAGCCAGTTTCTACTGAAATACGTTGTAGGATACAATGATGTCTTGATGAGCAGTTTGAGGTATTTAGTTGACAAAGATGAAAATAAAGGTAAGAGTATTACTACTAACTGCATTTTATTGTTTCAGCATGATTTATATCAGACCTCACACTTTCTGTTAAAGTTTCTAATAATAGCATAGCCGTTTTCACTATTCTTTAATTGTGTAGAAAATTTAATTAATATAAAACTGTCTAAGGCTATAAATTATAATATTTTATTCAAGTGGTGATCTTCTCTTAGAACTTTAAATTCATACAGATTCTTATGAGCAGCCCTTGTGAACAGATACTGGATTGGGACTGTTAAGATTGATCCTGGTGGGTATCACCGTGGATGACTGTGATCTCCATCTAATATGTCCTCTATGCCCAATAAAGCGATGTATGAACGAACTGTGTGTGTTTTATTAGTAAGAATGTCGCCAGCCACGACTCCAAAACCCAGTTTGTGACATAACACTATATGGCCAAAGATGACCGGCCACTTGCGGTTTTAAACATTTTCTTAAATATCTAGGAAAATACATGAGGAATTATCCTGAAACACCAGGTGTGTAAACAGAATAGTACAGGTCATATATTTCCGTAAAGATTTTCCCCTGAAACCCCATAGGGAACCACCAACAAATTGAAAAAGAATGAATATCTTTTGGATAACCCTGCCGAAACTAATGTAGCAAAAGTGTTCAAACTGTAAATTATGATTAAGTTGCTTATTATAATAATTTGTGTTCATATTTATGAGGATAGCATGTACATATACTCGAAGAGAAATTCAGGTTTTCATAAAAAATCAAATTTTGCCAAGTTTTTTGCTTATAATTTGCAGAGTTCTTAATATAAAGAAAAGTTATTTTCAGAAAATATGACAAACATTGTACACAATACCCTGTAAACAGAATTAAAATATAGTAAAAATTGTATGAAAAATGAGCAGGTTTACTAAATGTTTGACTGTGCATGCGCGAATGCAATCAAAATATAATGAGCATAATGTGTTAGCTAAATGTATAGAGCAACTTTTCTAAAAGTCTCAAAAGCATATCTTGAAAATTCTGAAAATTATCATTGATAGAATAAGCTCAAAATCCGTTGTTCCCAAAATGAAGCAAAAATGATGAGGGGCTGTATCTATATATCCATTGATTAGTGCCCATATAGCATACACAATATTGCGTGTACACTGTATTTGGATACAACCTTTCATATTTTTGCTTCCTTTTGGGAATAATGGGTTTTGAGCTTATTCTATCAACGATAATTTTCAGACTTTTCAAACTATGTTTTTGAGACTTTCACAAAAGTAGCTCTATACATTTAGCTAGCACATTATGCAAATTATATTTTGATTACATTCAGGCATGCACAGTGAATCATTATTTAGAAAACCTGCTCCTTTTTCATATAATTATTATTTTTTTAATTCTGATTGCAGGGTATTGTGTACAATGTTTGTCATAGTTTCTGAAAAGAACTTTTTTTTTATGTTAAGAACTCTGCAAATTATAAGCAAAAAACTTGGCGAAATTTGAGACTGTTTTTATAAACCTGAATTTCTCTTCGAGTATACATGCTCTCCTCATAAAAATGAACACAAATTATTATAATAAGCCACCTAATCATAATCTACAGTTTGAACGCTTTTGCTATATTAGTTTTTACAGAGTTATCCAAAAGATATTCATTTTTCAATAGTATATCATTTTTATAATTTGTATTGTTGTGTTAATATTAAATTTTTAAGATGATTTCAGATTAATTTCATTAAATTTATTTTTGCCACAAAAAACTGTATTATGTTCTACTCCTTATTACATGTGATTATATAATATATATAATATTCCTTTACACAATGATTTTCTTTCTGTGAACTTTGTTCCCCCCACCCACTCTTTTGTTAATTGGCTCCAATTCTTGAATGTGTTCCAAGTATGATGCAAGTAAGTCTACAAAAAGATTTTTCTTTCATTTAAATTGCAAGGGGTTAGAATATAAAAGAATAGATAACAGTAAAACATTTTTACTATTGGTTGTTTTTTTATATTCTGATTTGCTGTTTGGGTCATTCCATGTCAAATCATCCAGCAATTTTACGAAATGTCACCCACCGTCTCAGATTTTGACGAAACTTGGTACATGAAAACTTACATGTATAAGTTGCTACCACGTGAAATTTTAATTGAATCCAATTAAAATATTTCAAATTATAAGCATCTGAACATGCGACACTTTTCTTTTTCGATGGACATTTTTAAAGTGTTGATTTTCTGTATGGTTCTACAAAAAACTTCATAACTCTTCACCAAATAATTAAAATGGTTAAAATTTTTGGCAGAACTTTTTTTTATATTATTTATTTCATAAAGTAATACCAATTTTTATTTTCTTTTTACAACAAATATATATTTTTTTAATTTTTGAACTTTTGAATACCCATATAAAATTGACATTTCATATATGAATTTCACAAAAATATTTTTAGATGTGCCACCCATTTTATTTTGCTAAATATTTTTTTTTTATGAGCTTTTTATTAGTCAATCTTTTCTCAATAAAAAAATTAAAGAGGTGTTTTTTGAAAAACTGGAGAAAAAATTTTTTTTTAAAGATTTTTTGAATATCCATATAAAATTGACATTTCATGTATGAATTTAAAAGAAATATATATATATTTTTAGATGTACCACCCATTTTTTTTTTGTTAAATATTTTTTTATGGGGTTTTAATTAGTCAACCTTTTCACAAAAAAAGAAAAAAAAAGAGTTAGAGTTGTTTTTTGTAAAACTTGAGAAAAAAAAAATTCTTAGATTTTTTTTTTTTATATGCATCTATTTTGAAGACACAAACATAAAGAAATAATCTAGCATAAAGATGATCTGGAGACCGATAAACTTTAGTAATATTCAATCAACTCGTAAATTCCATTATTGATAACATAGTGGACGTCCCTCCCCCTACATTCCAAAGATTCATGAGATACATATTTAGACAGATTCTTCAATATCCTGTCAAAATAAACATAAGTGTCATATTTTTCTAACTAATCCTAGATTTAAATATTTATTTATTTTATTTTTTTTTTTTTTTTGGGGGGGGGGGGGGGAGGGGGGGCAACTTGACAGTTTTTGTCAAAATAGTTTCAATTATTAATATATGATATTATAAGAAGATTGACTTTTAAAACTAACATCAAGTCTTTTAACTTCATAAACAGAAATAAAATTATAAATAAATTAAATAGAATTAGTAGCAATTCATGGTAAAAATAATGAAATTATTAAAAAAGCAAAAGAATAAAGATTTATTTTGTGTATAATTTAATAATATGTTACATAAAATTCTAGGTTATATATCCTGTAATAAAATCATAAAAATTATGTACTTTTTTCTTTGTTACTGATATAATATAATACATACAAAATTTACTTACATATATGAGACAAAAGTGTGGTATTACTAATAATGTGCCGTTAATTTGAAGGTATAATTAAATTTGAAGTTCTTTTTAGTAACATGCGTTGTGTAGTATTGCAACAAAAACCCTCCGTTCTTTGAGGTCAGTAATTGCAAAAAAATAGAAAAAGGAAACTTCTTACTTGTATATCTGTAAATAAATGATGAGGACACCTTTAAGCATAAATCAATCTTTTATTTCATCTTGAAGAAGAGAAGAAAAGGCTTCCCGTTAGTCACCGTTCATAAATTAATTCTTGCCAATAAAAGCATCTACTCCACTTGAAGATAGATATTTCTTTTAAAAATTAAAGTGCAGCATAAATCAAATTTAGTATTGATGAGAAACGTAATTAAAATCTTTTCCACGGTATCAAGAAATAATTTAACAGGAGTTGTTAAAATCGTAGACATCGTTTTCGAAAAACTCTTTACCGGATTCCACATCCATCGGCAGACAGACAGACCGGAGACAAAGCTCGCGGCCCGCGATCTTTAAAAACAAGAACTAAGTCATCACAGATCACCAACAAAACAGATTCTGATTTAAAATTAACGGAATTTTTTAATTTATAGTAAGAATACGGGGACTTCAAAAGTTACTGAAAGAAAAGATTTAAATCTATTAGAGAATTTAAAATATTAGGTAATATCTTAATAAACAAATCTGAAAGAAAACATTCAGAAAGCTTTATTTTTATTTGTTGTACGCTCGGCGATTAGACACACCACCGAAAGATCAACATCCATTCAATGCATCTGCCGTGAGAGACTTGCTCCGATGACGTCATCACAATCGTACAAAGTTCAAAGGAGAAGCACCCTATCCCAGGTGCAGCCGAACGTCAGCGAACTTGCCAATGTGCAGTCGAAACGAATCGCCCGCGCAAAAATAAATATGGATTTAAGTTTAAAGAACATCGATGTATAAGGCCAAAAGAAATAAAACAGTAACATAATTTAAACACTGTGAGATTTCATCTCACAAAAAGCTTTTCAAGTTTTAACCAATTTCAAATATAAGATTTATTTCTGTGCCAGATTTGCACTTTTTATAATTGAATGGTTAAAGGTGTTTAAGAAAAATTTAAATGGAAATAGGAAATAGAAATTCAACATTGTTTCACTAGATATTGCTTTTTATAAATGCTCCACTTACGATTGTTTCAGTAGATTCTTTTGAAAGAGCATATGGCCGTCCTGTTGCAGTAGTCAATTCAATGCAACATAATATATGGTTGAAGGGCACGTTGCAATAATCATTATTTGGCCAGCAAAATGAAGTGGAAGGTCCATTGGGATGCATAAACTTTATATTTGCAACTTTTTCATCATAATCTATGCTCTGAATAATCTCAATATACCAGTGATTATTTATGTTTTTATTACTTTATTTCATTTTGAAGACTATAGGCAGGGTTGGCAGGTTTTTGACACATGTCAGTTTTTGACAGTTTAAACTGCGGTTTAAACCGTCATGTCAAAAACCCCTTGTCAAAAACTTCGTCAAAAACCTCAAATACTTACAGTGATCTGTAAAATTTCCCATTAAATGTCACACATTAGATGTAATATTTAAAATTCACTATTACTGTAATTGTATAATTAGTATATAGTATTAGTAATAATTACAGGGTTGGCAGGTTTTTGACATGTGTCAGATTATGTTGGGTTTAAACTGTCATGTCAGAAACCTCAAACACTAAATCAGGGTGTCTACAGAATCAGGGAATCATGGAAAAATCAGGGAGGTTTATCACTCTGGAAAAATCAGGGAAATGTCAGGGAACTTTGTAAAAATACTGGAAAATCAGGGAAATTTGCCTATATTGTGAAAATATTTGCATTTTCACCTTGCCAATGAGACTGATTCGTCTATTTTATGTACCATATTTTTTCATATGCTGATTAATCTTTCCCAATATTTTTTAAAAGATGTGCATGGTATGAGTTTTTGATATTTAACGTAAATTAAGGTGATCACACATCCTGATTTTCTGTACATAGCACTTAGATTGAAGGCAATTTACACATTTTTAAAAATTTTAAATGATACATTAACATAACCTGACCAGGTGCCCAGCTTAATCCAATTAGTTATGCCATCAGATTTAGATAAGTCTTAGAATTGAATATTTTTCAGAAAATGAGGAAACTGTCTGGTCACCCTATATCCATTGGCTTCTATATGATGTTGGACGCTATGAAGTTCGTTGTGTTCGGATTTATAAAACTGTCAACCAATACTTAATGAATATTAGGCAATTTTTATGTTTTTCTCTTGTTTTTTCTCCCAAATGAGATATTAGCAAGCTGGATAAGTGTGTTATACGAGGAATCGGCATACAAGAAAAAATACCGTATGTGTATTGTTAATAATGGAAATCAGGGAAGTCTGATAAAAATAATCAGGGAAATCATGGAAAAATCAGGGAACTTTTCTTTAGAATTTCTGTAGACACCCTGTAAATTGATCTGTAAAAATTCAAATTAAATGTCACACATGACAACATTACATGTAATATTTTAAATTCACTCTTACTGTATATCAGTAATTAGTACGTAGTAAAGTATTATTGTTAAGTACAACTTTTTAACAAGGAAAAATTTTATTTAGTTTTATTTATTTATTTTTTTTTTTTTGTAAAATTGTGTTTTTCTAAAAAGTAGACATTAAGCTCACCTGAGCTGTACATTTTTTCTCTTAAAATCGATTTAATTTCGCTTACTTTTGAGAGCTTAAAGCATTAGCTAGCTTTTTTTATGGGGAAAAAAAAACTTAGAAAAGTGTAGATTTTTTTGTATATATAACAAGATAATGTGCATCAATGTTATTCTAGTCTAGGCAATAATCATTGCATTCAAAATTGAAATTGGATTATTAATTTTAAACATTTACAAAATAAGAGAAGTAATTAAAAAAAAAAAAAAAAGCTTAAAGTCAAAATCTTTTTAAAACATGCTTTCTTTCAATATATAAAAATGTTTTCGATTTTAAAACTGAACAAAATTGGCTCGGTCATCTAAAAGAAAATTCCTGTAAGCCCATATTGAAAAAGTGCATAATAGAAGGGATCAAATCATGAAACCATACCATTGTTTGGCTTATACTTTGCATCCCAACCATCAGGGGCAAGGGTTGACTGCTGTATCAGTTGATTCAGCTCGCGCTTGAGCTACGGAGAGAGTTTATGGATGCTTACCCATACTGATTGTGTATGAAGCTAAAGAATCCCCTTTCCAGTCTTCTTATTTCAGTGCTATAGGGGGGACTCCATTGTTTGGTGGAAAGGTATCATTAAATGCAACAGCTTTTTGAGCCTGCTTCAAAACTTGCTCATCTAGCAATGCTTTTGCTATCAAGTCCTACTAGCTCAGCATCAATTAAGAGACAGACTATTTTCTAACGCTTCATACACTCTAAACTCAAAAATCTTTTGGGTGTAAATAAATGTGCTAAACAAGTGGTGTGCTGCAGCATGCTGCGGGGTAAAATTGATCCGGATTATTTAATTGTACAAAATTATTTTCTTCTGGTTGAAAAATGAAAAAAAAAAAAAAAATATTTTATTGCAAATAATATATTTTTCAAATTATTAAATTTCAATAAAAGATCACATAAATCCTTGACTTATTTAATGTTTATCTATTGTTAAAATGTTTTAGCGTGTTACATGTATTTGGCAGTTTTCGATGGTTTAAACCAGTTTATGACAGTTTTCGACAGTTTAAACCAGTTTATGACAGTTTAAACCAGTTTTTGATGCTTGTCATGTCAAAAACCCAACCCTGACTATAGGTGAAACAAAATTTAAACTATAAATTTATACTTTCCACATTTTTTTTAAAGAAGATGCAAAGCTTAGATTGTTTGAATGAATATAGCTTTATAAATCAGTTTATACTTGCTGGTTGTTTTTCAGTTAGTATAATGGAAATTTTATTTGAATACATAGCAGAAATTAATTTTCTATAACAGAAATAATACGAATTTTATACTTAAATTTATTTAAATAACATTAAAAAAAGTTTTTAGAAACAAAATTATAGTTTAATTTTAATATTTGTTTATTATTATTACATGTATTTGTGAAGAATTTTGAACTTGAACAATACTTTAGATATATTCTGTAAAATTAACAAAAAAAATTTTTTTTCAAGAATTTCAAAAAACACCTTTCTAATTTTTTTTATTATTAAATGGTTTCCTTTTAAACTATGTATATAAAAAAACCAGCCAAATCATTTGGGTGGCACATGTAAAAAAAAAAAATGAATTTCATATTTTTCTTAACTCCTTAGATAAAATATTTTTTTAAAACAATATTAGAGTTCTAAAAAGTTTTATAAACCATTCTTTTAATAAAATACATTATTAAGAATCTCTAAAAAAATATATATCTAATTTTATTAATAATATTTAGAAAAATAAGCATTTTTATCGAGCATTACATGTTTGACGGAAGATCATTTTCAGCAAAAAATTGAGTGAGAGGGGTATTTTTAAATGCTTGTAACTCATGAAAAACTTATTATTTTAAACTGAAATTTGGTGTAACACCATATCTTTAGACATTGTTTTTGTGTTTAAAATTTCAAAGAAATCTGTGACGGTGGGTGACATGGTCTGGATGAAGTGACATGGAATGACCCGTTTCTCATTAACCCTTTGTACTCAGAATTATTTTTCAATTTTGTCGCCAGTAATTTCCTAGTATTGTAGATGTATTATTTGAAATTTTGTTATGAAAAAATAAATGTAATGTTTTCGGCATGTGAGACATAAGCTTCTGATGGAGGCTTTACGGCATCTTTCCTGAATAAAATATACATAGATAGGACATTTAAGTTAAAATATCTATCTAATATATATGTAATAAAACAGCCACTCCATACTTTTTTCAGAGTAGTGTGGTTATAGTTGTTATACATTAAGTTCGAGGCACTTTTTTTAAAGACCTGATTTATTATTTTTTTATTACTCATTATTACATGATCTCTTTTCTTAAAAATTAGACCCAGTTGTGATGAGAGCACTACGATGTTCCGATGCCATTATAAGCAAGGAACGCTCGCCTGAGCGATGGCAATTTTATTATAACTTCATTATTGGAAAAAATACCTCACATTTTTTAGCCTGTATCGCTATATAAATGAATAATTTGGATTATTCCCAGCAGAGGACTTAACTATCAAAAAGGCCAGAGCCGTCCTTAGAGAAAGTGAAGTTGGGTGCAAGAACTGTTGCAAGGTCCCTTCCAAACTAGATAATACCTTCCTATTCCTACCAATGTTGTCAATTTAACCAAATTTTTATTCATCTCCAGAAATTTTGAATAGTAATTTTTACTTTATTTAATAACAAACATACCATAATTAATGAAGTGAAAGTAATTATTCAGAAATTCTACTGGATATTTTGAAAAAAAATCCGCTAAATTGGCAACACAACGCAATCATCTTTTGAAAATGCTCGCATGAGATACACAATGGCACAAACAGGATTATGCTTTTATTTTGGCTTTTTAAAGATAAATATTTTTTTAATACAGTAGAGTCTCTAAAATCCGCAATACTCTGAAATCCGTTTGCATTTCAAAACGTAAACAGTGAAATTCCCAGTTAAGTATTCTTTACAACTTTTATTCCAAATATCAGTGAATGCAAATAAAATTATTTTTATCCTAAATTTATGAGAAAATAGCAATGGCACTGGATATTATGCAAATAATATACTTTTATTTCACAGAAACCTACACACAACAAAATATAAAACAATAGAATTGATGTGAAGCGTAAAAAAGCCCACAAAGGTTTTAGTAGTGGGACCATCTATCGGTCACTAAAGAAAGTAGCAAAATAATTTATTTTATATTTCACGTAAGGCTGACAACACTCATTTCATTATTATTTTGCATTTGCTTTGAGATGTATAGACCAACAGCAAATAACGATTGTTTACAGAATGCAAAAGAAACTTCATCAAGAGAAAATGAAAGTTCTTAAGCAAAGAACAACTATACAAGAAATGTTTAAAAATTGTAATAAAAAAAAATTTTGGGTATTAAAATTATTATGTACTGGTAAATAAAAGAGATTCAATTTTTGATTTGCTTAAATTGAATTATTACAAGCTCTTCTTGTAAATGAATACAGGTAAGTTGAAAAAAATAAATCATTTAATCCAGAATCTGCAAAACTCTAAAATCCGCACAGCCTCTGGTCCCAAGCTGTGTGGGTTTTTGAGACTGTACTGTATACTTTTTTCTTTTATAGAAATTCAAAATTATAACTTTTTTATTCTCCCTTTTCTTAAATTCTAAACTATTTAATTTTAATTCTTCATTTGAATGTAATTATCTTATGTGATTATTAATAATGTAATTCTGTATACCATTGCTTGCGGACATATAAATTGAAAAATTCTCTACTTCAAAATGCTTACTTAAATATGTATCCATTTTTTTTTTTTTTTTTTTTTTTTAAATTGTAGAATAATACTGGCTAACAAATATCGAAAGTTTTTCTAGGAATTGAGTCAGGTCAAGACTAATTTTAATAATTTTTGCTCGTCCCAGACCGGGATCAAGCTTTTAGCTCTTTATACCAGGTCAAGATACCTATCTCCAGCCTCGTCTAAACCTGAGTAATAAAATTTGAACGCATGCAGACCTTTAGAAAATATTAAATAAGTTACTATTTTTTAATTTAACAATTTAAAAATAGAAAAAAAATGGACAAAAATAATATTTCCTAAAACCTTCTTTTTCTCAAGAACCATTAACTTTTCATAATTTTTGAAGACTTTAGTTTAATCCTGGGGGATGGGGGTTCCAACTCCCTTGCCTCCCTACCCTTTTTTTTCTTTCTTTTTCGTGGCAGGACATACGTATGCAAGTGCACAGGAATATTGATATCTAAGTTCATAAAAGAAAGATGTGTAGCTGCGATGTCTTGGGAAATCTACCGCACATAGAGATCTGAAAATTAGGATGAGGATAGACGAAGACGGTTTCGAATGCATATAAAGATAAGAATTTTCATTTTTTGAAAATTAAATCAGATATTAATTAAAACCATAATGAACATTGTAAAATGGTGAGTTTCCTTTCTTCAGGGGAAATTCCTCCTGTGCATCTGCTTAAGTTCCGCAGTCATTCATGCAGAGGCAAGTGAAGCATTCTGTTTTTTCTGCATATTGAAATTCACGTAGAGCTACACAAAAACGTGAAAAAATAATGCAATTAAAAAATATTAATATTTACTATTTCAAAAAACATTTTTACTCAGCCTCGAATCACGCCAGTTTTCAGATCATGGCAGTGGGACCCCAACATTCGATTCGTTTGGAAAGACTTACGTTTAAAAATATAAAATCAAGATGGAGTGGGGTATGCAAGGCATGCCCATTTTACGCTGCCGAGTGCAGTGGAACCCCCGACTCAATGATAGCTTTAAATTATTTTCGTTTAAAAATATAAAATTGTACAAATTCGAGGGTGTACACTAGCGAAGGCAGTGAAGTCCCCAACACTACGTTCATTTAGAAAATTTTTCGTTTAAATCATTCAGCACTGATTTTAGATAATCTAAAGTTATTATCACAGCCCGGGATACGACAGCATTTCATTAAAAAATATAAAATCAAAACAGATCGGAGCGTACATAGCATACCTTTTGTACATTGCCGAATGTAATGGGCCACCAACTCTAGGTTCGTTTGGATAGATTTTCATTTAAAAATATAAAATCATACACATTCGAGGGTTTACACTGCCGAAGTCAGTGGGGCTTCCATCATTCAGTTCGTTAAGAATGATTTTTGTTTAAAAATATAAAGTCATTCATTACTGATTTTGGGTATTTTAAGCTTATTACTGTAAGCTCGAACAACGCCAGGCAGTCATATAATAAAAAAGAGTTTGATTACACAAGGAGGAAAGAAAACCTATGTTGTTACATAACAAATAACCATTTAAAGTGCACAGTTTATCAGAATCATCAAGAACATCGACCTCTTGACAAAATTCACATTTAGTTCATGTGCCTGTCTAGATTTGTTGTGTGCTTGTTGCTTCCCATGCTAGAGGCTAGTATATAACAATGTCTATATATTGAATATAAGCTATAAACAAGCTATTCTCTTCTTAGGGTCTTCAACTTGCACCAAGCATTTTAGTGATAAAACATTTTACATTTTATAAATAAATATGTTTATGCATTTATAAATTTTATTGTGAAGGAAATAACTCACAACAAAATGAATAATATATTTAGTATATATTTAGCTATTTTGTATAATTTTTATTTTTTTCGTGTGTGAGGCCTTCCTAGATGCGCCCTGTGCAGCTGCACCTGTTGCACACCCCTAAGGACGGCTCTGAAACAGATATGGGACTTGCATTTAATTGGCTAGATATTATCCAGGTTCAGCTATCTCTGGGATTTTTACTGACCACAAAGAAGGTGCAGGTTGCACTTAAATCATCAATTTTAATCTTGAACTGTTCAAGTTGAAAGCATAAAACAATCGCGTTGTGCGAATTTTAATACATAAGCTAAAACCTTGAAACAATGTTTTAATGCACAAATAGGTACAATACCATTTACACAAAAAATCACATATAGACGTTTCGAAGATTTCTGGATCCCCTTCTTCAGTGTGAGAAGAAAAAAAATATATTAAAATGGATTAAAAAATCCCAAAGTTTATCTACAATAGCTAAACATTGATATAATTCCAACTACTAGTTTAATTATCCAGAGGCTAAAATTATTCAAAAATGTAATTCAGTTTTGGATCTAGACTTTTACGAAGCTTATTATACACATAAACATACTTCTTCCTTAGTGAATGATATGACCAGAACCCCCTTTTTCTTGCTAGTGTGGTGGCAGCCTGTGCAGTGACTCCTATTTTTCAATCTTTTTCTGTCAATTCCGTCATTTCTTGGGGATATACAACGTCAATCAATTCATTAGCCAGAACCCGGGGCTATAACCTAGGTGTTCTTTGAACCATTTTAATCTTTTATTTTCTTTTCCCTCGCACTGAGGAAGGGGATCCTCGAAACGGCCGTATGTGATTTTTTGTGTACATGGTATTGTACATATTTGTGTTAAAATGTTGCTTAAAGGTTTTAAATTTAGTTTATGTTCAAGTTGAAGTATGAAAGTAATAAATGTTAGGCTTGAAAGAAAAGTTATCAGGGGCAAATCAGCTCTAAATATTGGATTTAAAAGTTACAGAAAGGAGCTGGGAACTTTTAATTTTAAAATTTTGAACTTTAATTTTAGTTTTAAATTAAAAAAAGGGTTTTGTTTTAATCATGTTATATGTATATGTTATAAAATATAGGGTTGTGGAGTCTGTGGTAAAAATGGACGACTCTGACTCTTTTGCTCATAAATGGGCCGACTCCAACAACACAGACCTGCTTGTAAAATTGGCAACTCTGACTCCGGGAATTTTAACAGATCAGACTCAGACTCTTTCGCTCAAAAATTAGCCCGACTCCGACTCCGCAGCCCTGATAAAACATAATGCTTATTTAAACAGACAATTGAAAACTGTCAAATGTGACTTGACATATGCATTTATTTCTGTGATAAAAACAGATGTCAAGTCATGTTTGATAAGAGTTCAAAAGATTAAAATTATAATAGCACAGTATTAAAAGTTACTTAGCAGACTTGTTTCTATACTTGTTGATAAATGCTCTTTCTGCTTGATATAATGAAGTTCGTTGTTAATTACTCTGAAAGCTTTTGCTGTGTCCTCCATGTTTTTATGGAATTTATAAAAAGTTCATTCTTTATAGCATTTTAGAATATGAGTTTTAATTTGCTGTAATACAAAATAAAATCTAAGTTTTGGTCAGGATATAGAAAAATACGTTTTCTTATGTGCATGCCTGTGAAATGTCATGTATTTCTACTCAACATCATAACAAAGGTTTTCTCAAATAGAAAATTTGTTTTTTCTAACTTGCTAAATTGGAATTTGTAGTTACAACTCAACTTTCACTCTGTAGAAAGTTTATCATAGTCAGTTTGAAATGACTGGCTTGTCTGATTTTCTGCATACTGGACATGACAACGCCTGTACCAAGTGGTCTCTTCCCTATTTCTTTGACATATTTAAGAAAAGATTTGCCTTAATAAGATGCTTTGATAGTGTTTTTTGATGTTGGGGAAAAAAATTGTTTCTTAGTTATTTTGTTTCTTAGTTTAGAAGCGATACAGTAGGCCACAGGTGGACACTACTTAAAGATACCTATTCTAAAGCTTTACGATTCCTTAAAATAAAGGTTTCAATTAGTAAATTTGTAGTGTTGGACAAACCTTGGTAATGACATTTATAACTTTTCCATTTTATTAAATATTGAAATTTTATTTTATTTCTCATTTAAACTAGTGAACACAGTAGTGCTTGAAAAGAAATGTTAACAAAAAATGTAAAAATTCATGTTTGACTTGCTTAGTGATATGTTAGCCAGGGAATAAAATTTATCCTTATCTGAGAATAACCCAAATAACAATGATATCGTGTAGGTTTTTTAAGGAAATATGTGTCTACATCTTTTACAAATGTTACATACAGGCTTTTGAAGACCATTGACTATACTGTTAATATTAATTTTGCAATTTAAATGATGCAGCATGAAAGTGACAACTTTATTTAATTATGTTGTGTTTAGTGAAGAATCATTTTATTTCATTGGAAAAGTAAACCTTTGTAATGTCTGTATCTGGAGTTCAGTAAATTCTCAAGCTCACGTGAACAACTCTTCTAAATTATGCTTTCTATGCCAGCATGTTTATGGGCTATCTTTTGCTTAAGCAAGCATAATAGGAGTTATTTGTCTGGAATTTCTGTAAATAAAACTCTTAATTACAAGTTAGGCCAAAAATTCTTATTGAAGAAGATGTGTTTTCTCACTGACATCTCTGCACAGAATTGATTAAATTGTTATTTCCAATTACTGGATGGCTTGTTATGGACCTGATAACAAAGTTTGTTTGCTGTGGCCACCAATGTCATCTGATCCCCCCCCCCCCCTTTTTTTTAAGGTTTTAATAAAGAAACATATGCATTTGCTTCTGGAACTTTGACATAATCAATTTGAGGCTGTGGATTGAAACAGATCTTTCATTTTTCTACACGTTATTTAAACTGAGACAAGAACTCTTATCAATTGGATGTGCAATGCATTTTGAATATCCTTTACATTGAACACCTGAACGGAAAAATTGTTATTTTTACAGTTTATTTATAAAAGTCACAGTTAAGAAATATCACACTTTTAAGACTCAGACATATATATATATATATATATATATATTTTATTCACTCTATATTAATTCTGTGTAATAGGTTTGTAAAACCCAGCATGTTTATTTTTTTCCCTCAAAAAAAAGATAAGTGTTTAGGAGTACTCTGAGTTTGATTCAAGAAAATTACCACTTTTTTTATCTATTTCAGTGATTTCAACTTAGTATAGCTGTAGATTTATTTGTCTGCTCTCAAACAATCATAGGTTGTGCAAATAATTTCAGTGGCAATGTTCAATGCTAAAAAATGTTCCATTACTTGAAAAAGACGCAGCACTCATTTAAAGTTATCTTCACAATATTTGGAAATATGCACACCCCTATCACCCCCCTTCTATTTTCCAGGGGAAAAAAAACACATCATGATTAAACTCAAGTATATTTTGTTTTGATGCATACATTGTACTAAATGTTTCTTTATTTTTCCTTTCTTTTGCTTCTTACACATGCATTTATTTGTGAGGCAAAAATTCTATTCTAGGTTTTGTGAGGAATGTTGTCACAGGAGACCAGTATAGATTCGTAGATAAGACTACAACTTGGACAGCGTATTTTTCAGCAGCATTTATAATGATGGTGTTTGTAAGTATTATCATTTGTTAAATTTTGAATTAATACAAAATGTTATTTTACTTCTATTTCACTTATTAATAAACTAGTATTTTTAAATGGTATTTATAAATATTAAGATTGGTGTTTTCTTAGTTAAACTTGTACATGCAAATATTGTATATTAATCTCTCATTAAATACTCTGAAATGTAAGGATTTTCCTTTATTTTTAGACTCTTTCAATTTCTATGCTGCTTAGGTACTCTCATCATCAAATATTCATGTTTATAGGTTTGTATAAAGTTATTTTCATTTAGAATTATTGTTTAAAGTAAATTTTTATCAATTGCAAGTTACAGTTATTGTCCCAGAATGGTAATGTAACTGAATTATTTTGTGTGACCCTGTAAAAGAACCGTAACTATTTCGTACACTATTTTCTGTACAAATATGCTCAAATAACCAAATATTTTTCACCAAATAAATGTTTTAAACATTATTGGTTAAAAAATAAAGTCCCAAAAAGGGAAATTGTTTTAGAAATTATTTACAATTTTCATTTTTTACAACCATAACTAATCCAACAGAAAAGATGCAATGATTTAGCAGTTTTTGACAATAACATATTCAAAATCTAGTGATATGTCTTTTAAATAATTTAAAATCTTTTAAGCTATATAGCATTTTAAACAACAAACTTTTATTGCATATCTATTCAAAATATTTATGTACTGAATTTCATAGTTTAACATAATTTTGCTGCACAACATGTGCTATATGCTCATAAACTTTTTTTGTATATATTGCTGTAATTTTTTATTTTAAGTAAAATTCTATTTCTAATATTAAAAATGGAAATTAATATTATGCATTTATTTCATTTTTTAAACTGCTAGAATTATTTAAATAAAGGGCAAGTCAAAATGATTACCAATCACATTTACTTCATAGAACATGATAGCAAAAAGCTCGAATTAACCAAATATTTTTCGCCAGCCTGCATATATTATATCTATTGCAACTCTGTGTTCAGAGAATAATTTAAAATCAGTGTTGTCTGTGTGACATAAAACGCAAAGTTGTGTGGTTCTTTTTCCTTCACTGAGGGAATTGTTACTGGCAGTAGTTACTTGGATTTGGATATGTTATAGATGTTGCTCATGAATCATGCCATAACTTGACGCAGATTTGGGGTATTGGTGACCTTAAATATGCTTCACATTGTCTGTCGTGAAAGGAACTGTGACTTGGATGCAGTTGTTAAAAAAAAAGAGGGTATACATTATAGACAGAGGATACATACCAGAGAGTATATACACTATAACTATGGAAGGTATGCAGAGTTAGCCAGAAAGTATATGGTGTGCAGAGTTGCATAATATAGACGCACACATGCACGCCGTGCGCGGAAAGTTTTCCGCAAAATTCAGAACTTTGCAAAAAATTTTTTTGAAAAAAAAAAAACGTAATTTTTGTTTTTGTAACTTTTTTTTTTTTTTAAATACCGAAATATTAGAAATATTTCCCAATTTTATGTATGATTTATTTATTGTTTGCCAGGGGTAGTTCTATTCCAAATTTTCTGAAAATTTAAGGCATTTGGTTCCGAAAATTAAAAAAAAAATCGGCCATCAGCCCGAAAATTCAGGCATAAAAAAATTTCACTTAAAAATATGGTGAATTTCAACAAATGGTCGCCGAAAAAAAAACAATTTCGTCAATTGTTCGCAGAAAAAAATCACCACTTTCATCAAAGCATCGCGGAAAAAACGTGAATTTCGTCAAAGGACCGCGGAAAAAAACGCGAACTTTTTTAAAAGATCCTGAAAGAAAACAGATAATTTCGTCAAAAAATGAAAAAACCGCGATCAAAAGATCGCGAAAAGCACGTGGATTTTGTCAAAATCGAAAAACTTGCGAATTTTATCAAAATATCACGAAAAACACACCATATTAGTCAAATGATCACGAAAAAAGTGGAAATTTCGTCAAAAACAAACAAAACGCTGACAAAAGATCACGAAAAAACGCGAATTTCGTCAAAAGGTCGTGAAACAAACAGCAGCTTTCGTCAAAATACTGGAAAAACACGTGAATTTCGTCGAAAGATAGCGAAAAATACACTAATTCCGTCAAAAGATCGCGAAAAAAAACCGTGAATTTTCTCAAAGGATCGCTAGTTTCGTGAAAAAATGAACAAAACGTGGTCAAAAGATAGAAAAAAAAACCCTGTAAATTTCCGCAAAAGATCGCGAAAAACAAGCGAATTCCACCCAAAGATCACGAAAAACACACGAATTTCACCAAAAGATCCCGAAAAATATGCGATTTTAGTCAAAAGATTGCAAAAAACATGCAAATTTTGTCAAAAAATCGCAAAAATACGCGAATTTCATCAAAAGACCGCAAAAAACACACGAATTTCGTCATAAGACCGCAAAAACATGCGAATTTCGATAAAAGATCGCGAAAAACAAGCGAATTTCGTCAAAAGACCGCAAAAAATGAGCAAATTTCTTCGAAAGATTGTGAAAGTCACTCGAATTTTGGCAAAAGATCGCAAAAAACACTCAAATTTTGGCAAGAGATTGTGAAATCACGTTAATTTTGTCAAAGGATCGCGAAAAACGCTAATTTCGTGAAATGATTGCGTGGATTTTGTTTATTTTATTTTACGATTTGCTGAAATTAGGTCCCCAAAGGTTCCTTTTTATGCAAAATATATGGTCTTTGTTGATCCCTTTTTTTGAAAAAAAAAATGATCCCCTTTTACCATTTTTTACTATAAAAGTTGAGTGGGAGTCCTGTATGTTGTATTCATAGGCTTTCCTTTGATTAATTAAAATTATTGCTCTAATATAATATTTTTTAAAGCCAAATAAACTGATTTTTTTTTCTTCCTGCTGCTAATTTTTCATTATTGCAATCTGTACCCAATTGTCGTTTAGTTAGCCCAGAGTTAGCAAAATGTGTGCAGAAATTTTATCTGAGTAATTATTTTTTTCAAATGTGAAAATATTTTCAAGATAGCAATCATTTTAACTTTTAGGAGTTTATTAGCATAAGAATTTGAGTCTGCTCCAAAAACATAATTTTAATTTTATTGCTACAAAATTAGATTTTTGCTGCTCCAAAAATGGATTTTACTGTTCCAAAAGCAGATTTTTGCTGCTCCAAAGGTGCTCCAAAATGGCTTTAGTGCACTTTCATCCCTGCATCAGTTCTCTTTAATGGTGATACCTATGAATAGATCTCTCCCTATAAAATGCGATTCAGTTGTTTCAGAAGCAATGCCGTATTCTTTCTGTGAACAGAGTGACTGGTATTTTGTGTAAATAGATATTAAGGATTGGGCTGTTTCTAAATGCATTGACAAAATAATTGATAAGAATTCCCCTTTTCTTATCATGGATTTTTAGCTTTATTATTTTTTTCAACTAAAATAATTATACTTTAATTAATATCGATTAATTTTTAATTTAAATGGAAATTACTTTAAAACTACTGTTTTTAATTAATATCGTCAAAATAATGTAACACATTATTTTATTAAACATTAATTTAATTTGCAGAAAGTTTTTGACCCAATATTTGTGTGCGCAGAAAGTTTTTGGTTTTATACAAGTCTGATGGTGTGTACGATTTTGTACCGTCCACTATATTCCTGCTTGGATGTTGTCATACATTCAGGTAGAACATTTATAAAATATGCAAACAAAACTCTGAACTTATTCCTTCTGTCCAGTTTTTTTTCTCTCAGCTTCATTTACAGTGAAGTGAAGTTGTCATTTTTATTCAGGGTAGTTATTCTGACTTATCCAATATTGTAACTTTATAATGACCTTATCCTTTGAAATTTCTTTGAATAATGTTAAGATATCTTTCAAATTTGTTTTCTGCTAATCAAGTTTTGATTATTAATTATTTTTAAATTTTGCAAGTTTTTTTTTTATAATATTTGTGAATTTATTATTGACATATTTCTTTTATGAGTTTTTGATTAATTTTTAATGATCTATTTTTTCCTCCTTTTTCCAGTGGAATTGTTACATGTGTTTGAATTTAATACCAGCGTGAGCTTCCCTGCTGCTCCTCTATTGACTGTGGTTTTAGCTTTAGTTGGTAAGTAGCATAACATATATTGATTTGTAATTTGTCTTTACCAAATAAATACTTATTTTTGAAAAATGCCTATCATTAAATTATGCATCACTAGAAGAAGGTAAAATATGCCTTCTTATTCATAGGGGGGATTAATTTTTATATCTTTTTCTTTGAGTTTTGCACACGTCAGTTCATTTTAATTATATATATATAGTCTAACCCAGTTAAGACACATTTCAAGAGAGTGGATAAAAGCTGCATATTAAATGGGACTTGTATAACATTGCAGGAACTGGGTTTATTCACATTCCATGGCAGAAAATTGCTATACTTTTTGCGACAAACTTTATTAAGAGCAAAGTCTTTCTGCAGAAATAGTATCTGAAGTCAAGGCGAATGATTATCGGCCAAACTTACAAGAAAGTTTAAACATTTTACTCATCCCCTCCCCCCATCCCCATATTTAGTAATCTTAATGATTATTTTTTGTTGCTTCGAAGTAACAAATAAGATAACCAAGACACTAATGCAAGGCAATGAACAAATAAGGCAAGCATTTTTTACAAATATTTTTAACTTTGTATGCTGGAGTGAGGTTGGGAGGGAGAAAGAGAAGGCATTTCAGGGGAGATATATATATATATATATATATCGTTTATGAAAGGTAAGAAATTAAATAGAACAATAACAGAAAAAAAGAAATAAAAAAAAATTAGATGCTTTAACCCGTTTGGACTGTGGGTGCGCATATATGCACCCTCATAAAGAGCTTGCAGAATTTGTTTTAAGACACCAGTAAAAGAGAAAAGTAATATTTAGTTTCTTTAATTAGATCATTTTCGTGATTCTTTAAGTAAAGGTAACTTAAAAAAAAAAAGTGTTGCCATACGGATAAAATTTGTGTGTTAGAGGGAAGAAAAGCTCTTTTTTGCAGGGCTCTGGGAGGTGGGTGGTAAATGATCATTCATTCATTTTTAGTTCAAAGTAATAAATAGGTCATATTTTGTTCACAGACAACTATTTTTGTTGTTGTTTCTACAGTTTAACTAAACTATGTATACTAGTTGAATTTTGTTTCAGTTGGAGCTGTAGTACTATCGCTAGAGATTTCTGAATTTTAATTATAACACTCCTGTATGTAAAATTTAGTATAGAAACAACATTCTGTGAGTTAATCAAGCCTTTTATTCATCTTTCGATGAAGCGGTCTCTGAGATTGCTCACACAAAAAATTTAATTATGGATAGGAATATACAGTCGGACCTCCTTATCTCGAACCTCCTTATCTCGAACCTCCTTATCTCGAACCTCCTTATCTCGAAACCCTCGTTATCTCAAAAAAAGAAATTTCCCCTGCATTTCCATTAAAATTCTTATGTATTTTCCGTAGTTATCTCGAAATATATTTTTCAAAACCCTTGATATGTCGAAATTGTTTCTACAGAAATTAGTTTGACTTTTTACTGTTGGCTATTGTCAACTGTAGAACCAGTTTGATCTAGATGCTGGTCTCACATTCTTTTATCCCATTGTTGATACAAAGAACTTAAAGGTTAAGAATGGAAGGCTTTTGAAACCGAAAAAAGGGACAACTGCGGTGAAAGTGCATCAGGTTTTTTAGCTACCTGTGAAGAGTGGCTTTCAGAACTTCCTTCTCTTTTAAAAGGCTATAACACAAATGATGTGTTTTTAACGCAGATGAAACTGTATTATTGTACCAATGTTTTCCCAACAAAACGGCTGCATTTAAAGGTGGAAATATGCGACGCGGAAAACATGATAAACTTTGTGTAGCTGTGCTTTTGGCAGCAAATCAAAGTGGTAAAGTAAAGCTTCCTTCTCTTATGATAGGACAATCTAAAATCTGAGGCGCTTTGCTAAAATTAAGTCATTTCTAATGCTGTACAGGTCAAATATAAAGGCTTGGATGGCAAATGCAATTTTTGCTGATTGGCTGATAGGAACCTGTAAAACAATGGCTAAAAGTAAAGTATGCATTCTCCTCTTCATAGACAATTGTAAAACCCACTCTAATCTTCCAACTCTAAAAAATATTACTGTTAAATTTTTGCTGCCAAACACAACTTCGAAGTTTCAACCAGGGCAACCATTCAACCAGGAGATAATCCGTAACTTCAAAGTTGATTATCGAGCCCAAATTGTGAGAAACTTCTGAATAATATCGGTGAAGGTAAACCTTTTAGCACACCTATCACGATCTTACAGTCAATGTAAATGGCTGACTATGCATTGAAAAATGTTACAGAAACAACAATAAGAAATTGTTTCATAATAGAAGAATTTTTAGAATATGTAACTTCCAGTGAAAGTGAGGAAGTTGATTCCATTAAGCAGGACACTGAAGAAGGAGATATGAATCCAGAACAGTAGGAATCGATACAAAAGGCGTGTCCCACTGTGATTTCATTCGAAGAATTCTTGAATGTAGACAATGAGCTTGAAACATGCGGCACTATGACGGATGAGGAGATTGTTTCGAGCATTAATGCAGAAATTAAAGACTTAAAAGGTCAACAAGAGCATGAAAAAATTACAGTGAAAGAAGATAAGACTCTGCGGAAATTTCTTAAATCAAATGAAAATATCAGAACTGAAGCATTTGGTACCATTGCTTGCGTGAGAAAAGACTGTGCAATTGCAAAAAGATTCTGCGAGACGGCAGACTTCAGTTAAGAACTTTTTCTTCCGAAACAACTGAATGCATTTATTAATGACGAATTGGATATTATTTAATCAAAACAAGTTTGTGTGTAACACAATTTTGAAATTATTAAGACTTTGAGAAGTGTAATTTGTTAATTATTTGTAGATTATGTGTAGTTTTTGATGAATCTTATTTTACAACAAAAAGCAGTTTGTAAGATTAGATTTTTAAATTTTGTCACAACCTTGATAACTCAAAACGACTATATCTCGAATTTTTTCTCTTCACCACAGATTCGAGATATCGAGGTTGTACTGTAATTCTTTAGAGTATTAAATTTATATAAAATCAAAGTCTCTGTGTGTCCCTTTCAATTCCGGTATGACCACCTGATTGATCGCAGCTATGTTAATCTTCCTGTGGAGAAATTTGTATCAGCTTCAACAGTGAGTAATTGTTGAAAAGTAATAATGCCAGGGTTACTACAATAGTGCCAAATTTTTACCAACTTGGCAAAATATTGCCAAATTTGATGACAAAAATAAGTTATTATATATGAAGCCAACTAGGTGATAACTGGCTAATTTGGTGAAAATCTCATTGAAACCCATTAACCTTTCATAATCAAGCTCACCGCAATTTAATTTAAATTCCGTTCATTTAAGGTTTGTTTTTTTTTCAAAATCTATCGATCAGAATTTAAAGTGTAATATATGAAAATGTACGTCTTTACATCTTCATCCCGGTGCTACTAATAAAATAACCGCCACTAGATGGCACTGTACTATATGAGCTCTTAACTGCTCGATTTTAATGTGCTTTACCTTACCGGATACAAAAATTAAATTCTTGGTACTTTTACAGTATAGGGGCCCTGGTGAAATAGAGAAAACTACCTTGGCGAAGAAGGAAAATTGATATATTTTCCGACAATCTATTCACTGTTTCATTTCATATACACATGCATTTTTTCAATATTTATGCAATTTATTTAACAAAAAAAAAGCCATTTATCTAATTTTATTCAAAAACAGAAGTAATTTATACATTATAAAATATATATACATTTAATTAAAATACATATACAAAACAAACAAAAAATTTCCTCAAGTTTGTTTTCATAGTTGTTTATATCCTTTGTCAACAAATCTCACTTTCTAATGCCCGAATTTCACCAAGCTTTAAAAAAAACCCCGCCAAGGCCCCTGTAATGGAAAAGTGCCAAATTCTCTATTATTTTGAACTATCTGCACGATAGTTTGTACTATATGCGGGAGAGGAGGAACAATTTAAATTGTCCAACATATTTATTTTAAAAATTTAAACAAACATTGAATAGACATGACCTGTAATCCGTGAAATGCCGCAAATCTGCACAACATTTGTAACCAAACTGTGCGGATTAGTGGTCGTCTACTGTACATGGTTTTTCATAAACGTGTTTTGTTTTTAAAATGTGTTATTTTCATCTATCACTGAAGAACAAGTGAGAAAAACTTATTTTTGCACATTCTTTTACATATCTTTATCTCATTTTCCATCATTTTTGGCGGGCTGTCTTTCTAGTCATAAATTAATCTTTCAAAACTGGAATATATCTGTAGAATTATTGTAATTTAAATAATGCTGCTATCTTCTATTGCAGTGAAACCTACAGCTTTGTGAACGGATATGTCAGTTCATGGCAGTGAGAAAGTTAAGTGTGATGGTTTGGGTATTAACCATGAGCGTCTTAACCTGGTCCAATTGTATATACACAATAGTATTTAGATAATTCATGGGATTAAGTCTTGATTTAAATCAATGTTGAATTAGTGAGGTAATAATGAGGTTTCATTTAAAATATGTTTTAAGGATTACTTATCTCTGTCAATTATGCATGTAAATTACTTATTTAATTTTAACAACAGATTATTAAAGAGTTAAAAAGTACGTTTTATGGGACTTCTGTAGTCGAGTGAGTTACATAACAAAACTAAAATTGTAGGTACGTGATGGAAAATTATCAAGAATTCTATTTATTCTTTCTGAAGGTCTAAAAATATTCAACATTAATTTATTCCAGATGTTTTGATCTCTTGCATATAGAAAGCAATTTATAAATTATCATTCTTTCAATATATTGTTAGTGAGGTGGTACAATTATGTGCAAAATGATGTCCTCTGTATGTAATTTTTTTTTCTTAAAAAATATGCATTTTTATTGATTACAAAATTCCTTTGTCTGTTGAAGTTTACATTTTTTTTTTTTTTAATAAAACCATTTTCATTTCATTTAAGTCATCATTTTTTTTTAAATTGGAGAATTAATATCCTGTCACCCATGGGGTTAATAAATGTTAAGTTATTGCTACTCTGCTATAATTATTTAATTTTGATTTCTCTTTTTCAGGTATGGAGGCAATCATGTCTGAATTTTTCAATGATTCAACTACTGCATTTTATATAATTTTGATTGTATGGGTTGCTGACCAGTATGATACAATATGCTGTCATACTCCTGTTTCCAAAAGACACTGGCTTAGGTATAAAATAGACTTTTAACTTGTTCTTATTTTAAGGCATTTTTCTATGTGGTTTCAGATATGATCTTGATAACATGAACTTGAAGGAAAAAGCTTTGCTCAGTGCATAAACGTTTCATTGATGTTCAGCATATGTAGGTTTTAAGTTGAACTAATAATAATCTCAGTAAATGAAAAACTTGAAAACTGTTTTAAAATGGACTTTTTAAAATTTTAAATATTTTTAAAAAATGTTTATGTATCTTATCTGATGTCTGTCCTGATATGTAATATTTTGCTAAAATATTGTTTAAACTTAAGTTTGTCTTATTTTTTTAATAGTGCTTTAAAAAAAAAATATTAATGATAAATTTATTCATGCATCATTCTATGAATTAATTCTGTTATATACAAGTGTGTAGTGGAGGATTATGGAGGTATACCCCATATACCCTCTGGATTTTTTGAGAAGCTCTGTATATCCTCTGTTTCTCAAATAAAGCATTGGTGTATACTGTATCCATGAATGTACATGACTTTAGTGTATACCCTCTGCTTACAGTGTATACCTTCTTATTTTTTTTGCGGCTACAACACTGGTTATTTCCATTTCTTCGGTTCTAAAAATAGGGTATCTCATGGAGAAAAAAATTTTCCTAAAGTGTCACTTAGAATGAAAAGAGAAGAGGTTAAGTATAAGATGGATGTAACAACGTAGAATAAGATCTACTTTTTAACCCTTTCCAGTACAGTACCGGACCTCAAATCCGGAATCCTAAAATCCGGACGACCCAAAATCCGGAATGGAAAAAAGAAAACTGAAATTCCGCGATGATCTCGAATAAATATTTCGTAAAAATGTCCATAGATGGCGCTATGTGCGCGCGTAACACAGTGCCGAGCCAAACTAGACTCAGCAATTTTATTTTATTGCAATGTTTTTCATTCATTAGTTTTAATCCAAATTTTCTAACAGAATTATCGTAGTTAGTGTGTGCACACATTTTAAATTTATTTTAAAAAGAAACCCTTTTCTTCATTTATATAGAAAATGTAAAAAGAATAAATAAATAACCACAAGAAAGAATTATTTTTAAAAAGGTTCGTAGAATATATTTATAATATTTATATGTAAAAATATTTTACAACGCCCTCCCTCCACTTTTAATATGTTCAACAAATTTCATTTTTCGAAAAAATTCTATTTGTAAGCACCGTACCAAAAAATTCTTTTCTTTAACTCAAAGAGAAAAAAAATCTATGCAAAGTTCCTTTCTCCATAACAAAACAAGCTGTCCACCGAAAGCTAATGATCACATTCTGATAACGTTGACTTTCCACTTCACGCAGTTAAATAAACATGTTGAATAAGCAAAATAAACAGCGGATAGATATGTCGTTTTTCTTTTAATCTAGTGGCCTTTTTTTTTTTAGAGGTACCCTAGCTTTCTAATAACTTATCATAATTTAATAAAAATTTGTTACACAAGCTGATTCACTATTATTGTAACTTGCTGAAAATTTGAAAGAAATTCGTCAATTAGCCTAATTCGGTTCTCTCAAACAACGATGTATTTTCATTTTCTAAAAAATGTTTTTATGTTCCTAATAATGTGCGACTTGTATAAAACCAAAAACTTTCTCCGCACATAAATATTGGGTCAAAAATTTTCTGCAAATTAATTTAATGTTTAATAAAATAACGTGTTATGCTACTTTGACGGTATGAATTTTAAACAGTAGTTTTAAAATAATTACGTAAATATTATAATTAAAGATAATAAATAATTTAATTTAATTTAAAATGCATTAATATTAATTACAGAATAATTATGTTGGCTAAAAAATTATAAAGCTAAAAATCCATGATAAGAAGGGGTGAATTCTTGTCAGTTATTATGTCAATGCATTTAGAAACAGCCCAATCCTTAATATTTTGACCTCTTCTCACAAAATGCAATAATGGACATTGCTTCTGAAACAACTGAATCGCATTTTGTAAGGAGAGGTCCATTCATAGGTATCATCATTAAAGAGACAGATGATTTTTTATTGCGGTATTTTGACGAAATTCTCACTTTTTCCACGATCATTTAGCGAAATTTTCGATTTTCCGCGACATTTGCAGGTTTTTTTGCGATTCTTTGAAGACATTTGCGCTTTTTTTTCTCTTATCCTTTGACGAAATTTGCATTTTTCGCGATCTTTTGACGAAATTCAAGATTTTTTCGCGTTCTTTTGACGAAATTCGCGCTTTTTTCGTGATATTTTTGACGAAATTTCGCGTTTTTTTGCGATCCTTTAACGAAATTAATTTTTTTCCGCGGTTCTTTGACGAAATTTGCATTTTTTCGCAATCTTTTGACAAAATTCGTGCTTTTTCCGCTATGCTTTTGCGAAATTTGTTTTTTTTTTACGTATTTTTGGATGAAATTTGTTTTTTTCGCGATCCTTTGACGATATTCGCGTTTTTTCTGTGGCTTTTTGAGGAAATTCGTGTTTCTTTCGCGATTCTTTGACGAAACGCGCGCTTTTTCCGCGACCCTTTTACGAAATTTGTGTTTATTTCGCGATCCTTTAGCGAAATTAGTTTTTTTCCGCGATTATTTTACGAAATTTGCGTTTTTTTTTCACAAACCTTTGACAAAATTCGCGCTTTTTCCGCTATGCTTTTACGAAATTCGTTTTTTATCCTGCGCTTCTTTGACGTAATTTGCATTTTTTCTGCGATTCCTTGATAAAAGAATATTTTTTCCCACGATTCTTTAAAGAAATTCGCGTTTTCTCCGCGGTCCTTTAATGAAATTCGCGTTTTTTCAAAAAAGTGGGTATTTTTTCTGCGAACGATTGACGGAATTGGTTTATTTTTGGCGACTATTTGTTGAAATCCGCAATATATTTCAGTGATATTTTTTATATCTGAATTTTTGAACTGACGGCCGATTTGTTTTAATTTTCGGGAGCGAATGCCTTAAATTTTTGGAAAATTCGGAACAGAATCACCCCTGTCAAACAATAAATAAATCGTACATAAAATTGGGGAACATTTTTAATTTTTCGGTATTAAAGAACAAAATTTACTTTTTTTTTTCTCTAAGAAATTTTCCGCAAAGTTCCGAACTTTGCAGAAAATTTTCCGCGCACGGCGTGCGTCTATATTATACAACTCTGAAAATGTGATGTGCAGGATTAAAAAAATTCTTATCCTTATTTAAATTATTTTTTTAAATTTATGTTTATGTTTGTTTACTTATACCTCATATGGCAATCCGCGATATAGATTCCTAGGCCTAACTCGCGAGCAACAACGCATTTTCATTTTCTAAAAAATGCTTTAATATTTCTAAAAATATGCAGTAATAGTATTTTTTTTAAACTTATTTTTATTTTGAATTACTTTTTGTAATTTGTATTTTTGGTTTTATTTACACTAAGCCTAACATGGCAATTCGCGGTATAGATTGCTTCGTGGCATGTAAAATTTTGCCAAGGGCATGTACTGTATCTGTTTATTTATTGTTTTGGTTGACGACCTAAAATCCGGAAAATTCCGAAATCCGGAACGGCCGCGGTCCCGACCAGTCCGGATTTGAGGTCCGGTACTGTATAGTTGAAAACTGTTTCTGAATTTTGTTTGTCTGCTGCCTGCCTATGCACTAACTCATATAAATATACTGATTTCCATGAAATTGATGTATGTTATTAGGGTTTACTCACCATATTAGATATTGAAAATGAAATGCATTTCATTTTCGGTTCATTTACAGGGCCACTCAAAAGAATTTCGCTACATTACAGTCTATGGGGGAAAAATTGTTTGCTGTGCATTTTAATGACATTGCACTACTTTAAATATATTGAAATTTGTATCTATCACTGAAGTGTACTACAAAATGCTTACTGTAGAATCTGGTGCGCATATAATTTATCATTCACTTACAGCGACACACAAAAGAATTTGGCTACAGAACTGTCTATGAATAATAATTGCTGGAAGTGCATTTTCAGTTGTGGTACGGGTTTTTAAAATTTAACTAATCTTTTGCATATTACTTGATGTGTTTAAATTCTATAGATCATATACAGAACTGTAGAAAGGATCTTAAGTAAATTTCCATTTATTGACTGAAATTGCTCAATGGGAATATTCAACAGTGCTATGTGTTTAATTGAACTGACTTTTAGCATACTATGTAATATGCATACATATTTATTAATCATACACAGGGCTGCACAAAAAATCGAATATTTTGCAAGCTATAGATAATTGTGTTTTCAAATGTGTTATGCATTTTACAAATTGCTTCTATATTCAGAATACAGTTGAAAAGCTTTGGAACAGCAAACATCTACCATTTGGCTGTGATTATGGTTTTTAATTATTACCTCTCTTCATTAACAAAAGATGAAACATCTGAGCCTCAGGGTGCATTTAGGCCCTGCCTTGGACTAACGTCATCCGAATTTCAGACCTCTATGTGTGGTAGTTTTCACTAGCCATTGCATATACACAAACTCTTCCTTTATTAGTGTAGATAAGAAAACTGAAAAATTTAAATCATGAGGAGGCATGCAGTTTTATTATCCTAATTTGTCTCATAATCTTGATTCAAAATTAATGCAAACTTTTTTTTTTATCCAAATTTTATTTCAAAAGTTGGGTGGTGTGGGGAGGTTGCAAATTACACAAGTAAATATGGTAATTTTACATATTATTGATACAATACAGAACTGCCTCATGTGGAAAAAACTTGTTTACTTTTACTGATTTGCAATTACCTTTTATTCTAAAAATGATTAAGTCAGTTTCTTGATTGTGAAATTTTAAACAAAAACCTTTAAACTATTTGGTAGACTTAAATGATTTTGCATCTTAATTTTGTTTTTAGATGAGAAAAAAAATCACATTTAAAATTTTTGAATTGTACGAATGAAGATAATATGTACTATTTGACCACAATAAGCTGACTTGTGACTATAGACTTTTTTCTTCAGCATGTAACACAGTGAACTCTTAAAAATCACAAACCATCGTATCAAAGTTGAAGTATTTTCTATTTTAAAATCTAGGAAAATTAAAATATTTGCATAGAAAGAAATAAGAATATGAATTCGTGTTGGGATTTCTTGTGTAATCTTCTGTAATCGGGTTGCCACATTGTTCCATTTAAATGGGGCATTTTCCAGTTACCATGGCCTTATCCACTGCTGTCAGAATAGCTGAGGACAACTGTTTTGGGGATTGATAAGTAATATCAATTACACATTTTGAAATCGGCCTGTATAAATTGGTTAAGTCATTGCCTCTTGGACTTTTATAATGATACTATGGACAATCTTCTTCCTTTCGGTTCGAAGTTACAAAAGTTCGTCTGCTTGGGAATAACATTAAGAACATCAGCATTGAGACAATGGAAATTTTGGAAATTTATGTTTATATTTTATGTTTATATCGAGTTTTACATATTTTCAGAAACACATGTTGCTTATGCATGAATTCTTTCCTCTATTTTAATGCAACACCATATTTTTTGGTTATTTTAAAAATGCAAATTGTTTATTTTAATTAAGTACATGGAAAATTCCTAATATTTAGCTAATAGTAATTTTTACAAGGTAAATGTAAATTATTTTACACGTGCATTTGTTTGCATTTACCATAAAATCTCATTAATCTGCCCCTCTCCCTCCTCCCCAGACACAACGAAAAATAATGAAATAATAAGAAGGGGTGTTTATATGGGATTAAAAGGCAATATAATATGTGTGTGAGGGGGAAGGGTTGCTAATTGTCAGTTGCCATAAAATATCATTTTGTACAAATTGAGGAAAGAAGAAAACATTATGTACTACAATGGCCTGTAGAGGGACTTCCTTGCTTCGTATTTTAGTAAATATAAAAGAAGAGTTGTACATGAAGATGAAACAACAAAAGATTAAAATGAATATTGTTGCGAAATCGCAAACTCTAATTACCTGACAGACACGCAATGCAAATGTGAAGCAAACAAATGCAGCAAAATAAAAGCAAAGGTTGCCAAATTAGAAAGTAAAAGAAATCACTGAAAATATGATCACCATACCTACTATTGCTATGACATCATTTATAACCAATTAGTGTTGATTCCAAATGAGGATAAAGGAGAGAAAGAGTGGAAAGCCAACTAGTGATAAACGAAAGTGCTTTAGTTTATGTTCAGATAGATGGTAAAATGAACAAAAAAAGGCTAAAATTTTGCAGAATTTTACAGTTATCATACTGGTGTGGTTCACACACTGGGTATTTTTGTGAGAGGGAACTTAACTTTCACACTGGGTATTTTTGTGAGAGGGAACTTAACTTTCCTGAAACTTAATATTGTGAAGAGTCAGTTTTTCTGAAATTTATTTTTGTGAATTTTAGGGGGTAGGGGGTGCTTTCTGAGATTTTCAAATTTGTTTATAAAATGGTGGGGGGTTCATTTGATCAGGAGGGGTGGATTAACAGTGTATTATGGTATGCTGCATCAAGTGATGAACTATATAAACACACTTCTTAGCCGTGCTACTTTAATATGTGGTTCCCACAAATATTGTTCATAAGAAATTCTTTTAAAATGTATCTTTTAATATGACTCATTTTTACCATTAAATGCATTTCGTGTATAATAATTTAATTACTTTAAGGTTTTCTTTCTTTTTTAATACCCATGTGTAATATTTTTATGACATAATTTTCTCCATTTCCTGCTTTTAAGGCATGATCATTTAAATTCCTTTTAGAGTTTTCTTTCTGTTTTTAAGTCACGTGTAAATATATTTTTTTAATTGAAAGGAAATATTATTCTGTGTTCTGATTTACAAATTGAGCAAATTACTTTTCTAAAATATGAAATAAATCTCCATTGCAATAATGAAAATTTGAATAACAAATTGGAATAAAAACTCAAATTAGTGAAATTAAAAAATAAATGCTATCTACATACTTCAAACTTGTGAAGTATATCTCTTGGGGGGAAAAATGATTGTATTCTTATGCATAGTTTTTGTTCCTATAAAACTTTTTTAACGGAACTATTTTCACCGACTCAGTATTAAGTAGATCTTAAAATAATTTAAACTATCAGCTTCAGCATGTTTATCCAACATTTCTCTATAATACTACTAATTTTCATATTTTTGTATGCAGCAGTTATCTTAATATCAGCGAAAAAAAGACCTGGTTAAAAAAAATTCATTTATGATGGCGGTTGTTGGTTACTTTTTTCCTAGAATAAAGAGATATTCTCCACATGAGCTGTATTGCATATTACCATGCATTAGAAGGAATCAACAATGACTGCACCGTAAGGTATAGCATAATATCTGAATATCTCGTCTGCATACCTTTGGGCTGTTAAAGTGCAATTTCAAATAATATATGAAGAGCTCCGAAAATAAAGGTGGTATGTGACCAAAAAAAAAAAAAAAAAAAAAAAAAAACAATGATTGAAAATAATCAATGGTCCTCTACCATCTGTTAAATTACTATTTGAAAAAGCCTAATACTCAGTGATTTTAATTGATAAAGGAAGTATTTGACAATAAAAGCAAATAGATTTGGAACTTTCCAGCTCATCTTCTCAAAATGATGATTGTGTAACTTACCATGTTTATCATCGTATAAATCTGTATGTATTTTCGTGCAAATCAGGCTCACTAAAACATGCCTATATGAAATTACAGAACTTTTCCCGAATAAGTTATTATATGAACAATCTGTTAATGACTATTGAGTAAATAACTTTTCCATAAATATCTAGACTAGTGAATCTGAAAAAAAAAAAAACCCTATAAAAAATAAGCTGGTTCTTAAGACGTCTTTTTTTCATGATTAAATAAAATCTATGGGCTTGGTGATATTCGTGTTGGGGACATTCATATTTTCCGTCAATGTATTCACTGTTTCATTCACACGGGTATTTTCCCAATATTTCCACAATATATGTAATATGCAGAAGTCGTTTATCTGCTGTCATTATATACAAACAGAAGTAATTTATCTAATATCTATAACAATTTTTTAAATACATACATAAAATAGCATAATGATTAATCAGCTTTATTTTCAAAGTTGTTTATATCATTTGGCGATAAATCTCACTTTCTTAAAACCAAATTGTGCCAAACTTAAAAAAAAAACCCACCAAAGCCTGTATAACATGAAAGTACCATCAAGGCTTTTAGAAACATATTAATCATTCAGCTTCAAATTCTGTAATCTGTAATATGAAAAGTCTATTATTCACCATGCAGCTTGTAATGATGCCAACTGCATATTTTAAAAGTGTGGTTTAATGCCATTTTAATTTCATTGATGTATTTTTATGCATGGTTGGGAACGGGGAGACAAATATTTACATTTAAATTTAAACTGTTGCCTCCATGTTTATATAACTGTTTGTATGCTTAATTAGTGCTTTGTTGAACGATCTTCACTTAAAACGAATTGGTTATTTCGTATGAGAAACTTCCATAGTCAAGCCCAAAGCCAATTGGAGCATTTAAAACAATATTGTTGCTCTTGTTATCATTACTCTTGTTTGACACCAACTTGCTTGTATATCTGAAATGCTATTCTTCTTGCACAAAAAGTGGTTTCATAACATAATTATTTCATTTCACATACCCTGTACCATTTGCAATGTTGGTACTTTTGTGTTAGCCAGGTGCAGGTGATATATCGCCGAATATTGTTCCTATATCATTCATAATGTATTTTATTTAGAGGACTTGTTCCTTTTATTGAAAATTTAAATCTTTCACTCTTTCATGTAAAATACCCCCAATTTCTTTCATTTGATTTTTAAGTACATGCCTTTCACTAATTTAATTAAAAATACGAAAAAAAAAAACAAAGATGATGCTATAAATCAAAAGATTTCATTAAACCTAAAAGAAAATTGTTTCTTATTTACAGACACGAAATATAAAAGCTGCGACTGGTGATTAAAAAAAATGCCATTTGCGTGAAATATGTGCTAAGTTATTATGAGTTTTTCCTTTCAAATAGAAATAATTATAGCTATATTTTCCAGTTTGTTTAAATTAAAATGGGTTTTATTGCATTGTAATATGTGTGCACTAGGGATTGACCGAAGCAGCAATTTTGCCGAATACCGAAACTTAGGTCAAAGTGTAGACCGAATATTCGGTATTCGGCAACCGAATACTTAAAAATTTTTAATACAAATTTTGGTATATATTAGCTTTTTGAATAAACTTTAATTAAAATTAAATTCTTAATTTAATTCAGTTACATTTTTATTCTTAAATCTATTTACACAAAAAAATTTAATGACTTCTTTCCACTCACAAATTCATTAATCCATCACTCATTTTTTATTATTTTATCACTAGTCAATACCCAAAATAACCTATGAAAGTATTAAACTATACAGGCTATTAAGGATAAAGATTGTCAGAAAAACAAAAGTTCATTCAAATATAGGTGAAAACTGGGAAATTGTGTTAGTAGCCAGTGGCCGGTAGACTCAGTTTCATTAGTGGCCACTTTTTAAAGTTAGTAGCCACTATAATGTTTCAAACTTTCTTGACATCTAGATAAACTATAATCGTTGTATATATACATATTTTTCTATAAATCAGAGTTTTACACCAGCCAACTATTCACAATAAGAATAGGGGAGCAGTTGAAATTCAAGAAAATTACTTTAAAACCACAAAATCTGCTATCATATTAATTTTTTTGGATAATTTGTATATGTTCATAAGCAGCAAAATTCATTTTATTTTCTTTATATGAAAAATAACCAATTCCAACAGCTAGATGTATTCAATTAAAAAAAGAAAATCAAATAAAACATTATTTTGATTTTATTTAATAAATGCGTTATTAACATGCTACACACATTACATACAGTTCAAGTCTAAGCTGGTGACTGTATTTCGCAGGATTAAACAGTATCTCTTGAAGAAAAATAATCTAACATATTGAAGATATTGCTATGTCCTTAACCCTTTCATGTCAGATTTTTTTTCTTCAGCTTTGATAATAAAATTACTTTTATTTTAATAATGCTAATTGTAGTTATCTGAATAGATTTACTGAAGTTTAAAGATTATCCCATATTCTGAATTCTAACGAATGTACTTATTTTGCATACTATTCAACTCATATTTATATGATAATAGGAAGGAAGAGTTTTTGGAGACGTTTGGAAAATATCATTACAACAGAGTTTAACAGATATTACAACTTTCTAATGTTTTTTGTGTTTTATCACACATGATTTGTTCAGAAAAGTAACCTATACTATTTTAAATTTAAAGAGTGATATATATTTATAAAATAAAGGAATCGGCAACGGTGCAAAGAGAATTAAGCAAACTTTTATTGTTATTACTAAATGTCCAAACATAAAGGAAATCATAATAAGAAAGGCATAGCCATATACTATCATTACTATATGTAGATAGTAGCAAAAGTAATTGTTAAGACAAAACAATACTCGATGAAAAGACATGTACTATTAATAGTACTCCAAACCTGAAAGGGTTAAAATGCACTTGCATTTTAAAAGTGAAAGAAAAGGAATAAATTATTTGAAACGCATGTGGAATCAAAGCTGATGAATATATTTTGCAGAATAAAACTGTAAAAAAAAATAATCCAACTGAAGAGCTTGGCGAAAAAATGAAATATTGAAAATGCAGCTAAATCATTGAAATCTGCTTGCATCTGGTAGGGAAAAAATTAACCAGTTTGCTAATTAGATATAATCAAAGTAGAGATGCATATTTTCATGAAAAAAGTTGTATTTCAGTTGGCGATCGATAACAGATTTTTTAATCGCCATTTGGCGAGTGACGACTATCGTGGCGATCGATGGCCGATTTTTTAATCGCCACTTTTACAACTTTAATCGTCACGTGGCGAGTGGCGACCGCTAATTTACACCTATACATTCAAATAAAAAGAAGCAATGCTGTCATTAAGCTGATTTACTGATTATCTAAGTCTTATTATAAACATATTGAATAAGAATGTTCTCAAAATACAAAAGGTATATCAATTTGTACATTTAACTATTTTCTGTCAAATTGATACATATTTATATTTTGATTAATATTAATATTTACCTTGTGGTGATGAAGATAACAAATACGAGCAATTTTAATTTAATGGTTATAAAAGCTACAGAATAGAGATAGGGGTATACTTAGTATTTGATGTATGTAGTTTCTTAATATACACCTTAGATATACAGAGATGAACTCTGATATACTTATTTGATGTGTATATTAAAGAAAATACACATTAAATAAATTTAAATTAAAAAAAAACTGAGGTAGAAATATAATTAAAATTAAATGATAAGGGAAAGATGCCCATCTTCCTTACTTTTTTTTACTCCATTGTAGACAGTTGTTTTGATTTCACCCCTATGTAAGTTATTTCAGGAAGGATTTTTTTTTTTTAATTTAAAAATGACCTTTGAGTTTTTGTTGACCTTTTGTTTCTTGTAGTGCCGCTGAACTCTGAACTCATGCGCATAATATTGAAACTCATCGTTTAGCCTATTCTACTTCTAAGCAAAAGAGAATTCTTTACTTAAAAGTATTCATCCAAAGCCGAATATTTGGTTTACATGCCGAATCACCAAATACCGAATCGACTATTCGGTATTCAGTCAATCCCTAGTGTGCATACACAAATATTTTGTTCCATGTACTGTAATCCAATTGTCTATAAAAATATAATGCCGGTGGAAATGACGTACGCATTAAACTTTCGTGACATATGTCCTTTAAGTGCACTTAAAAAGAAATGTAATATCAAAACTGCTTGAAACTTATTCTTCAGGCATGTTATTGCTATCACCTTCATTGGTATCTTCTGTGAAAATAACAAAATCCGACAAATATTTTTTAGTCAAGGTTTTAATATCTGCCGTAGCTATATATGCCCAAAGTAATATTGCGCTGTTTATTGGCTTTAGCTTCGCTCGGACAACTCCAAGCATAATTTTTTTTTTTTTCTTTTTTGTGCAAAATTCAAATGTGAAAAGATCTTGTTCATTTGTTCATAAATTATTTGTGTTGAATATGATGTAAAATTATTTTTAAAATTAACTTTTGAATACCTTCAAACCCTGAAATATAAGAGTATTCAACCAGCTGAATATTTCGTATTTGGTCAAAATCACTATTTGGTGTATCCCATCCAAAAAATATGTATAAGAAGTAAAGAATTAAAATTTTTTTAGCTTTATTTAGATTTTTTTTAAAAAAAGAAGGGAATTAACAGAAAATTATTTGTGTACTTTGCTCTGACAGATAAAGGCTCATAAATTGCTTTCTAAGCTAAAATTGTTTCTAAAAACTTTTTTCTCAATAAAAGGGGAGGATATTTATTCTATTGTTTTTTATTTTCTAATTTTGACATTATTTTGCTTTGTGTTTCTCGCTCGTTTCACTGGCTTTGCTCAGTTAAATGATTAGAGATTAGACCTGAGATCTGATTTGTCTTGAAGAAATGTTTAAGTGATAGTAAATTCTAATTTATATATTTAAATAATAACAATTTTACTGTCAAGTACTTTTAATTGCTTTCTTTTAACGTAAGAGATAAATTTTTAGCCATAATGCAAGATGCAGAAATCTTCTAGCCCATTTCCATTTGGTTATTTCTAATATTGAGAAATTTTTTTAGTTTTGGCTTAGATGGTATTCTTGCATCCATATATTAGATATTTGTTTATTGTTGTATTTTATGTATTGTTTCCATGTTTTGTTTGTTCATATAATTTTTTTTTCTTTTAGATTTTTCTATTTGTACCATTTTGCTTTTTATGCATATCATTATCGGTTTAATGGCCAGTACAGCAGCCTTGCTTTAGCAACATCTTGGCTATTTATACAAGTAAGTATTATAAATATATTTTTTATTTTAAATCACTGTTTGGCATTTAAATTTTTTTTCCAAAACCTAGACTTTAGGTTTGTTTAAAATTTTGTGTTCTTAAACTTTTCTTTTAATCTATCATTTTTGAACTTTATTCATTTTCTTTGTCAATCATTTCTTTGTCTTTCACTCTCAATTATTACACTGCTAGCAAAACCCACGGCTTTGCTTGCATAATAGTAGAAGATGCCAAGTGGTGTTTGTGTGCCTATTTTTATTAGAAGAAATTATGCTGCTACGATAATTCAAAAATAGCTAATTAAGCCACAGTTGGACTAAACTTCATTATTGCACTGCATTAGGTGAAAATGAAATTTAAATTAATGATAAGAACTAAAACTAATTCTAAATAAATGATAATTTAGAATGCATTTTGAAGCTTTTATGCTCATTTCAGTTTTCAGTTTTTTTAGAAACCGTTCTTAACAAGTATTTACAACATAAAGTAACTATCATGCCATATTCCAAGCTTCTAGTCTAATGCTCTACTATCTCCCTGTGATAGTGGCACCAACATAAAATATAGTCTATGTTGGAGCAGGGACTGTCACCATCAATTTGTCACCATTACTTTTGAAATCAGTTTTGTATAGTAATTTAGAAGGTGTTTAGAATGCTTTTCACTTATTTCACCATTTTAAATTTCGAATTTTTTAAAAACTATTCTTAGAGTGCATTTATCTCTTATGAGTAACTACCATGCCAAATTTCAAGTTTCTAGGTCTTTCAGTATAACAAAAATCTCATTTTTAGAACGTTTTTTGCTCCTGCACCCTCACTGGAGGTACTGGCACTTGCATAAAATATAGCCTCTGTTGGAACAGGGACAGTCACCACCAATTTGTAACCATTCATTTTGAAATAAGTTCAGTAGTTCCAGAGATTTTTTTTTTTTTTTTTTTGGTTGTTATAAACATTACTTCTTTATAATATTAGTACAGATTAGCACCTTCTACTTTCGAGCATTCATGAACTATATTCAAAGAAATGCCATATGATTGCTTTAGTTTTCATATTGTGAAGTTAAAAGAAGAAATAATTTTTTCAAAGTGTAATTTCATTTTTACTATTTTATTTAATTTGGTTCATGTATGTAAAGATGGAATTTTGTAATCGATTTTTCACTTACTTAATATGCTAAAAAATATGTACACAGGTGTATTTACATCATCTAAAAATTTTTTGAATTACAAATTCTAAGGCATTTTTCCATTAGCGGGCACAGGTTATAAATCGCCAAATGTTCTGTATGCTTACAACTGTTTATGAATTACAATAACGATGGAGTTAACTATTTGGCTAATTATGCTTGCTAAAATATGCCAATTGGCTGTGAAACTGCAACAATGGAATATTTTAAGCTCCAAAAAATAAAATATAAATTTAACAAAAGTGTAATAAAAAAACCCAGCTTTTATTTAACAGAAAAAAATCAAACAAAACAAACCTAAAGTATACATAAAAAATGTAGATGCCAGCAAAAATTACCACTCTAAAACCCAGTTAAAATAGATGTAAGGGCAGTGTGAGAGAAAATGGCGGGGTTGAATCTGATGAGATAGCAAAATTTTTAAATTCACTTTCTGACAACCTTTTACATTTTAAAAATGTCATCAGATTGTTATAATTTTATGAAATAACTATCAATGTATCAAATGCACCAAACAATTTGTTTTACATTTACACCATTTAATAGATACATTGAGAAGTTTAATTCATACACAAATAAACCATATAATAATATAATACAAAATGTATAATATAAAAAAGCAATATAAGATTTGAAATCTTTTCATTGGCTGCCATTTCGCTTTCATGATTGTTTATAATGTTTGACAGAAAATCACAGTTTGACTTAAGCAAGGGTATAACAAAGAAGTACCGAAATTTCTATATTACATTTTATTTTGGAGGAACCATGAGAGATACATGAAGTAGAAGTTCAACTATTATCAATTAATAGATTAATTTTATTTGAATTTTGATTATATGTTAAATAAACAATTTAAAAACCCTAGACAATTTAAATAATTTTCTGGCATGGATTTTTTAAAAATCTATTGCCATGTGACTCAACATTTGTCAGTCACAAATAATGTAAAGTAACATCTGCAATAAGGTAAAAATACTTTTTTTTATTTTTCAATTTTTATTAAAGAATGTTTAAATTATATATTTTTTAACCTTTAATGTTTATTTTTTACATGGGAATGCAACATCATATAAAGAATGCGAATTTTCATTTATAAAACATAAATTTTAATTTCAGCTGATTTCTACTTCTAAATCTATAATAATAAATGTAGAAGTTTGTGTGCTGTGTTCTGAAGAGACTGCTATGCGTAGAGGTACAAGAAATGGCAGGGAAGTGGCTGGAGTTAGACACGCTGAAGCTAGTTTTTAGATTTTTTGATTAGTCCAGATATTAATTAAAAACTCTAATGAACATCTCAAAACGGATAGCTACCATCACTACCATTGGATTGCTGATTATGTTTGTTCCATTTTGAAATCTCAATCACTGTGTTCCCCATGGAGTTACTTCCACCTCCACAAAAACAAAAAAGTTTTTGTGTACCGTTCCATTTCTAACAGTATCTTTCGTTAAAAAAATGTTAATATTTACTATTTCAAGTTTTAAAGGTTTCCATTTCTCTGTAGTTTTAAATGGCTTTCCACAAGCTCAAGGTAGAAGTACCTAGGTAGAAAATAGTTATTTGTTTAAAAATATAAAATCATACAAATTCAAGTATTTGGAAAAATAGACGAGCTGACGTAGCTTTCCCAAATGTACACTTCCAAAGGCAGTGAAGCCCCAACTCTAGGTTTTTTAGATAGATTTTTGTTTAAATATATAATATTTTTCAAATTTGAGGTTGTACGCTGTCAAAGGTAGTGGGGTCCCCAACACCAAATCTATCCTGAAATGAAATGTCTGAATTCAACCTTTTTTTAAAAGGTATATATAAGAGTATTATCCCAGGCCTGTGTGCGTCATAGATTAACATACAAGATGGGACATTTTCATAGAGCGTAATGGTAATGTGATTGCGATCGTAGCGCCTTTAGTGACAATGGGGAAGAAACTCCCCATCCTTGTAAAATTTTTATCATTGAACATCTACCTTATTGTGATCTTTCTTTTTTTAATGCTTCATGTTTACGTTTTCAATAGAATCTTACACCGATACATGAACATAGAATAGATATTCTATTTTATATATCTAATATCTATTCTATGTTGATGCACGGATATATGCTTTTTTTTTTTTTTTTTTTTTTACATGATGAGTAAATGATATAAGTGCAACGAAAAACAGAGTAAAAATTTCGTCTTGAATGCTATATATGAAGTAAATGATATAATTGGATTTAAAGCTACATAAAGTAATGGTGTAATTTAAAAATATACGAAGTATTGCACTCTACAAATCCCAGAAAATTTCATAAATATTCCCATTCGGTATGAAAATTTTTATAGCCGATGTTTTATTAATTTATGAAGTTTAACGTATTAAACAATCGTTACAATAATCTTTTAAAATTTACGCATTTTCACTTTCTTACAGATAAAATAAAAATATAGTTTTTAATGTAAATAACGTACAATCAATTCAATAATATTTATAATATCAACATATAAGAAATAATAATAAAATTACAGATAGGGAAAATTCATTTTGACAAATTTTTAGAATTATATAAATCTAACAGTTAAAAATAAATAGAGGTACTGACATAACACTCAATAAAGTTTTATTCGATATGAATAAATTAACACAATACCTGAATTTGATTTTTTACAATTTAATCTCATAAACTTGCATATTTATGTTATTAACAGAATTTTTTAGGGTTTTTCTTTTATATTATTACTCTAATTATCATTTTGTAAGTTAAAGGTGACTAATACAAGTACAGTAAAAAAAAAAAAAAAAGCAGCTAAATAAATAAAGTAAGCATGAATAGAATATCGTCTGACACCTGCTTCGTTTTAGGAAAGAATAGATATTCAAAGCATAGAGGGTAAACATATTTCTTCAACATAGGTAAATTTCAGAGGCTTGTTAATTCTTCCCCCTTGTCGGTAGTGACGCTAGTACTGTTTGCCATTACAGATTTTGCTGCAAATGTCCCATCTTGGTCCTTAATCTGTGGGGTGTGTCAGCTTGTACACTAACAAATGTTTTTTTAAAAACTAGTTTTACTTTTATTATTTTCTCACATAAACTCTTTTTATTAATTAAAAATTTAGAATGTTTATTTTGAAATTTTCAGCATTCCATGTTATACTTCTTTCATCGTTATGAGCTGCCAGCAGTGTTGCAATCCCATGAGCCTGCTATGGGGCATGGGCACGATGATTCTGCCCAGCTGGAAAATGAAGCTGTGATGCCAGATTCAGATATTTTATCAAATGACACAGTGTCTGGTTCACCTAGTGAGGATAATTCTACTTCAGGAGAAATCCAAGAGAATTCAACAGATGTAAATGAGCCTGAAGAAAGCGAAAATTCCAATCCTAATGCATCGACTGTTAGTAGTGAAAACAGTGTCAAAACTAGTTCAAAACAAACTGTGCAATCTTCATCTGAAGATAATAGGTTGAATTTAGTGTCATAAGATGTGGAACACTCAAATTTTATTTATATATATATTTATTATTTATTTCAATTTATTGTAGGTGTCAGTCAGTTTGTTGTAAAAAGTATCCTTGTTTTTAAGTGATTTTAATATATTTAGAACAGACAATTCTTCTTTGAGTTACTGTTGTTTCAGTTATATATTGCAAGAAGTTTTAAAAATGTAATGGAAATGGGTGTGAGGTCAAGCTAAAATGAATGTATTAAGGTATTTCATTAGATTTAGAGATTTTTAAAAATGTATCTATTTTTACACTTTGACTCGCTTATTTTCTGAGTAACCTATATAATTTAATTTTTACTTGAGGGTTGTAAAAGTAAATAATTTATTTTAAATCATTTGTCATTAATAAAAACTGATAAAATGATAAGTTAAATTTCTGTTAATTGTACATTTTCTGATGAAGAATACAGTTAAAATATTTTTCAAAATTAAACATAAGAATAGCAGAATATTTCAAATATGACAGATTACTATTTATGAGATTTACTATTTATCTCAGTTAGTGTAATCTGCTTTCATTAAATTTATTCAGAGTTACAAATGTAAAAACATCTTTTCTTCATACAATTTTTTAAACACAGTAAAAATATAGTGTGTGGTGTCCTTGTTCTTGTGTTGTGTCCTTGTGTTATAACTACTTATTTTCTCTGATAAAATTTTATCAAATAGATTCTCATAAGTATAACTTAGTTTCAAATCAAGAAAGCAGGATTTTTAGCAAAGTAATGATGCATATATTTTTTTTCCAAATTTAATCAAAATAATTTAAAAGTTGATTATGCATGTATCCCTATTTTTTCAAAATTTAAACATGTGATTAATTAGGATGTCTTTTGTGGATATTTTTTATGTAGTGTGTGACTGTGCTTAAATTAAAGTAATTGATGATTTTCCATTCCTTTTAAAAACAATTTTAAAGGAATTTTGGAAAATTAGTTTTCAACAATGTCTTTAAATTTAAGTTTGAACAATATGGCTGCTTGGAAGGTCCATTTGCTGAAAATGGCTTACCTTAAGCAAATGCATGATGAATGCTTCATTGGGTTTTTATAGTTTAGTTTTTAGTTTTAAAGGACCTACTAATGATTTTTAAATAAACACTAATAGTAGTGTGATTGAGGAAGAAGTGTCACTTCTCAAATTCTATGAAATTTTGTTCATATTGGTAAAAAGAGACAAAGGCTTCTTTGAAAAGCATAAAATTTTCAAAATAACTTTTAAATTTGCCAGCTTATTCTTTTTTAGTATTTTTTAAGCACTCTATTTTGGTTTTATTGTTGTTTAAATTATTTTCCATAAATCATCTTGATTGCTATTCTAGTAAAAGAATCTGCTTAGTTAGTTTTTAAAAACTATTGGAAAGTTAGGCTGTTGCTCTGTAAATGTCTATAAATACAATTGAAAAACTCGGATGATAAAGTTGGTAAGTGACATGATCATCATTTTGAGAAAATGAGCTGTAAAGTTTTAAATATCTGTGTTGAGTGTCATATGGCTCCTTTATCAATTAAAATCTCTGAGTACTAGTTTTTTTCAAATAGTAATTTCACAGATGGCGGAGGACCATTGATTATCTTCAATCATATGATTAACTCATTTTTCTTTTTCACAAACCACCTTTATCATCTGAGCTCTTCAATTGATTTTCTATTTAAATATTGTTTTTAAATTTCTTTTTCTAGGATGGGCATGGAACTTTTATTTTTCCGAAATATTTTTTAGTTTCTAAGAATAAATGCACTTCCCATGAAGTATTTTTTTTTTTTTTTAAAGCCAACTAGATATCAAGCATGAAGTTCTGCTTTCTCCTCCCTCTCTCCCAGTTCTTGTCAATAACTTCTAAATCTGTTGCTAATTTGTATTTATTTAAAATAATTCAATCGTATGTTATTTTCGAATGATTGTTTAATTTTTTTAAAAATCGGATATTAAAAAAGTCATGTAATTGAATTTTCATGAAATATTCCAGGGCAAGAAGCATATAGAAATTTTATTGTTCCTACCAGTATCCTCAATCCATATTCTTAGAGATAAATTTCTTAGAATAGAAATATATTATGAAGATAGTTCTTTTGAAATAGTTGTAGGAATTATTAAATTTCTCCTATATACTTCGAATCTTGAATATTTGAAAGGTAGTTACTTTAGTATATCTAATTTTGACATGTTTCTATATTGATATATTAGCACCATATATATATATATGTATATATATATATTTAAAACCACAAGCAAATATCAAACTTCATCACTCACCATATTTAAACTGAAACTCTACATCAAAAATATTAAAACAGCCAACATAAACATTAATACTTAAAACCAAACTAAGGAAAATATTATAACAGAAAAACAGAACAGAAGGCGAGCGGCATGGCTAACGACATGCTCTGCAGGGTTAAGTCAGACTTTACGCATGCTACGTCCCCTTCACTCGCCGAGACCAAAAATGAAAAAAACCATGAAAAACTAAACAGATCTACTAAATCCAACAAAATATCTTTCTATCTCATTGGATCAATCAACACATCAAAACCACCATTCTCATCCATCACTGAATTCAGTTCAGTTCCGTAACTGCTACTCTTAATAAATTCACTAGTTATTCTCCTGATGAAATTGCGAGGATAACCCTGTTTGAATCCTTGACGACACCAATCCAAAATGCCATTAATCATATCCTTAATTCTAGTACTCAGTCTTTGGATTCGTATTAAGCTGTTTCTTAGGACATTTCTTTTAACCGATACATGAACATTTGAATCAAAATATATCAACTTTAAGGTATTAAAATCAAAATAGTTTCGCTTGTCAAATAGCTTAGATATCAAATTTTCACTTTCTCTGTTTAAGTTCGCATCTAGAAAATTAACATTTTTACAATTCTGGGAGGAGGGTTCCAGGCACAGAGACGTAGGATAATATGTAAAATCAATTTTTTTCAATATCATTATTTAATTTGACTATCAAAACATCATCTATATATCTGTAGGCTAATGTATTACTGTTTAAATTATTATTATTTCCTTCATATATATGTAAATAGATGTCTGCCAAAATGGAACATATATATATGGAAATATATATAAAATGTTCCCCCTGAAAGTATGCTGAACATGATTTTATGTGAAGTGGTGGATGAGGGAATGGGGTATATATATAATTATATGTTGTGGAAAAAGGGTGATAATAAAAAAAAAAATGTTCTCCATTATTTTAAAGAAAAGAATAAGGAATTAATTAAATGTTACTTGAATGTTTCAATTTGTAATATGTTATAAAATAAATCATACTTTCCTTGGCTTGATTTCTATCCCATTTCTGTATTTTCTTTATTTATTATTAATATAAAAAAAATATATTTTATTTTTCACTGTTTTACATTTTATTTAAAAAAAAGATTTTAGTTTTTTTGACGCCAGAATTATTGTTGTAAATATAATGTTTGAATATATTGTTAGTTATATTGCATTGTATAAAGTGTAATTAAAGGCAATGTTTTTTGATAAATTTTTTAGATTACATTGTCAAGGTATATTATATGCATTATCTGTGCTGAATTTTTAAATTTCCATTCTTCTAAATTTGATTTCAGTGGAACAAGATTTTATAGGTTGTTTCTATAATTTTTCTTATGTTTTAAATGCTTATAATATTCGGCTTTTTTTTTTTTAAATCTGTTCCTTTTTCAAGAAAAAAAGTTTTTGAAAGGAGAGTTCATTTATAGAAGTTATTGTTCATTGCCTTTTAATTTATTATAAACTATTAGGTGCGATATGATGCATTAAGATTTATAAATGTTAAAATTATGTATGTGCTTTTAGATTTTATGTACTTTTAAGTTTATTATATGAAAGGAAGTTTAAGAATTATGTTTGTTCTTTTAATTTTCATGTACTTTTAATTTTATTACATCCAGAGAGAAACTGAAAGTAGATGGATTTATTCAGAGGTATTTTGATAATTCTTTTTCTTTTTTTTTAAATTAGGGTTGCTAGATCTTATTTTTCTCTTGAGTTCTATATTCTTTTTTTGGTCTGTTTCTCATAAAGATTGAAACAATACTTTAGGATTTTGAAAATATTTGAAACAAGCAAGATTTAATCTTTGCAAAATTTGGTACTTTTTGGTTATCTTCAGCCAAAATTTCTTTCATTATTTTGGGTTACAGATAGATTGTAGACAGTTGGGAATATTGTAAGTTTAAGTGTTATTCATTGAAATTGTTATTGCACTTACAAACATGTCAAATATTAGCCAGATTTATAAATGAAATATGTTATGTTTGGTATATTTTTATGTAAGAAAACTTGGGTAAATGTATTTTTAAAAAGTTCACTATTTTTCAGTAAAATTTTTATTGAATGAAACTTTATGTTCAAGATATAAATTCATTGGAATCGTCTTTTGCTTTATCCTTTTTTTTCTTAATATTCATATTGTTAGTGATTGTCAGTAATATTTGTCAATAAAACTAATATCTCTAAAATTTTCACAGCTAAATATAAAAAAAAAAATTGTAGTATACTAAATCCAAATGAGGTGGAGGATATATACTTTGTCACCAAAATGTTGTCTAGAAGTGTGATTGAAGATAACCCTTAAGTATTCAAAGTTGTGCTAATGTTAAATGTATCTACTTTTGAAATGAAATTTTGCTGTTCTATTAGAGAGGTTAGTTTGCATTCCAGTTTTGCATACTGTTTTTTTAATCCTTAAGAGCCAGTGGGAACTGCTAAAAGAATCCTTAATAAATGGATTTGATATAATAAAACATAAATCCTGATGTTGCATAGTATATATATATTGTTGCTAGATGTTAATAACTATTATAACATAATTTATTGAATTGAAATAACAAAAAATGTGAATTGGTATTTTTAATTCAGCACATATGTTTACATTAATAAATTTCCTCTCCATCTGCTATTTAAAAAAAAAATAGAAACATGCCAACTTTTACAGATTTTATGCTTTTGTCATTTGTTATTTCATAAGCTTTATGTATCACAAAGAGATAAACTAGTCATAGTCAAAAGCTTTTAAATATAAATCAAATGGCTCTTGCTTTCAGTTGTAGGAAATTTCCCATCTTATGAATGTTAAGTTTTTTGCTGCATTTATGTTAACCATTGAGAGGAGTAAACGATTTCTTCAAAGTAAGAAAGTCATATTAACTATTGTCATTAAATTATATTCATAAAAAATATATTTAATTTATAAATGTTGGTACTTACTTATTATTCGGGCCATTGTGCCAACTATGGTGCTGAAAATATTAATTACAGTAACCTTTATTTTTTTCTTCCTTTATTTTAACTTCATAGTTAATATTGTATAGATGTCATAATAAAGGATGTGACGGAAATATTTATATAGGTATAGTCAGGGCTTAATTTCTAACAAAAGTATCGGAGCTCTAATATTCTATAGTACTAAAACCGTAGTATGTCCGCCCATCCCTCTCCCCCCAAGAATTATTTGCAAAATTTAAAGCATCTTTTTTTTTTAAAGTAAAATAAAAATTTTAAATATATCTACCTGCATGTACTTAACTGTCAACTGTTCCACTTTTTAGTTGATCACGTCTTCTGAATAGAAATCTTTACCTAATTTTAATATTAATTAATCACTTAATTCTGCAGTTAAATAATGTAATGATTATGGTTAAAATTTATGATTAATAGTTTTAACACAAAAAAAGATTCGATGTTTTTATAGAAAAAAGCGAAATATGATTAGATTGCTTTCTATCAAAATAAGAAACAATAACATGGCAATTATATCTGCTTACAAATGAAAGTGGCTGCATAAGTGTGCAGAACAGAGCCTTGGCATGTGCAGCATTCATGATGAAAAATAAGTAGAAAAATCACTGACATTATTTTCATACTCGTACACAATAAAAGACTAGAAACCTCAAACAAACAAAACCTAAAACTGATGCTCGTTGAATAAAAACAAAAGAAAATATTATTTTCAAGTTAGATGTCTAAAAAAAAAAGATCTAATTAAAAAACATTCTGTCGCAAAAGAAAATCGAACTGAGAGCAAATTCATTGTTCTCTCTCTTGAGTGGTGCAATATCAACACGTTGCCATCAATGCCAGATATACTTAAATCTGCAAATATCACTAGAATAGAAAAACATGATTTCTGTTTCCCCTTCATTTTGATCAAATTAGCATTAAAATGATTTGAAATGGAAACAATTTTTAAGGGGGGAAAAGTTTTTTTTCCCTATGCATGAATAAATAAAATTTTATATGCAAGACAGATTGAGCTCGAGTCCATATAAAAATTGAGCCCGTTTCATCTCCATCTTCTATGTGTGCGACACATTACGTCACATATAAATGTTTTGATAGAAAAGAAAGTAAAAACTGGAAAATGGGAGGGAAAGGAAAGGGTAATTTACACATTGTTTTTTCAGAACTGCTATTGCCGGAGCCCTGTATTTATGAGCTCAGGGGAATTTCGACCAATATTTACTAAAAATAGAGAAGTACCAGAGCTGAGCTCTGGTGGGTTCCAGCACAAATTAAGCCCTGGGTATAATTATATAATGTGATATAGCATATTTATAGATATATTTATTGGTACAGTATAGTTACATTAAATATTGGGCATAACAAACCACTGGAAATAAAACTACCATCGATAATATTGTTTATTACTTAAAGCTGTCAATTTGATGTTTTGCATTTGATAAATGCATATTAAATTACTGTTTTGTATTATTTAAGCTTGCTTTTATATTATTTATCACTTTTAACAATGTTATATATTTATTAAATATGCATTAAATTACTATTTTGAACATGATTGGTAATTGACAACAATAAACAAAATTGGTGATTGACAACCATTTTTGGCAATCTATCTACCTGACCCGGATAGTACATAAGTACCTAAATGTTTTACTTATGAGATGTGATATTCTCTTATTAAAGCTCTATGTATGTTAAATTCCATTCTTATAAAGGTGGAATGTTTATTGCAGTTATATTGCCACTGAGAGAAATTAATTTTTTTTTCTTATGATTTAAAAAAAGTATGTTATTAAATTATATACTTAAAATATATTTGGAATTTGTAATGTATTTAATTTTGATTATAAGATGTGCTACTTTGCTATTTACTTGTGAATACTACTAAAGTTTGTCTCGCATATATACATATATAAAATCGCCATTTTATAATAATGGAATTTATCGCTGTTGACTGAAGTAATTTCTCTTTTCTGTTAAAATTTATATGTTAAATATTAATAAGTTACTATTAAATTATACAGATATTTGATTGTTTTTGTTGCGATGTTTGATATCAACTTATGAATTGCATTAAGATTTTAATTGCTATTGTATATATCAAATTATGAAAATATCGATTGCAATAACTTTTTGATTGCAGTTTTGTTGCCTGGTGAAAGGAATAAAGTTTCTTTTTTATGTAAAATATATAATGTTATTAAATTATACATTCAAAATATATATTCAAAAATTACTTTGTAATCACAAAGTTGAGTATTAAATTATGCATTTACTGATATTTGTTTTTGTTGGGAGGTGTGATATCAACTTATGAATTGCATTGAGATTTTAATCGCTGTATACGTCAAATTATGGAAATATCAATTGCAATAATTTTTTGATTGCAGTTTTGTTGTCTGGTGAAAGGAAAAAAGTTTTTTTTTTATGTAAAATATATTATGTTATTAAATCATACATTCAAAATATATATTAAAAATTTTTTTTAATCACAAAGTTGATTATTAACTTCCTATAATAAGTTATTTATGCATATAAAATTCCCTGTTTATGAAAGTGGAATTTGTTATTACAATCATTTTGCCCGGTGAAAGGATTAAATGTATTTGTGTGCATAATACGTACATATGTGATAAATTGTTATCTTATCCATTTAAAAACATACATTAAGAATATATGCAATTTATTAATTTAATTTTAATTCTGAAACATATTTATTTTTTGAATTAAAATTTTAATTGTTATATACATTAAATCTCCATCTTATAAAAATGGATTTTTATTGTTAGTTGCCCAATAATAGAAGTAAATGTGCTTTATATAAAACCCTATATTTTAAGTCTGCTAAAGCTTTTTTTTTTTTTGTTAATTCAAGAACTTTAAGCAGTGCATTGATATTCAACCATTTAATGCTGTGATGTCTATTCACATATTTTGCCGGGATGCCTGTATTATAAATATTTATGTAATCCAATACTAGTTGATTTATGTATTTAAAAAATCTAAATTTATTTAAATATATATACAGTCGAACCAGGTTAAGACATGTTTCAAAGGGAGTGGGCAAAAGTCGCTTATTAAGTGGGATCATGTATTGAGCATGATTTGTATAATGTTGCAGAAACTGTGTCTTATGTGTTGTCTTATTTACACATTTAATTGTCTCAATGAACTTTAGAGCTGTTATTTATGTTTTATGGTATAAAATTGTCTTTTACGTATATTTAGGTTAAAATTTAATTGTATTGAACTTTAAATCATTGTTTCTTTTTATAGGGCCGACTTGAACAATAACTGAAAGTAAATATGGATTCAAACATGGCTTTATTGTCAATTAATAGGTTACAAACAAAAAATAAAATGACAAAAATAATTTTCCTGCTAATTTTTTAACTCACTGAAAAAATATTAAATCTTTGAAGCATAATCCAGTTACTAAACTCATATTTAGTACTTATGATAATGAGTTCCATTATATTTTGTCCTTAATTTTAAATATAAGAAGAAAAAACTGAACTTATTAATCTTTATGTAAAAAATATTGTTAGTATAGCAAAAAGTAAAGAAAGCATGAAATAATTATAAAACTGCACTTGTTTTTGTTTAATCTTTGAGGGTTTTTTTTTTTTTTTTTTTGGCCTATGTGTGTTATAAAACATAAGTGATATAACCTACATTTAAAATCTAACATATAATCATCTCTAATCATAATAATTTTATGATATATCTGAGCATCCTGAATTTGTCTCTCTCTACTACAGTAAAAACATACACAAAGCAAGATAGAAAGAATATTAGGATGCGGGATCAAAGAAGAATTGCAGTGTTTCTGATTTAGCAGACTCTGTTTAAAAATCAAGAGTCTACCACTATTTCTGATTAATAATGTTTGCCTTAATATGTTATTAAATAAAGTAAATATTACTATTTGGAAAGAGTGTTTTTATCTGAATAAATAAAATCCACTAAATTGGTAACACTGGAGAAGAGAGAAAGAATTTCGCATCTCGATCTATGAATTCGCATCTTAAGTGAGTTTTTTGTTCAAAGGACAGAATCTATCATGTATTAAGCAGGATTGTGCAGGACCATTCGTAAATTAAACATAATATTTTTGCATTAGCCTTGTGGGCGATATTTAAAAGATAAGAAAAAATCTGCTTATTAAGAGGGATCGCTTATTAACTGTGAGTGTCTTAACCGGGTCCGACTGTACATATATTTTCTGAGTTTAAATCTTTCTATCTTAAATTTTCAATTTTATATTGCAGTTTTAAGTATATAAATATATTGCGTACCATATTGAGTATTATACACATTGATAGATATATCATTGTATTGTGAGTTTATCTTAAAAATCAATTTAAAAAAAATTGTAATTTTGAGATACACATGTAATATTTTCCCTTGTAAAAAGTTGTTGTGCCTGTCTTTTTTAAATTATTAATACCAAAGTGTTTTTGAATGATTTTGCTGTAAAATATTATCCTACAAGTGTGCATTTGAATTTTCTGATATGTTTATATTAGTTTCTAATGAGAAGTTTGTTTACCCTTGTTCCTGAAAATTGATTAATATGTGACGAAATGTTAGGAAATTCTTTTGTTATGAATTTTTATATTTCAAGTATATATATTTGCTATTTGAGATGCATATTTCTTATTGCTCAAATGTGGGTAATTTTATTGCCCTGTAAATCCTAATTGAGGCAAATGTTATATTGGAAAATAAATCATTCAAGCAGTAACATGAATGAATTTTGAGGCAAAATCAGATTTTTAAATATTTTTGTCATTCTATAGTTCTCTGTCAAGGATGCAAACATATTCTGGAGTTGAATCAATTTACTATTACAACTGATCAAAATTAGGTAAGTGATTTATTTTGATAACTCGGTAAGTTTATCATAAATCATTTTAAAACAGCTTATTCATTTTTGTTAAGTGAATAAATTAGTTAATTCTAATTCATTAAAATAGTTTTCAGGAAATAAATTTAAAAGGTAAAAGATTTCAGTTTATAAATTCAACAATATTTATTTTTGCACCCTTGATTTCATCTCAAAATAAAATTGCTTTTATAGAGGCTGATTGGGATTATTAGTACTTTAGCTAATGATATTCAATAATCTGGAAATGAAACTGTCAACATTTTTTTCTTCTGTGTTTTGGGGTGAATGCAGTTGAAAATGATTAAAACTTCAGATAAAGTTGCAATGTAACAGTTTTCCCAAGTTGACTCAATTTGAATTATAGAAAAAAATGAATCTTTTTTTTTTTTTTTTTTTCGATGAAGTAAATAGTGCTAGAAACTACATGAAATCTTCATAATTTGACTTATATCTATTGCATCTTCCATACTTGATACCTTTATCTATAATTTTGATCATTTGGTGGAAAAAAATGCAATAGTTATAAAATTGCCCAAGGGAAAAAAACAATGTAACTAATCAGAAATTTTCAAGGAAAATATATTAAAATGTAGTTAATTAAAATAGTAAAAGCATAAAAAAAGAAAAGAAAATTGAAATATAATCTGCAAATTCTGAGAAAATGGAACATAAATTGAACATTCATTGATTCTGTAACTGTATTTGCCCCCTTAAGATTTTAATTTTAAGTGTTTTTAAAATTTTGTTTTTCCATTTTTAGTGTTTATTTCATTTTTGCTTTTTAGAGAACAATTGAAAGTTTTGTTTTAATTATTTTTAAAAATTATGTATAATTAGTGATTTTACTCAGGGTATCAATTTCTATTTTAATTTATTTCACAAAGCAATTTATTTTTAAATATTTTGTAGATGGAATATTGAAAGAAAATTTTTCAGATTTATATTTTGTTTGATTTTGCTGTAAAATCAATAACTGCTAATAAAATCTGATGTATCATTTAAGATTTTAGTGTATTTTTTTCAAGATAGTACATCTTTTTTATAATCAAAAGCTCACTCACCTAATGAATTCATACATACATATGCATTGCATAAATAATAAATTTGTTAAAAATATTGACCAATCAGAAAACATTTTGCTTTCTCTCTTGGAGAAAGCTTTTTCTTTGAGATCTGACAGCTGTATGAGAAAATGATCAGGCAAATTTTCATGAAGTTTCATTCTATATTGACTATCATTGAACAATATTCTCATAATAGGATTCATGAGCAGCCGTTCCATTCTAAGTAAGTGGTTTATTGCTTTGGAAGGGAGGGGGGGGGGATGAATTTTCAAAATCAAAATGTACCATTTTTAAAAATTAAAATGCACTTAAGCAAAATATTTTTAATTGTATGAATTGTATTTTTTTGGCAGCTTTTCAATTTTTGATATCATCAAATATCTTTGTTCATATTTTGTCAGCTTTTTTAAAACTTTAACACTTTAATAAAAAGTTGTACATTTTAGAAATATTTTTACCAAGTGAAAAGCAAAGATGAGAATTTCTGGAAAAAAATACACCCTAGAGCAGGGATAGCGAACCTATGGCACGCGTGCCAAACTTGGTACGTAAGAAAACTTCTCTGGCATGTGAAGAAATTTATAGACTACTAGGGGGATCTGCCCCCTGCAAGCTACGCTCACCAACCCCCGTTCAGACACTGCAGAATCTAAAAGCACGCTAATCTGGTCTTTTTTAAAAAGATTAGAGAAGATTGAATTATACTGAAAAAACCTGTAGCGATCTCCCTGTAAACGGGTTTCCATTCAGTTCCCTTTGATTGCAAAAATTTAAGGTAGAATCAGTTGCTGTTAAGACAGCCAATGGTTGTTTTCATGTTTGGTTAAAGAAGATCAGTTAAACATTTGAAAAGAAGCTAAAATAAAATGAATTAAGTAAACAGAGTCTTTGTCTCTTGGTATTTTTTAACAGCATTATAAAACGATTGGCATAATACAATTTACTACAATTACTAAAATTTGTTGCTTTAACCCCTTCAAGGGCTGTGGTTCATTTTTGGACCACTTAATTTAATTCTTAAATGCCACATTAGCACCAGAATATTGGGATGAAAATTTCCCTTTAAGTAAGTGAACAAAAGCATTTTTGTATTTCGAAATTTGTTTGTAAATTCTGGTGCCATTCATTGATTTCAAGATTTTACGAATAGAAGTGCCTTGTCCGTGAAAGGGTTAAACGCATATTAATGTATTTATTATTTTAAAGTTTCCTCTCCCTTTTAATATTCACGTGTAAATACAGTTTTCAAGACATAATTTTCAATATTTTCCTGCTTTTAACACGTACTCATTTAATAGTAATTTTAAAGTTTTTTTTTTTCTGTTTTTAATAGTCATGTGAAAATAAATTTTTAATCATTAGGAAATCTTATTCTTTGTGCTGTTTTTAGAATTGAAAACAATCTCTATAATAATAGCCTAAGCCATGTGACTATCATCAACAGCTCCAGGCGGATCCCTTCGCTTTTTATATTCCAGGCGGCCATTTTGGTACCTTAATGTTAGCCAGCCACAGGTATGATAAGTCGCTGAATATTATTCTATCGCCATTATTTCGTTTATATTATAATAGTCCAAGTCATGTAACTGCCATAAACAATGGGCTGATTCCTTCGCTTTTCATAAGAGATTAAAGAATCAAAATTATTTTTTCGAATAAAACTACATAAAAGTTGCCATGATCGCAAAGAATTCCTGGTACTTTTATATTAGCCGAGTGAAAATCTCGCCAATAGCTTTTTTTAACTCGCCAGTTAGCATTTTTTTATTTTTCGAGTGGTAAATTAAAACGCTGCTACTTGGTTATCCCATCGACCAAAAATCTGTCGCCAAACTATAAGATTAAATGGCAATAATGGTTGATCGTAAATGTCACATTCACTTGACTTTAAGGAAGTTACACAAGTTCACGCCATCAAGTGATTTTTATTTCGACGTTTTATTTGTGTTTTAATTAATGCTATACTAATTTATTTGTTCTTTTGTTATTTAAATTAAAAATCATGTCAATTTGTATAATTTGGTGAAATTGGTCGACGGGAGAAGTAATAACATTAAAACGTTGCTTTGAAGTGGAAATTAAATCTCATGATTTGTTGCATCGTCACATACGCACCGGGTTTGGCGTGATTTTTTTTTACGACAATTTGGCGAAAACCTCGTTTTCAAATACCTGTTACATATGTATTTTTAAATTATTTTTGGTTATTTTTAAAATGAAATAACAATAAATAAAAAAAAATAATTTAACTATAGAACAAAACAATTTGTAACATTTTGTGTAAATAAAAATAAAATAAATTGAAATAAACATTTTTTAATAAATAAACAACAATGGCCGCGTTACCATGTCAGGCAAAATAACGCCAATTAGGTACCTCGTTGCGTATGAAGTAAAAGCCATTTATTTTAAAGGTTTCAATTTTAAATGAAAGTTTTGTATTAAATAAAATGATAATGAAATACAAATTGAATTATGAATAAAAGTAACATGATGCATTTCTTAGCATACATTTAAGGGAGGCCAAACTCGTCGCCAAATTAATATAAAATAACCTTTTCTAAAATATGAAAAAAAAATATCTGTTTCATTAAAATTTGAGTTGCCATCATTAGAAAAATGTACATAAAATTAGAAAAAAATGAATATTTCGAAAATTAATTCGAATTTAAAAATTCTAATACCAGTTTTGAAATCTGCGGATCAATATTGATTTTTGGTGTTAATTTCATCGCAAAGTATTCCATATTTTAGGAGAAATCACCGTGAAACATAATTAGTTGTTTAATCAGTTGATTCATACTTCCGTTTCATTCTTCGTTTCATAAATTCGTTTCATTAGGATTTATATATATAAGGTAGATATTCAGTTTATCGAGAACCATCCTTTTTTTCCCCAAAAAGTATAGTTTTGTGTAACAGGTATATAATTTACTTTAAAACAACCCGTTACTTTTGAATGAATTAAATTATTATAAATTTCAATGAAAGAATATTGTAGCGACCTTTTCTTGCCAAATCATTCAACATATAGTGATTTTCCAAATTATTTTGCTTCTTTATCAAATTTCAAAGGTTTTAATTTTGGAAATTGAATTTTAAGAGATAGTTTGCATATTAATATATACCTAATTGACACAATTTCTACTTCAGATTAGGTTTATGTTATTTAGGTTTAGGTTTTAAGTTATTTTAGGTTTTATTATATTTAGTTTTTAATTTTGAAAATTGAATTTTAATTGTTAGTGTAAATAATTATGTACCTACTGAACCCGCTTCTACCTAAAGAACTAAAAAGGATCTGCTTTGGAAGTATACAGTAAAAGAAAAACTCATTTATTGATTATTAATACGGAATTGGATGCGACATGGCTATACTGTTGAGTAAATACAGCATAATAAATAAGTTAGGAATCGAATTTGGTATAACTGTAAAAATATTTCAGTAAAAATTCTATAAAAATTAATTATTGGATTTTATCTACGTTAAAATGTTCCTGGCATGTTAGAATGTTGGTACATAATAATTTTGAAATTTTTGGTATGCATACTCAAAAAGGTTCGCCATCTCCGCCCTAGAGTTTTCTTATGAGAAATAAATTAGAATGCATTCCTTCATACTTGCAGGTTTAAAAATTGAAGTAGCGGATTTAAAGTCTGACCTGGACTCGGTGGCTTAGAGTGGGTTTTGAGTACTGAACAATTCCAAAATATTATGCTCCTCCTTTCGTAACAAACCAACTTGAAAGTCGGGGAAAACCTTGAAAAGTCAGGGAATTTAACAACAATGGAAAAAGTTGGGGAATTTTGAAACATATAAATGTGTAAATTTTAATGGAATTTCAAAATTTACTGCTCATGCATAATTTCATACTAGAGATAGAGCCATCTATAACAAGTTTTGTAAAAAATACTCTCTAGCCAACATTTATAATTTTCAGAGTAAGGTATTTTTGTTTATGTGTTGTATCTAGGAAATATTTTGTGTTTGTCTGCGACATAGAAGGAAAAATAAACTGGGTTTTAGAATAGCTAATAATAAAAATTATATACGTATATGACACATGTTTGAACAATACTCTACACTGGTGAAATTATCTTACGTTTGCTTCTAAAGCATTGATTCTCGACCTTTTCCATGTCACAACCTTTTCTCTTTCCCTTAAACTCATGGTTAAACTTCCAAGGCATACTAAGCCTATAATGGTTGAAAAAACATTATGGAAAGATAGTATATCATTTTTAATTTCTTTTCTTGCAGAAATAGAATGCTTTATCAAAGCTAAAACAAAGGCGAAATATTTATAAAATTTGTGTTCAATAGAATGTTAAAAATTTTTTGAGCTTATTTACTTACTTGGTTTATGTTTAAAATAATGCTAAAATTGTTATAAACTTATATGTACTAACTTTTAAAGAGATATATGAGATTGACTTTTTATTTTATAAATTAAAATATTTTTTTTATTAGATAAGATTTTTGGATAGTCATCTACTCTTAAATTATTTTTCATTTGACAAAGATCATTTCTACAAAGCTAAATATTGTAACAAAATTTTTCTATGAAAGAATTAATTTTCTATGAAGATTTAAGACCATTTTCATAATTTCTTACCATAAAGAGTGCTGCAACGCTATATGCTCATTGATTAGAATAATAATAGAATAAAATTTTATTAGTTTTAAAAGATAAATTAATTCCAGCATAAAGAAAAGTTAGGAATTAGGAATTCAGTAAGCATTTATATGCCGTAAAAGTTCGTATAGTTAAGCACCATGATTCTGGACACTTGTGGGTGAAATTTAAATTAATATTAAATTAAATTAAATTGTCTAAATTAAAGTTAAAAGCATTGTGCGATTTTTTGTAGCACAAGATGTCTTATGAATCATACAGGGATCGTAGGCGACCATGAAGAGTTTGTTGTATCAATAAGGAGGTCAACGATTTATAACCTACTCTGTAATAATAAAATTACATATTCCTAAAATAATAAATCAGACAATGCAGAAGATAAGAGAAGCAAAATGTAACACAAATAAAGAATTTATTTACACATTATTATTTACATAACATTAAAAGTTTTGAAAGGAATTAAGTTGAGATTAAAGTTTCCTGAAAACACCAGGTTGAAATAATTGCTGTAAGATGTACTACCAGTTTAAAATTAAGAATAACTATATTCTTATTCGTTGTAATTTAATGAGTAACAGTAAAGAAGAATGCTATTCTCACTCCACAATTATGTTATACAAATGTTACAATTATTTTATAAGTGCAAAACGAACTGCTAAAAAGTGATATTCTATACCTTGCTGATGAATGCGGTTCCACACCCTCTCCTTGACGCTTCTTGGTTGTTTCTGATGATGTGCCCGATTATTGTCATAAATATTATTAAAATCACAGCAATATGCACATGATATAAAATGTACCCTAATGGGTAATATATACCAGTTGTTCTGGCTAAAGACTCAATGAATGAAAATTTGGGAAGCCATTCATCCGTCTAAAAAGCCATAACATAATAATTAAAGCAGTGGGCAATCAAGACATGTTGATCTATCGAGAATTTTTGTACGACTGATTTGAAAAAGTCTCTCTTCTCTGAAAACAGAGAAAAATACTTTCTTTACCCTTCATCCGATATAAAAAAAATATATTTTTTTCATTGGATGGCGTGACAAATATATGTGGGGTGTATCCACCCATAGAAGTACAAAATGCATGCATAAATTCAGGGACCGCGCTAAGAAATTAAGACTATTAGCCAACACATTAACCAAATTTGAAAATCATTAGCCAAATTTATCTATTATTAGCCAAATGTATATATTATGCATATATTATGTATACATATATATATGATATATATATATTACATATAGATATGTATCATATATACAGGGTGCAATATGTTATCTATCGCCGACCTTTAATTTCTCAATCGTTGGTCGTAAACATATTGTTCCAATTACAAAAACGCTTCAATTGAGGTAGATATTCTATTCATGCTGTGGCATTATTACAAACGTCAAACGCCGGAATCTACTATAGATACTTTTCAAAGTGTTCTCAAAGCGTTTGATGTATTCATTTTTCATAGTAGACCTTTTTCTGATATTATAATAGATTGATATTTATTTTATTGTTTAATTTCATTTTTCGCTTTGTATACGACCCCTAAAAGTCAGCTCACATTTTTAGATGAAATAACCCTCTTCGGTGATACCCCGAAATTGGCGATACAAGTTAAAGGTGGTTTCGCCGTAAAAAGGACATAGTAGCCTGATTTTGATCTCTAAATACTTTGTTTCTTTTAACTGATCCCTCAAAGAAAGACAAAATCATGAGCAAAAATCTCAAACTTTGAAATTTAATAACTGTGTCAATTTTTGTAGTACAGATGTCAAACTTTTTGTGTTATATCCGTTATGATATGTGTAAACTTTTACTAAATATAACTATAGGAACTGGGGGACCGTATAAAAAGTTAGATTTCGTAATTTTTATAAAATTGATTTTTTACTTTAAATAATGCCACAGCATGAATATTTACCTCATTTGAAACGTTTTTGTAATTGGAACTATATGTCTACGACCAACGGTTGAGAAATTAAAGGTCGGCGATAGATAACATATTGCACCTTGTATAATTATTATCATTAGTCCTTTCAAGCCTGAAGTAGGTTTATTAAATATATTATGTATAAGTAGCTTTTGTAGTTTTTTTTCGCGATCTTTTGACAAAATTTGGGGGGAGGGGTTTCCCGATTTTTTGACGAAATTTGCGTTTTTATGTCGGAATCTTGTGACGAAATTTGCGGTTTTTAGTGATCTTTTGACGAATTTTGCGGTTTTCCGCGATCTTTTGACGAAATTTGCGGGTTTTTTGGCGATCTTTTGACAAAATTTGCGGGTTTTTTCGCGATTATTTTGACGAAATTAGCGGACTTTTCGTGATTTTTTGACAAAAATTCGCGTTTTTCTGCGATTCTTTGACGAAATTTGCGTTTTTCTCGCGATCCTTTGTCGAAAATCGCGATTTTTCTGCAAGCGATTGACAAAATTAATTTTTTTCGGCAACCATTTGTCGAAATCTGCGAAATTTTTTATGTCCGAATTTTTGGATTGATGACCGATTTTTTTTAATTTTCGGAAATGAATGCCTTAAATTTTCTGAAAACCCCTAACTGGCCGGCCGAGAAGAAGAGGAGGAATATAGACTGGAAATGCGGCCGTACGTGAACTCGCGCTAAAAACGGAAATTCATTTACGTTGCAAAACATGATTACAACAACAAAAGAGTCCTAAAAAAAATCATTCGCCAGCTTTTTCGCCATAAGAATTTTTTTCTCGCTAACTTCACGATGTATTCGCATTTGGCGAATGGTTAGCGCGGTCCCTGATAAATATATTAAATACATGTAGTTCACTAAAATTTGTATATGGACTCCGCCCACGTCAGGCTGCACATGACCAGACCATGCTGACCTGTGACCTCTGTGTCATGGTTGAAGAATATTTGACTTCCTCTTGTTAGATCATTGCTGGGGTTCAAATAACTAATTTCCCTTTGGGTGACACAAGTATTTTAAACATATATAGTGAATTCTTATTTACTACAGCCCCACCAGTGGCTGAGAGGTTCTGCTCTCGAAACTGGTAGACGGGAAGTGCTGGGTTCGATCCCAATCGCGCCCGTCGGCCTAATCGTTCGGAGTTTTCGTGGTTTTCTTCGAACCATGGATTTCCATGCGTTAATACGGGTTAGGTTCCCTTAGAAAGACCCCCACGAAGGGCACTCCCCCTCGGGCCTATATCCCTAGTGTAGATAATCGGCCGTCACAAAATCAACCAATCAACCAACCTTATTTACTACAATAAAATGAAATATGAAAATACTTGAGAAATTGAATCTTAATTTCCGAAATCACCCAATTTTAATGTCACCAGAATGTTCTAGTTAGTTTATAGTTCTAACTTTTGTAAATTTAAAGTACTATGTTGAAAGGTTGGAATTGTATTATAAAATCCCACCAAAGAGTATACAAAAAGAGAAATAAATTTCCAAACAATAAAGCATTATGATACTAAATCTCATTTCAAGGTAAATCGCGTAATGTGAAATGTTGGGAGTTAAAATATCAAAATATCTGTTAATTCTTAAAATCTTGATAGAACCCGACTTAAACTTTTCGTGAGAGATCTGAAATCCCCTCACGGCGCACCGTCGCGGCACACCGGTTGACAACTACTGCTCTAAAGGGTGGTTATAAATATGAAGTTGGTCACAAGCATTCACAAGTAACTGCTCTGGTTAGAATCTAGGCTCATAATGTTAATTTAGTTTACTTAAAGATGCAGAATAACAGTTGTGGAATCACATGAAAAACAGCTTGCTTGGAAACCCTGAAGTAGTAATTATTTTTAAATTTTAGCAGTAGTTATCTAAATTACAAATTGATTAATCAGTTAGAAAAAAAAATACAATAATTAATCCTCCTCCCCTCAAAAAAAAAAAAAAATAATAAAAAAAAATAAAAAGAATAAAAGTTCTCTTTTTTCTTCAATTCCTACTATTAGTTCACACTCTCCCTATATTTATTTATTTATATATCTTGTTCAAATTTTCAATCTTTAATAAAATTCTTATTATTCATCCTATCAAGTTGAAATAAATTTTTTAAACTTGTACTGAATGACAATTGATGTTAATACAGATTTTTCAAATATTAATTCATTAATTAAATTTTAATTAATTAATTTTAGCTTTATATGGGAGACAAAATGGCGGCTATTGGTTACTGAACAGCATTTAATGCATCTTCATATCTGTAAGGGGGGGTTACCATAAGGGTATAGGTGAAAACTGTGAAATTGAGTTAGTAGCCAGTGGCCGGTAGACTAAGTTTCATTAGTGGCCACTTTTTAAAGTTAGTGGCCACTATAATGTTTCAAACTTTCTTGACATCTAGATAAACTATAATCGTTGTATATATACGTATTTTTGTATAAATCAGAGTTTTATACCAGCCAACTATTCGTGATAAGAATAGGGAAGCAGTCGAAATTCAAGAAAATTACTTTAAAACCACAAAATATATTATCATATTACCTTTTTTAGAATATATTTTTGGATTATTTGTATATGTTCATAAACACAATTATCAATCAAATTACTGTTACTTTCTTTATATAAAAAAATAACTAAATCAAAATTCCAATAATTGTATATATAAAAAAATTAAACGATATTTCGATTTTATTTAATAAGTAAATGTGTTATTAACATACACAAAAGATTACATAGTTGGAATCTAAGCTGGTGAGTGTATTTCGCACGATTAAACAATATCTCTTGAAGAAAAATAATCTAACTGATCTACCATATTGAAGATATTACAATGTTCTTAACCCTTTCGGGTCCGATTTTTTTTTTCAATTTTGAGAACAAAATTACTTTTATTTTAACAAAAAAGTTACGTTTATTTTAACAACTAGGGGGGTTGGCCGCCCCTCCGGGTGGTTCCGACCCGACCCCTTGAGTGAGGGAGGTGACCGGAAGCTCGGCAGAGTTCGTTGTGTACGAATGCGAGGGGGCCGGATGGGGACGAATCGCCACCTCCTCGAGAAGCTCATCTCCGACAGGCGTTGAGCTCGGTGGCCACGTTAACGGACGTTGTGCATGGGGCGTAGGGCCTTCGGGCTCATGGACTTGCGCACCCCCGGCAGCCAGGTTCTCTGGCCAAGCCGGATAGCGACGCTCCATAGTCTGATCCCAGAGCCGGCGGTGGCCGGGTGGTGACTCTGGGCAAAGGATAGCTAAGGCGATAGGACCCCATCCACCAATTGACTAAGAGGGAGCCTGTAGTATGAGTGAGGGCTTTGTAGTGGAAAGTCATCGGTGCTCGCTAGTGACGTCGGGGCTCGCGGGAACGCCATGCAGGGACTCCCGGAGCAACCGAAGGGCGAGGGTTTCGGACAGCGCCCAGGTTACTTTATGACTTGGGTGGCTCATCCCTCCGAGGACCTCAGCTGGAGCAGTTGGGAGCCGACCCTAAGGGTGGTAGGGTTTGGCGGTGCCCCCGTTGACCAAGGAGCGGTCGCGTGGGGAGGCCAGTATGGTTCTGGTTGCTCCATGTCGTGCCGTGACCCATGGGAGGGAGTTGGCTGGCAGGTCCACCATCGAACACTATTCCCGCAGGGAAACGAGCCGGAGGCTCGCCGGTAACGCGGCGGCTCATCGTGCCTCAGGTGAACTCTTGGTCCGATCCAGGTCCTCCGTGTCTATGCGGTACCGGAGTTTTCCTCGCCTGGTGATGAGGACCTAGAGGTGTCTCCACCTAACTTTCGAACGCACTAACAAAGGTAGCGGTCGGTCACTGCACGGGGTCAGGGGCCTTCGGGCCTGGGTACCCTCGACGGCCGTGAGGTAAGGTAGTGGCGGGCGGGCTTCTGTCGGCCTCCGCTGGCTTCTCTGTCCTAGGATGGGGTCGAGTCGGTGGGGGCTGGCGGGACTCCGTTCCGTCCGACCCCCTAGCGAGGCGGAGTATATTCCGTCTAGGTGGAGCTTTCCGTGCCCGCCTGGGGTCGCTAACGGCACCTAGTCTGGGCCAACTGGTTCCCGGCGTGATTCACGAGGGGTTCCGTCGGTTGAGCCGGGTGGCTTGGGCGAAAAGCCAGGAGCTGGGTCGCTTTACGGCCGGAGGGACTTTCCCCGTCCTCCCTGGTCTTCAAGTTAGGGGCTCTTCAATAACTTTCCTATCGGCTGGCCCACAAAAATGTCTCTGCCGAAAAATGGTATCTGATCTTGGGGGCCTTCCGTAAATTAATTTCGGGTCGGGAAGCCTCGGTTCAGTCCGTGGGCCCAGCGTCTCTGTAGGCGTCTGGTTCCTGCGACGGCTTGCGGGGTATACCGGCTCGAGTAACCAAGTTTAGGGACCACTTGGTTTTTCTAGCTGGGTGGTGAGGACTATCGTAGCGATTGTTCACCAAACTTGGGAATAGCCGGCGTGACGTGCGCTGGGCAGTGCGTCGGCTTGACCGGAGTTCGCGTGGGGTTCCGCTCTGTTGGAGCTTGTCTGGCGGCGACCTTCGGGACGCGCCGCGGGGCTCGTTTCACGGGTGGTTCCTTGCGTGGACAGATGGGCCTTTCGAGGGCCTGTGACCGGAAGATGGTAACCCTGTCTTAACAACTAGGGGGCTCTGCCCCCTACGAGCTACGCTCGTCAACTCCCGTTCAGACACCGCAGACTCTAAAAGTACGCTAATTTGATCGGCTTTAAAAAGATTTCGGAAGATTGAATTATAATTTAAAAAACAGTGGCGATTGTGAAAGTCGCCTATACTCCGTGGTCGAAAGACTTTAGGAAACTCGGAATGGCAACAGCCAGAGGAGAGAGAGACGAGGTACTCTTCTTGAATGGTTGTGTTCGAACTCTCTCTTGTGAAATATGTAATTCGAATATTATTATTATGTTATATTATGTGTGCGTGTGTTGTAACTGTGTAGTCTAATGTAAATAGTAAACTTAGTTAATCATATCCCGGCTTAGACCTCTCTGCTTTGATTATAATTTGTGTTCTTTCTTCATCAATATCTTAGAATACCGAACCGGGCCATCATAATGTCGCAGACGACTAGGATGGTGATCCTACAGCTTTTAAAAATCAACAGCAGTGTTACTGCAGCATAAAAGGTTATCGTGTAATAAATATTGTGGTTAAAGCAAGAAAGATGTGCCCCTAATCTAAGTGAATAATATTGCGTCGATAGTATTTGATTGACAGCAACGAGAGTTTGATGGCTGGCCTAGCTATCATAAAGGTATTTTTTTTTCCTATCGAGAGCATATTTTAAATATATGTTAGTAAAATATAGTTATTTAATGTGTATATGTTTTATATTATGTTTAGAAACAACGGGTTAATATTTATTCAATTAATGGAATAAACATGGTATTTTATCAGTAATTAAGTTAAGTATACTTAAGAATTATATTTTTATGGTATATTTCATAATATGAATGCAGAATTATGTATCATGATTGTTAAATTGATCGAATGTTCAGATAGAATGGTGTTTAAAAATAACTATGTTTAGCATGAAAGTTTAAATTCTGTTATTTAAATAAATATTTTCTAGTTATTGTGTTAAAAAAAAAAGAAAAGAAAAGAAAAAGTAACATAAAAATGAGTTAAAATTGTCATTTTAAAAGTTCATAACACGTCTGTCTATGAAGCTATTTATTCTCTAAGAATAAACTTTGCACTAGAATAACTAAAAGTGTTACCTAAGTAAATTATCGTTTGGAAAAAACAAAAAAAAAAAAAACAAAAAAAAAAACAGATTTATTTCAAATGTTTTTTATTTATTCTTTTATCTTTGTGATTAAGATAAAAAGGTGCTATTTCAAAGTATGTAGAGGAAGTTTTTTTTTTTGTTGTTTGTTTGTTTTGTTACGTATTATTCTGGAATTCTTTGAAATGACTCATTCAGATTAAATTTGAAATAAAAGTAATCTTTGTTCAGTTCAGTGAAACTGATAATGTATAAATTTGATTATTACGGATTGGGTTGTTTATTTATTTTTAATTGTGGCAGAATATTAAGCATTTGTTTGTTTTGTTTTTGTTGTTGCTTATTTTCGATTTACCAATTGAAAGGAAATATAGAGATTTAATTTGAGTTTTAAATCAAGATAAAGAAAAGATTTTCATATCTTGGATGGAATTTAATTTAATTAAAAGGTGTTAATTTAATATTGAGATTTATAAATATTTGGTTCGTTTTGAAATATAATTTAGTAAGAGATTGAAGTGTTAAAAAGAAAATTGTTAATGTATTATGTATTTTTGAAGGATATATTTAAAAATTAATACGCAAGGCATTGACAAATTCTTATTTTGTGAGAACGCAAATATTTTATTTTTTTTTAAACTTGACATATTGGTAAAAGTATATTTTAATTATTGCAAAAATTGTTTTCTATATATATATATATTTGTTATTATTGCGCAATGTGTTTTAATTTAGTCAGTAATACTAATATAAGTATTTAAATAAAATAAATTTCATTCAATTTGAGGGGTTATTTACAAAAGAATGTTCAGGTTTAAATTAAATTTGGTTTAAGGCGTTCTTAGGGAAAGTTCCAATTAGGGTAGAAACACTGTTTGAATATTGCTGATTGCTTCGATTTTTTTTTCTCAAATATGGCGTTTTTATGCAAAGGTAGTAGAAAAGAAGATTTACAGAAAGTAGCGATTGAACTTGGAGTTCAGGATGTCGAAAATTTAAAAATTATAGATCTAAAAAAAGCTATACTAGAAGTGGAAGACTACGAAGAAGAATTTGTTAAGGGATTTTTGAGTTCTGTAATTGAAGAAAGGAAAAAGAAAGAAGAAATGGAGAGGGAAGAAAGAATACGTCAAGAAGCGAGACGTCAAGAAGAAAGGGAAGAAAAAATACGGCAAGAAGAGGGGGAGGAGCGAATTGCCAGGGAAGCAAAAGAACATGAATTGGAAATGAAAAAACTGGAACAATTGCAGAAATTTCCGGAACAAAGCAATGAATCGAAAATTGAGATAGCGCCAAAAATTCAATTAGCACAGATTGTCCCGAAGTTTGATGAAAAACGTGATGAGATGGGATTATTTTTGATAAATTTTGAAAGAAGAGCGGAAATGGCACAAGTACCGAAGAAAGACTGGGTAGCTTACCTATTGGCAGTTTTACCGGTGGAAATTGCAAATATGCTAGCTAGAGAACCCCCGGAAGATGCAATTAATTACGATTTTGTAAAACCTCTTATCTTAAAGCGATACAAGTTAAACAGTGAAAAATTAAAACAACGTTTTTACAAACATCACAAAACACATGAAAAATCATGGAGAAATTATACACAAGAGCTTTTGAGTTATTTTACCGAATGGATCACAGAATTAAATATTAACACTTTCCAGCAATTAAAAGACTTAATAGTAACCGAACAATTAAAATTTCGTGTGCCTGTAGAAATAAGAGAACATTTCTTAGAAAATTGGCTCACATTTACCACGCCGTTAGAATTGGCAGAAAAACTTGATGATTACGAGAGCATTACCGACAGTTTTAAAAGAAAAGAATTTCCAAAGAAAAATTTATCTAACTCTCGAAATCAAAGTTGGAATAATTACAGTTCGAAATCAAAAAAAGATATGAGAGATGGTAAACCGAAATTTGAACCCAAGACTGAAGCATCTTTCGGAGTGCAACGAGAAAAGAGAGAATTTCGCACAAAATATACCTGTTTCGCATGTGGTAAGGAAGGGCATGTGAAGAAATATTGTTCCAAATTGAATACAGTAAAACAAGATGGAGGAAAAACTTCCAAAAGCGATCTTGAGAAAAAGGGTCTAAATGCAATTTGTTTGAATGTGAATATTCCGGTGGAAGAAACAGATGGGAGACTCCTTAAGGTAGACCTAGGAATCGGTAACCAGAAGTTTCAGGGAATCATCGATAGTGGTGCGGAGATTACAGTGCTGCGGAAGTCGGTGGTGCCGGAAGAGTATTTACAGTCATGTTGAAAAGTATTCTTGAGACCCGCAATAGGGAGTCCTGTAGAAGCAAAGCTTGTTTCCATTCCGCTCACTCTTCGGACAGAAGATGAGGTTATTCCGTATGTACGAGTACAGGTTGCGGTCGTGGAAGGATTACACGAAGAAGCTTTGATCACTCCCAAGGTTTTCGCTCTGTTAAAAGAACAGCAGAAGTTGTATTTAGGGGATGAGGTAGATATCACCCCGGTTGAAGAAAATAAAGAAAAATCTGTATTCAATGTGGGGGGAAGGTGTCCAGAAGGAAACCTGGAAACAAATCTAAATAATGAAGATGAAGACAAAGAAGCTTCAGATTTGGAACTGATTCCTACTCCGGTCGAGGCAACTGTTTTGCCCGAAAATGTTAGTAACGAGGACCAAAAGGAAAGTTGTTCCGTTTCACAAGCGCAATTGTTGAAAAAGGAGCAATTGGCTTGTTCTACATTAGAAAAATGCTTTGAAGATGCAAAACGGCAGAAAAATAATTATTGGGTAGAATCCGATTTGTTGTATCATAGAGGCAAAGTTGGAGGACAAAATTATGTTCAACTTGTTGTACCTGCCTGTAGAAGACAAGAAATTTTGAAATTAGCACATGAAACACCAACTGGTGGGCATTTAGCTGCTAAGAAAACAAGAGATAGAATTGCTATGTCGTTTTGGTGGGAAGGAATGCCAAAAGAAGTAAAACAACTATGCGCAGCTTGTCATGATTGTCAAATGCGCAGAAAAACAAAAGTAACTGACAGAACACCTATTGAAGCGGTCGGAAGACCAGAACTCCCATTTCAAGTAGTAAATGCAGATATTTTAGGACCAATTGAGCCGAAGTCTTCTCGAGGCCATCGGTATGTTCTGGCTATTATGGATCAACATAGTCGTTGGCCTGAAGCAATCCCTATTAAATCGTTGACAGCAAAAGCAGCTTGTGAAGCGATTATTGAAGTTTTTGTTAGGACTGGAATTCCTAGAATGATTTCAGCCTTTAACATGGAAAAAATTAAACTTGTGGATGAAATAAAAATGCAAAATGTAGAAGAAAATGTAAAATCAAGAACAATTGAAATACTTGGAAGTTTACTGAAAGAGAAATATTCTGACAAAAATGTTATTAGTGAAAATTTTCCAAAAATAACATGTAAAGTGTTTATTAAGTATTATGAAATTAAAAGAGAAGAAAATTGGAAATTTAAAAGAAGATCTATGATTGAGCAAGAAGTTATGGATGAATCTGTAACAATTGAAAAAATGTTTGACTTTAATGAAGATTTTAATATTGTCAAATATTCAGAAGAGAATATTGAGAATGAAGATGAGATAGAAACTAAATCAAAGACTCTGGAGCGTGTTAATCGTGATTATGAAGTCAAAATGGAAGAAGTTGAGGAAGATCTTACTTACAAAAATAAAAAGATAATTGGCACGATAAATATGAGAAAAAAAATGATGAAAAGCATTGTTTTGAAGAAGAAAAAAGATCTAGAAACAAAAAATTTCCATGAAAAAAAGAGAATTGAAAGATACTGTTGATTCAGTTAAAGGAATGAAAGAAAAAGGTATTCAATTTTATCTTAAGTTGTATTGTAGTATCCTGGAGACTCTAAAAATTGAGAAAGAAGCTATAAAGTATGATATTAATTCTGTTCAGAAGGTTAAACAAGAAAGCAAATACAAAATTGACACTGAGGGTAAAGAAGTTATAGTTTCCTTTAAGGACTTGTACTTTGCAAAGACTTTGACAGATCTGACCAGAAAAACTGTTCCAAATGATAGTCCATGGTCGGAAGATGCTGAAAAGTCGTTCAATAAGTTAAAGGAAAGCTTATGTGAAGTTACAAACCTAGACAAACCTAGACCCCAGACATGTCCAAATCGTTCGAAATAAACACCGATGCTTCCATATCGGGTATTGGTGCCTGTTTAATGCAAAGGGACAAAGACGGCATGTTAAAGCCCATAACCTTTGCCAGTAAAAAGCTTACTCCAACTCAATCAAAGTGGAGCACAATTGAAAGAGAAGCATATGCTGTAATTTGGGCACTTGGGAGATTCGAAATGTTGACTTATGGAACCACCATAATATTGCATACGGATCATAATCCTCTAAAATACTTAACAAAGGGAACTCCTAAGAACGCTCGATTACAGAGATGGTCGTTGGCACTATCTCGCTATCAGGGTTCTATTGCTCATAAACCAGGAAGTTCTAATGTCGTGGCAGATGCTTTATCTCGCATTTATGAGTAGAAAAAAAATCTGTATATATATATTTTGTATTATTTCATTATTATATATTGGATAATGTGTATTTGTAATATGTGTATTTTTAGTATATAGTGTATAAGAATTTATATATCTTAAGTAGTTTAAGTAAATGCTCTCGATGGGACAGGTGAAGGACTTTTTTAATTAGGACTTTTGATAGGACTTTTTAAGTAAGACTTGTGTTAAGACTTTAAAGAGTAGTTTCACAGTGTGGGACACCGTCCAACATGTAGAAACTGGAGGGAAGGTGTGAAAGTCGCCTATACTCCGTGGTCGAAGGACTTTAGGAAACTCGGAATGGCAACAGCCAGAGGAGAGAGAGACGGGGTACTCTTCTTGAATGGTTGTGTTCAAACTCTCTCTTGTGAAATATGTAATTCGAATATTATTATTATGTTATATCATGTGTGCGTGTGTTGTAACTGTGTAGTCTAATGTAAATAGTAAACTTAGTTAATCATATCCGGCTTAGACCTCTCTGCTTTGATTATAATTTGTGTTCTTTCTTCATCAATATCTTGGAATACCGAACCGGGCCATCATAGCGATCTCCCTATAAACGGATTTCTATTCATTTCTCTTTGAATGGGGAATTTTAAGGCCAAATCCGCTGCGGTACTACTTGATGAACCCGTCGACCAATTTCGCCAAATTATATAAATCGCCAAAGCACTCGTAAATTATATAAATTGACATAATTTTTATTTTAAATAACGAAAGAACAAATAAATTAGTGCAACATTAATAAAAATACAAATAAAACGTCGAAATAAAAATAACTTGATGACATAGACACGTGTAACTTGCTTAAAGTCAAGTTAATGTGACATTTACGATCAACCATTATTGGCATTTAATCTTATAGTTTGGCGAATGATAGAGTTTTGGTCGATGGGATAATTAAGTAGTACCAAAAATACATATGTCAATCGCTGTTTTCGTCTTTGACGTAGACACGTGTAACAACATTTCAAAATAAGCTAATATAAAAGGAATTAAGTAAGCAGAGTCTTTGTCTCCCGGTATTTTTTAACAAAGCGAAAAGAAAGTTCTTTTAAATGAGACTTTTTAAATTAATCGTTTTTAATCTGACGTAATTTTGACCAAACTATTCTTTCTCTTTTTAATATTCACGTGAAAATGCTTGTTTTAGAAATGAAATATTATTTGCGCTTTCCTAACAAAAATAGTTGAAAAGTATCCGCTCAAAATATCAAATAAATGTCTAGCGCAATTTCTGAATTTAAACCTTTTTGCAATATTATTTTGTATTCATTTTATGTAATAACTGTAATGTGACGTAAATATGACGCAATTTCTCCTATTTAAGACTTCCAACGCATGTTAATAAATTTATTATTTTACAAATTCCTTTCTCTCTTAAAATTCACGTGTAATTATAGTTTTTATGACGTAATTTTTAATAAGTTCCTGCTTTTTGTAGATAATTATTTAATTCTAATTCCAAATGTTTTTTTCTGTTTATAATAGTCACGTGTAAATAAATTTTTAATTTATTTACAAGTATAAATATATATATTTTTTTTTTTTACAGTTGGCAACAGTTTAAATTAATATCTCTCTATTCTAAAAAAAAGTAACTACCGCTGTCACCGCCGCCGGTTTTGAATTTTTTGTGACAGGAGGTCTTTCTTCGTTACTATTAAGAAAAATAATGCATACAAAAATATGAAAATCGGTAGTATGATACAGAAATGTTTGATAAACACGCTGAGGCAGACAGTTTTCAAATCGAAGAATTATTTTAAGAGATATTTAATGCTAAAGTTGGACAAAGTCGTTCCACTAAAAAAGTTTTATAGGAGCAAAAACTATTCATAGGAATTTAATCATTTTTAGATCATTTTATACGATTGAAGTTCCCGGTGTGCAGACTGTTTTTCTTTTTTTAATTTGACTAATTTTTTGAGGTTTTATTTCTATTTTAAATTCAAATTTTCAGCATTTCTAGAGATATTTTTTACAGATTTTAGAAAGTGATATTAATTTAAACTGTTGCCAACTTTCCTAACAAAAATAGTTGAAAAGTATCCGCTCAAAATATCAAATAAATGTCTACCGCAATTTCTGAATTTAAACCTTTTTGCAATATTATTTTGTATTCATTTTATGTAATAACTGTAATGTGACGTAAATATGACGTAATTTCTCCTATTTAAGACTTCCAACGCATGTTAATAAATTTATTATTTTACAAATTCCTTTCTCTCTTAAAATTCACGTGTAATTATAGTTTTTATGACGTAATTTTTAATAAGTTCCTGCTTTTTGTACATAATTATTTAATTCTAATTCCAAATGTTTTTTTCTGTTTATAATAGTCGCGTGTAAATAAATTTTTAATTTATTTACAAGTATAAATATTTTTTTTTTTTTTTGAAGCAAACATTATTGTTTCCACTGTTTATACAGTTGGCAACAGTTTAAATTAATATCACTTTCTAAAATCTGTAAAAAATATCTCTAGAAATGCTGAAAATTTGAATTAAAAATAGAAATAAAACCTCAAAAAATTAGTCAAATTAAAAAAAGAAAACAGTCTGCTCACCGGGAACTTCAAACCTCAAACGTATAAAATGATCTAAAAATGATTAAACTCCTATGAATAGTTTTTGCTCCTGTAAAACTTTTTTAGTGGAACGATTTTGTCCAACTTTAGCATTAAATATCTCTTAAAATAATTCTTCGATCTGAAAACTGTCTGCCTCAGCGTGTTTATCAAACATTTCTGTATCATACTACCGATTTTCATATTTTTGTATGCATTATTTTTCTTAATATTAACGAAGAAAGACCTCCTGTCACAAAAAATTTAAAACCGGCGGCGGTGACAGCGGTAGTTACTTTTTTTTTAGAATAGAGAGATGTTAATCCTAGCTATCCAAATAGATTTACTGAAGTTTAAATATTATCTCATTGTCTGCATTCTAACGAATGTATTTATTTTGTGTACTATTCAATTCATATGATAATAGGTTAAGGAAGAGTTTTTGGAGACGTTTGGAAAATATCGTATTACAACAGGGTTTAACAGATATTACAACTTTCTAATGTTTTTTGTCTTTTATCACACATGATTCGTTCAGAAAAGTAACCTATATTTTAAATTTAAAGAGTGAAATATATGTATAAAATAAAAGAATCACCAACGGTGCAAAGAGATCTAAGCAAACTTTTATTGTTATTGTTATATGTCCAAACATAAATGAAATCATAATAAGAAAGGCATAGCCGTATACTATCAGTACTATATGTAGATAGTAACAAAAGTAATTGTTAAGACAAAATAATACTCGATGAAAAGACATGTACTATTAATAGTACACCAGACCCAAAAGGGTGTACTATTAATAGTACATGTACAAAGGGTATAAAGGTATAAAGGGTGTACCCAAAAGGGTATTACTACCCAAAAGGGTGTTACTACCCAAAAGGGTGTACTCACACCCAAAAGGGTGTGATCCACTTGCATTTGCATCCGGTGAAAAAAAAGGAATAAATTACTTGAAATGCATGTGGAATCAAAGCCGATGAATACATTTTTCAGAGTAAAACTGCATTTCTTGAAAAAAGAATGCAACTGAACAGCGAGCACATGGCGAAAAACCGAAATATTGAAAATGTAGCTAAATCGTTGAAATCTGCTTGCATCCGGTAGGAAAAAGAATTAACCAGGTTGTTAATTAGATATAATGAAAGTAGAGATGCATATTTCCATGAAAAAAGTTGTATTTAAGTTGGCTATCAATAACAGATTTTTTAATCGCCACTTGGCGAGTGGCGACTATAGTGGCGATCGATGTCCGATTTTTTAATCGCCATTTTTACAACTTTAATCGCCACGTGGCGAGTGGCGACCGCCAATTTACACCTATACATAGGGGGGACCCTGTTCTGTGACCAAATACCGCCACGTTTGTCGCCCACTTGGCAATATCTCTAATATTTCGCCAAATTCTCATAGACTTTCACTGTAAACCTACTTGCTTGTAGAAAATCAACAAATTGAGATATTTTAATGCAACAAAAACTAATATTAGCTTAAGGGATTATATTAAATTTTTCTTTGATGACCTAAGTAGGAATTGACTTTAAAAACAAAATTTGTATATTACTTGTTAAATTAAAACTTACGAAAAGGAAATTATTTTCCACGAAAACGAAACAATCGAAATAGAGCTAATTATAATAAATTGAAATAGCTTTGGTAGTTCTCGAGAAAAATATACGTCAATGTGTTTTTCATGTGATTTCACAACTGCTATTGCCATCTGAAGGCTGTTTTAAGATCAATGGCTAGTTTGACGCATGCCTGAATTAATTTTTATTTTGTAAACGCGTGAAATTGGCATACGGTATTATTAAGAAACTATGAAATCTAATAGCGTTTTCCATTTTTTGATAAAGACAGAGGATCTTTCAAAAAAATTCTGTGGAAGTTCGTTTTAAACTGAATTTCCTGGCTCGACTGCCCGTAAAATTCGCCATGAAGCAGCGATACCTTTTAACTCAAGACAGAATTGATAAATGAAAATCGCTATTAAATTTCAAATAATTTCAATAGCCACGTCTGCGCTAGTCGGCCATGTTTTTACATTTAAAAATGAGTCCATGAATGTGCAAGAAAGTTCACGTTGTTGAACGGAGATAAATTTTTTGGAGAACTCTCTCAAAAAATTCACTATTAAGAGCATATGGCCATTACACAATTTTATTCCAAGTACTTTGAAAGGAATATGCAAGTATTTAAGTTTTATAAATGTAGAAAATGGCCCAATTTCGAAAGAGTAATTGTCATTGATTATGGGGCAACAGTAAGCTAAAAGAGACAATTTAAAAATTGATTTTACTGTATAATAAAAGATTTTCACTCTAAGCATGAAATAATAATAGACTCGGCGAGAAATCAAGATTTCGTTTTGATTGAGTTAAAGGGGTGACTGGGTGTGAAAAGAGTTCTTACAACTCAGCAACATAAAAAAACACATGTAAACATGTTGTGGTTGATAATCTTCTACCGATACTTAAACTCCGTTGCCTCCATTGTTTACAATTTTGCATAAAGTTATTGCCATCACAAATAACAAAAACCTCTTAGAAAATTCCATTTGCTGAATACGTATGACGTCATTATTCTATTAAGTGTGAACTGTGAATTATAACTGCAATGATCCAGTGCCATCGCTAAGACATTTTATTGGTGGGGGAGAGAACCTTAAATTGCCGAGTCAAATTTCAGTATTTGCCAACTCGTTTTATAATTTTGCCAACTTATCACAGTTAGAAAATGTAATATAGTTCTTATTTGTTAAAAGTTTAATAATATTCCCAATAAGTTGTGCAATTTTTGCCAAGTCTATCAGAAATAGAAAATATATTATGGTTCTTAATAAAGTTTTAAACAAATTTGCCAACTAAGCTTGTAAATTTGATAAGTGTAATAACATACGTCAGTGTTTGGGGGGGGGGGGGGGGGAGTGCGAGGCCCCTGCAGTGATCACTGATTCAATCACCGTTACCTACCGCTACAAAATAATATATTTACGAAATAGTAAAAAGGGTTTTCTGGACTATACGCCACTCATCAGTAAGAAGGGGGAAAAAAAAAAAGAATCTTCCAAATTTGTCACAATGTGATAATGATAATATTGAATGACTTTATACGTTCAAATATAATGCGTTCTTAATAGTTGGGAGATAAAATTTTCACAGAGTCGTCAATGTGAAATGATATTTTAATATGAGTTCGCGATTTGGCCCAACTTTTCTAAAGATTGTTTTGTTTAATTTTATAATGATAATAATAAAACTTCTTGGGGTGTGGAGGAATAAAGACCTACCAAGTAACGATCTGTTTCATTTTCAACTCAATATTTTCGCATAAAATGTATTTTCTAATTGTTATACATGTATACTTAATATTAGTATGTTAATCTGGTTAATATATTTGTATATTTTTATATATACATTTTAGCTATATATATATTTTAGCCAGTATATATATATATATATATATATATATATATATATATATATATCAGTGGCGTGGCGTGAAAATTTTCGGTGGTCATCGCAATTATTTAAGTTTGTGGTGAAAAATTATTAACTCTAAAATTCAATGGTTGAATGTTCAAAAAAGAAACTTTAAATCTTACCTTCACTTATACATGAACTCCAAATGTTCTGCTAAAACTGGATCGTAGAGTTTTAAAAGCTTATTAAGAGTTTTAAAATATTGCTTGGTCATCGCCGCATCCAGCGATGACCGGACGCCACGCCACTGATATATATATATATATATATATTTGCTGTTTTAAAATAATTATTTTTTTAAATAGTGGTAAGCATTTATAAAATCAGAAATTTTATTATATAAAAGAAGGTAATGAATAACCAGGCAGAAATAGGATACATTTCCTTAAATAATTTTTCTGATTATTACTATGTTTATTTGACTTAAAAAGAAAAGAAAAGAAAAAACTATTTGGAGCTGTCAATCCCAAAACTTTCTTCTATCTCATACATCTTAATATTTCAAAAAGTAGTTACAAATGTTAATACTGCAATATTGTTAGTTCAGTACTATATCAACTTTGATTTTCATCTTAAATTTCTGCTTCAGACAATGAATCGGAATAAAAACGAGTTCATCTCGATCATGATATATATTCAAATCAATCGTTTTTCGCTATTCTGTTGTACATCAGCTGTTTGCGAATAGCCGGCTTAGTAGGACGCGAGTTTTCGCCTCTGCACGAGCTGCCAATGGACAACAGAACTACGAAAAACCGAGAAAATTATACAAAAATCACTATCACAGTACCCTTTTTCAGCGGAATATTTCCAAATTCAAGGAGGACGTGCTGGCCATAGCCAAACACATACACAAAAAATTTGGTTTAATTCTATTCAATTCACACATTTTTCGATGGTAGAATAAAGAAAATGGCACAAAAATCGCTATTACAGCAACCCCTTCAGGCAGAATTTTTTCAAATTCAAGGAGAAACTGCTTGCCACAGCCAAATACATACACAAAAAATTTGGTTCAATTCTATGCATAACTTCTCACGCTTTTCGATGGTACAATAATGAAAATGGCACATACATCGCTATTACAGCGCCCTCTTCCGGCGGATTTTTTTCAAATTCAGGGAGGACCTACTGGCCATAGCCAAAAACATACACAAAAAATTTGGTTCAATTCTATGCATAACTTCATAGACTTTTCGATCGTACAATAATGAAAATTGCACAAAAATTGCTATTACAGCGCCCCCTTCCTGCAGAATATTTCTAAATTGAAGTGCCACAGCCAAATACACACATAAAAAAAAAAAAAAATGGTTCAATTCTATGCTTAACTTCTTACACTTTTCGATGGTACAATGGCGACACACGGACAGACAGACATTTTGTATAAACATGATTTTTGGGATCTCTGACTCCTAAAACGTGTAAATCCGTCGAAAACCGGAAGTCGAAAAAAATTTCGATTACAATACTTTCTTCTATCTAAAAACTGAAGGATGTCAACTATGCGCAAGTAATCAACTTAGAAAATACAAAATTATCGAAAAAAAAAAATATATATATATATAATTAAAAATGTTTTTTTCCGTTGTAATAAATCATTCACATTTTGACCTTTATATGTTATGTATTTTTTTAGGATAAAAAAGAAATTTGGTCTCTAAAATTGCTAATTTGTTTGAAAAAGGTAAAAAACGTCGCAAAAAGTCAGCGAACACTTGTGAAACTTTAAACAAAATCACCCGTTATGGTTACAAAAATGAAATATTTGGTATTAAAAATATGTGGCAACATCTTAGACGCTTAGACCATGGAGGAAAGAAATAGATGGAGATGCAGTATGCCGTAAAAAGGTTTGCAATATGAAACCATTTGGGTACACGACATTTCGGTCCGGCCATTTCGGTTCCTGGCCATTTCGGTCCCAAGACATTTCGGTCCCTGGCCATTTCGGTCCCAAGACATTTCGGTCCCGAGACATTTCGGTCTCTGGGCATTTCGGTCCCAGGCCATTTCGGTCCTTTGCAATTTTGGTGCTCACCACCTTATAACTCGGATTCTAATTGTCGCGGGCCCGCCAAACGCTGCAATTTGAGCATTATTTGGGCCCTTTTAAAAAATATCCCCCCCCCCTTTCAAATTTTATAAAAAGCTAAATATAACAATCCGATAAATTTAAACTTTTATATCTCGTGATTATGAAATCACAGCGAGCTGAAAATTTGTTTGAATGAACAATGTGATATAATTTTACAGGGGACATTGTCTTTTTGTTAACTATTATTATTTAACAGAATGGATTTTTTAAGTTTTATTATTTATTATTATTATTAGGTATTTTATATATACTATAAACTGCCAGAAATGTTTTTTTGGTTGTTTCATACATTTTTAGAACGTTTAAATTATCATTAATTAAATAATTAAACCGTGATATTTTTTCTTCTTCCAATTAGATTAATCTTAAATGTCTTCAATAATTCAATTAGACACTTATAAGCTATTATATGCAAACATTTCCTCAAATCACTCCTCTACACCCTCTCCTTTAATAATTCAGAAATGAGATATATTTATTGAAGCACAAATTTAATTTTTCTTATTATTTTTATAATACAAAGTTGCACCTTATAAATTTGTTTTCATAAGTTACTTTACCATTATAAACATTGGGAAAACTATAGTGATTTGGTAACTAGGCGTGCTATGAAAAATATTTTGTTTTCAGAAAACTCCACCCACCACTTCATTTTTTAAAAATAATTATTGCTTGCAATTTTTTAAGTCTTTTCACCCTTTGAAGACGATTTTTGTGAGCTAATTTTATTAAATCTGGACCTATTTCTTTGTAATAAGATTATTATTTTAAATTGTATATAATAACTAGGGGGCTCTGCCCCCTGCAAGCTACGCTTACCAACCCCCGTTCAGACACCGCAGAATCTAAAAATCTAATGGGTTTTTAAAATATTAGAGAAGATTAAATTATACTGAAAAAGGTGTGCAGATCTCCCTGTAAACGGGTTTCCATTCAATTCCCTTTGATTGCAAAAATTTAACTGAGAATCAGTTGCTGTTAAGACATCCAATGGTTGTTTTCGTTTTTGATTAAAGAGGATCAGTTAAACATTTGAAAAGAAGCTAAAATAAACAAATTAAGTATTCAGAGTCTTTGTCAACCGATATTTTAAAACAACCTCTATAACAATAGCCTAAATCATGTGACTATCATCAACAGTTCCGGGCGGAACACTTTGCTTTTTATACTCTAGGTGCCATTTTGATACTTTAATGTTGTCCAGGCACAGGTGATAAGTCGCCAAATATTATTCTATCCCTATCATTTCATCTGTATTATAATAGTTCAAGTCATCAAATGCCATAAACAAATACGATCTGGTTGGTCCCTTCGCCTTTCATATGAAGGTTTGGAACAAATGTCATATACAATTATATATATATACATTACATATATATTGGCGCGATTTTTTTCCAACGCAAATTTGGGGAACGCATTAACAGCATAAACAACAACATCCGGCTTACCATATCAAGCAAAATAACGATACTTTGGCGCCAGTTAAGTACCCGTTGCGTATATGGCATTGGCGTCAGAAAAAAATCGCGACAATATGGGGCCGTATGTGACATCTGTGCCGAAAGAAAAAATGCCGAGTGCAAATCTCGCCAATATCTTTTTTTAAATTCGCCAGTTAGCATTTTTTTTATTTTCGAGTGGTTAATTAAAACATTGATTTGAAGTTGAAATTAAATGTCATGGTTTGTTACATAATTTAATATTTCGCCAGATGTCATATACGCACCGCATGTTTGGCATGATTTTTTTTTTTTTTTTTTTTTTTTTTTTTTTTTTTTTTTTTTTTTACGAAAATTTGACGAAAACCTCGTTTTCGAATACCAGTTACATATGTATTTTTGGTACTACTTAGTTATCCCGTCGACAAAAAATCTATCGCGAACCATAAGATTAAATAATGGTTAATGGTAAATGTCACATTCACTTGACTTTTAGCAAGTTACAAGTGTTTACGTCATCAAGTGATTTTTATTTCGACTTTTTATTTTTATTTTTATATTTATTAATGTTATACTAATTTATTTGTTCTTTCGTTATCTATATATATAAAAGTCGTTCTCTGTGTGTATGTCCTTTATACAAATCTTCAATTTTAGACCGATTTGCACAAAATTTGCTGTACATACGTTTTAGACTGTGGAAAAGATCACTGTCTACTTTAAAAAATCATCAGACCAATATTTATCCGTTTTTTCTACCACCTTCTATAATTTAGTATTATAGAAATATCTCTTTTTTTAAAATTCAAATACATTCATTTCTTTCTGTTGCCACACCTTAAAAAATGACACAATAATGTGAAAAAATAACGATAACGTATGCAATAAAAATTCAGATTTTCTTGCTATATTTTTGCATTTTTGAAATTGACGTCATTCTAAACAGAAAATGCACATTATTTTTTATATACAAAATAAAAACTTTAACTATAAGAGGAGCGGTAAAATGACGTAGCACATTAATTTGAATTTTTTTTTTTTTTAATTTAAAACATCTACTTTAATACAGACAGTCAAATTTCATGAAAACAATTTAGGGAAAAGAAAAAAAGGCTAGATATGACGTCACATTCTATCAAATCTTTTCAACGTGTAGTCAACTCACTGTAAATAAATTGTTCCCATATTTTGTTTACTACTTCGATGGTATACTACAGCCATATCCTATAGTTATGCGTTATAGTTAAGTGTTGTATTGGTTTAGATTCAGTGGTAACATTTTCTGTGATTTATAGTAAAAAGAGAGAAGTTATTTCCCTTTTCAAAAAAATTCCTAACTGATGTCACGATTTAAAATTGATAGAAAATGACATCATTTCATCTAATCATTTTAGATTTAATTTCTATTAGTGAAAAATTTAAGTTTACGTTTAAAGCGATGTTTTATTTAGAGTGGAAACTCTCTTGATCTAATACTTTAATTAAAGCTTATAATTACACGTAAAGTGAAGGCTTTAGTTTTTAGCAAATAAAATTTGAGTAACTGCTACCTTATTTGGATGTATTTATTGTATTTTTTCCCGTATTGTAAGAAATCGTATACTTCTGATTCGCGTGCTAAAGAAAACATTTATTTTAATTTTAAAAGTTAAAAAAAATTACCACAATTGTGTCAAAAGAGTATTCTTTTTTTCCGAATTTAAATTTCGCGAGTTTTAAAATTAAAAATGTGAGTTTTTTCATAAACGCCATGTTAAGGCTGTTCTCAAATCCAAAGGAGCTACTTTCTGACATATTTCTTAATTCATTTTTGTTCGGAAACGCATGAAATTAGCAGTTTTTTCAAAAAAAATCTATGTAATCGAAAGATAGCTTCCATTTTTTGGTAAAGGAATAAGATCTTTCAGTTGATGTTTGGAACTGAATTGCGGACACAACACCGCGATAAAGAAGAAAAACCGGTCGTCACGTGACCACAATTGCTCATAACGCGATAAGTAATTTATTTATAAAAAGATGTTCAATTCCAAATAGCTTCGATTGTCAGGTCTACAAATTGTCAGGCCTTTACGTTTAACGCACCAGAAAATGTGTCAGAAAGTTTCGCGTTCTTGAGCAGGGAACTGGAGAACCACCTTAAGCATTATTGCAGATTAGTATTTTGAAATTGAGTTGCTTGCCAAACATCTGCTTAAAACATAAGTGATGCTATATTGTTTTAAATAAAAGTGCATGCCATAATAGGTGTGAGGCACACGCATTGAAATACGAATACGCCAACAAGCGCACATCCCGATAACTGAAGATTAACCCGTCAGCATTTAAAGAGATAAAAGGGTACTTTTCGGTTAGCCGGGCGCCAGTGTTATAAGTACATGGATATACATACATATATATGTATATATACATATATTGTATATATACACATATATGCATGTGTATGCACATATTTGTATATGTATATAGATGTATATATATACATCTGTATATACATATCCATGTATATATAACACTGGCGCCCGGCTAACCGAAAAGTACCGATAAAAGTAGTTCTGCATTCTTAATTCAGGTAATAAGACTAATCTTTCATAATTGGGTTCACATGATTATATAACTTCCCCTTTAATTCTATGACAAAGCAACGTAAACAATATGTAAACTAAAATCTTTCATGAAAAGCTAATAGTACAAGTCGCATGGAAATCCGTTCAGAAGAACTCAAGTTATATGCACACGAAACGAAATTCCCATTTGCATTTTATATACTTATTAGATTATTTTGAGTAGTTTGATTTGATATCTGTTAAATTCGTGTTTTATTTTATTTTATTTTTGGCGTTTTAATTTCGTTTGCCAATTTAGTTATTGAATATTACACGAAAACAAAATAATTCTAAATTATTTATAATGTTTTTGAACAATTGAGTTAATATTGTGTAATTGGGTAGCAAGCATATTTAAAAAATATTCATGCTTGAAAATTACTTTAAAATCCCTAAAAAGTCTGTAAATTGAGATAAACATTACAAACAAATATTACTGAAAGTAAAC